>OY978525.1:34485465-35085465 GCA_963854835.1 Megamerina dolium
CATTGTGATACCACCGAGCTTCTCTTCCAATACTGTTGTGCGTGTTAAATTTGGACAGCATTAGAAGGGACCTACTTATATTAGCCGGTTCCGAACTGCAGAACCCTTGTGACATCACTTTAACTTAGTTTTGTCACAGAGCTCTTTTGAGAAGCATTTTTGGCAAATTGTTACTGCCGGAAAAATTGCCAACTCTTGCCGGCAGGTGGGTACCGTTCGAAATAAAAATCTTTTCGGTATAAAATTTTTGTTATGCTTCAGCCGGGGGTTGAACCCACGACCTACAGCTCAGAAGGCCAACACACTAACCACTAAGCTACGGCACCCACTTCTGGTTATCTAAATATATTAAAATATTTTTTTTTCATAAAATATTTTTATTTTTATATTATTTTACGAACACATTTCCAACTGGGATGGATTGTCGTTGTATGTAAAAGTAGGCATTGGGTTTTCATTTTCATATTCATTATTGTTATGATTTTCGTTTTTGCTGTTATCATTGTTGTTGTTGTTTTCAACTTGTCACATTATCCTTTACATAATGCTGGCGTAACTGGGTGTATTGTTGCTTGGCGTTTCGTTGTGTTGCGCATTGTTAACTTCCACATTTTATTTAAGAATATAAAGGGTTATGCATTTCGTGGTTTCAAAAGTATAGGGCTAGAATTCGACATCTGTCAAACTGAGTTGTTAAAACAATTTCTTTCTTTTTCAGTTCAAAGTCTGACATTTGCGAAAATGGATCGCTTAACTATCGCACAACGCATTAAAATTGTAAAAACCTACTACAAAAATGGTGATTCTGCCACAGCCACATATCGTGCTTTAAGAGGAGATTATGGTTTACATAATCGTCCAACTACGCAAGCAATTGGCAAAATTGTGAAGAAATATGAAGAGACTGGATCGGTTACAGATATTGTAAGGCCTGTGCATCATCGTTTCGCTCATACCACCGAAAATATCGCTGCTGTAAGTGAAAGTGTTGCCGAAGACCCGAATGTGTCGATTCCTCGTCGTTCTCAGGAATTAGGACTGTCTTACGGCACATTATGGCGTATTTTGCATTTGGATCTACACCTGCATCCATATAAAATCCAGCTCACACAACAACTGAAGCCAGCTGACCATTCACAACGTCGTAGATACGTCGAATGAGTGCTTGAACAACAGGCGGTGGACGGCGATTTTTCGAACAAAATTTTCTTCAGCGACGAAGCACATTTCTCACTCGGTGGGTATGTTCACAAACAAAATTGTCGTATTTGGGGTTCTGAGAATCCTCAAGTAATTGAAGAGAGGCCACTACATCCACAAAAAGTCACTGCTTGGTGCGCTCTTTGGTCCGGAGGTGTGATTGGACCTTACTTCTTCGAAAACGACGATGGAACGACTGTCACCGTCAATTCGGAGCGTTATGGTCATATGATAACCGACTTTTTATTAGCCTGCTATTGAAGAATACGACTTAGAGAATATGTGGTTTCAACAAGACGGTGCCACATGCCACACAACTCGAGCGAATATGGCTTTATTGCAAGAGAAATTTTCTGGCCGCGTAATTTCTCGTCGTGGCGATATCAAGTGGCCACCAAGATCATGCGATTTGACACCGCTTGACTTTTTTTGTGGGGCTATGCGAAAGACCGTGTTTATGCAGATAAACCTTTAACTCTTGAGCACCTAAAAACCAACATTCGTGACGTTATGGCTGAGGTACCGCCCAATATGTGTCAAAAAGTGGTCGAATATTACCTCAAAAGAATCGATGCTTGCAACAATTCGCATGGTGGTCATTTAAATGATGTAGTATTTCACACATAATGTCAACGTTCAAACTTTATAATAAAAAAGAAATATCATGATAAAAAATATTTTATATGTGTTTTATTTACATTTACTTTTGAAACCGCAAAATGGATAACCCTTTATAATATAACATATATACGTCTATGTATGTAAGTATATATATATATATATATATATATATATATATATATATATATATATATATATATATATATATTATAAGTGTGATTTGAACTGAATGCCTTTACCTATAAGTTGAACCTTTTTTTTGTGGGTCACTTTCATTAAAGGGGATTTTCTATGATTTTTTCTATTCGTTATTTTTCATATTTCAGCTGCGTCTTTTTTTTTTTGGAATGAACGAAAAACTCTTTTAAATTAAATATGAAACAAGCAATCGCCCTTTAAGAAACTTTTTCTCTTTCAACAATAATAATAATGGCCAAAAAAGAAGACTGCCATATGATAACAAAAAAGTAAGAATAAAAAAAAAAAAAAACAAAAAAAAAGAAAAAGGAAACAATACAAAGAAAAAAAGTTTTGTAAATGATTTTTGAAGCAGAAAAAAAAGGAAGGAGAAAGCCAAAATAATAATTAAAAGCAAACTAAGAACATATAAAAATTGAATCGATATATTCGACTTGAATTCAATATTCCTCTTGAATAGTTACGCATTAAAGTATACGAATTACGAAATTCATAATCCCAAAATAGAAAAGTTTTGCTGGAATTTACTTCAGCACAACATGCATACCTATTTGATATGAATACGCAATACAACAAAGAAACTTTGGAGGGAATTCTCTATTATTTGTGTAAAGAAGATTATGAAGTGTAGTAGCTGCATGGCATGTGTAGCATTAACATAAGGATGAATGAATCAAAAGGAATATTATTTTTGTTTTCAATTGAGATACGACTAAAAATATGTGGCAAGAAATCTACTTTTTCATCCAAAGCCATACTCTGTTGAACTTTTTAAGAAAAATGCTTTGAAAACGACGATTAAAAAATCCTGCGCGATAAAATCTATGATTCAGACGCATTAATTTTTACTCCTCGACATTTGTATCAAGTGTACTTTCCCTCTATTTCAACCCTTTACAGGAGCTTCCATACAAATTGCCGTTGAAATAAATTCTGTTCCCATCGTTCTCAAGGTGCTCTTAGAATACTTGCTCAACACTTTTTCTAAACATACTTACTCTTTATCTTTACTCCCTAGGTATGCATCCATACAAAATGGACTTAAAAGTCCTGAAAATTGGAAAATAACTTCATAATTTCTATGAGTAGCCCTATTAGAGGGTCTTGCAAACAAAATTGGTGTGCTCTAGATTTTAGAAAAAAAATCAATTTTATTATATTTTTGTTATTTTTCGGGGGTTGCTCCGTTAGCTAATCACCTTATTTTTCGAATGCTGTATTGGTGAGGTCGTTTACCTGAATATCGATATGATCAGAAATTCAAGAGATACTGATATCAGCAGCAAGAAAATGGAAATGCTTTGTTTTGTATCCCATACGAAGCTTTTCCGTATTCTGATGTGTAGCAACGGCAATGAGGTTGAGTGCTTCCGGGACGTAGACCCGTCCATTCTTGGAACAGTTTGGGTGTCATAGCTCAGTGCTTAGTGCATTGGCCTTCAGATCTGTAGGTCGTGGGTTAAATTCCCGGCTGAAGCATGCTTTTATATCGAAAAGATTTTTCTTTCGAATGGTACCCATTTGTCGGCAAGCAATTGACAATTTTTGCGGCAGTAGCAATTTGCCATGAAAAAGTTCCTAAATGTGCACTGTGGCAAGACTCAGAAAAAATGATGTCACAAGGGTTCTGCCGTTCGGAACAGGTTGATATAAGTAGGTCCCTTCTAATGCTTTCCAAAATTTAACACTCACAACAGTACTGGAAGATAAGCTCGGCCAAAACACTCATCGGCCACATATATATATCTTTAGTGATATAAATTCGACTGCGCACTAAGCTTAATGGTATTTCTATGCCGTTGACTAGCATAAACCTATGAAGAGTTCTAATAATAACTTTGTTCGCAGAGAATATATTCCCCCATCTGTTTCAAACCTTTTATTGTTAGAGAATCGGATATTGTTCTGTTCTTCTCTTATCACAAGAAAATCTATTTATATCCGAGAGATGAAAGACTCTTTTCACTGATAAATCTCCTGAGTATATCTTACCAATACCTATCTCAATATCGGGGCCCATCTATGAATCGTTAGTGTCGACAGAGATTTCGCGATCCGAGAATACAGATAGACGACACCCTAAATCTCGCATCTGGAGAAAGAACCACTGAATGGTGTAGCACGTAACGCTAAATAAATCCAGTGGACCTTCGGATAGGATGCTGATGTGCCCACGTATATGTTTTATTAATTGAGACGATCCATTCATTTATCGTGTGCTGAAAGTGGCCATTCATTTAATCAGAAAATAAATTGATAAATAGTGTTGAAGGCCCATTAAGCGCATTGGAGCAACGGATTAAATTGACATTATTATTCTGAAACGCTGTCTTCTGTTGAAACCTCCAATACGTGCCGAAGCACCTGTTGCAGGAACAGAAATTTACTGGTACTTCTTTCTGCTATTTCTTCTGCATGTAAATTAAACTAACTCAACTAAACTCGAAGATGAATATGCTGAGCGTACAGAGTTTCGGTGCGTCATCTACCATATTCTACCATCAATTAAATAAAAGAATACACTTTTGATTTTCAGAATTACATACTTTTTGTTCTTTCGTGACTGTGATTTTTCTTTTTCTTGCAAGAAGACTCTTTGTAATTATGCAACCTTTTTTTATACCCTGCATAATGCAATATGCATGGTATATTCATTTCGGTCAGATGTTTGTGTCCACTTGAAGGAATCTCCGGAGATATAGACATGGATATATATTCGTGATCAGCGTCGATTAAATTTTCGATTTAACGATGTCCGTCCGTCCGTCCGTCTGTCTGTCACCTGGCTGGTTCGCACGATAACTTGAGTAAATATTGAGCTATTTCGATGAAATTTGGCATAAGTAATCTATGATTCAAGGGTACGGAGGGGATTGATATTGGGCATGATCGGTCAATAACCACGCCCACACCAAGCATTCAAAGCGACTAACGTCGAAATTTTCAAAATCTTTAACTTGCTATAACTCACATAATATACAACTTGGGACAACAATATTTGGTACATAGACTTATATTATACTACTATATAACCTCGCCAAAAGTGGTTGAGCCACGCCTACTTTTTAGCGTAGCTCTCATACAAAGTGTCTGTACTTCTTTTAAATTGAAACAGCTGTAACTTCTACAATCTTCTGACCAGAATAACCATAATTGACACTTAGATTAACATGGTAGTCGGAAATAATATGGCAGAAAATCAGTGTGCCACGCCCACTCCTTTTTGGGTCTCCCATACAAAGTTGCGGAAATTAAAAAAATGTTACCGGTTATAACTTGCAAACTATTCAGCGTAGAATAACGAGATTTAAGGTATGGATTAGTATTGTACGAGCAACTAGGCTCACAGAAA
Source organism: Megamerina dolium (assembly GCA_963854835.1). Lineage (NCBI taxonomy): Eukaryota > Metazoa > Arthropoda > Insecta > Diptera > Megamerinidae > Megamerina > Megamerina dolium. Next base: position 34,490,837 of record OY978525.1, read on the forward strand.
ATGGGCGCACCACGCCCACTTTTATTGTAGCCCCATACAAATTTTAAATTGAAACAGCTGTAACTTCGGCAATCTTCTGCCTAAAATAACCATAATTGACACTTAGATTAATATCGTAGTCGGCAAAAATCTGGCAGAAAATCAGTGTGGCACGCCCACTCCTTCATGGGTCTCCCATACAACGTCGAGGGAATTAAACTAAAACTTTTAAGCTCCATAACTTACAAACCATTTAGTGTAGGACAACCAAATTTAAGGTGTGGATTGATATTGAAAAATTTATTAGATATACCAGAAAGAGATACGTCACGCCCACTTTTTATATAGCTTCCGTACAAAGTCTCGGATTTATCTTAAACATTAAAACACCCAAAACTTACTAATTAATACGCCTAGGTCAACCCATTGCAACCTATGTAGTTTAGTATTATAGGCAGAAATTGATCCTCCAAAATTGGTGAGGTACGCCTGCTTCTTAATGTAGGTCCTATACAAAGTAGTGGAAGAAAAGGATGGATATACGAGCAAACTTTTTATATATACCTCTACATATGCAGGGTATAATTTGGTCGGCCCCAGCCGACTGTAAGGAGATTTTTTTATTCTAATTTGGGTATATGTAAACAAACAAAATAAAGTAAAATATATTATATACTCGTATCATAGAGTATAGAGTACTCTGTTTAATTAAAAAATAAAATATCGATTAAATCTTGTTCAATTATATGAATTTTTGACCTATTTCAAATTAAGAATGAAATATTAAATAACAGAAATTGAATTAAAACAACATATAAATCCGAATGTGAGTCCTTGAATTGAATTTAAAGTGGTATGCTGTTGGTTTTCAGCATTACATTATAATTTGTACGTGTATATAACAACCCATCATTTCTGAAATTTAAATCCCACAATATCGTAATACTGTAGAAATTATGTAAAGATGTGTATGTTTCATTGAAAGTCAATCATGGAAAAAATATGGTAATTCGATTCATCAAACTATGCTGTGTTTTATATAGATATGATTTGAGTAGGTAAGTCGAAGAGATGCAGAAGTGGAAACAAACTTCGAATTATCACAATTGGAATAAATAGTTTTACTTTGACTGCTTTGAGCGTGTGCCTGGGTTTTTTACAATTACTTTGGGTCTTGCTGCTAGATTAAGATATTGGTCATCTTAAAATTGATATTAGTGACGGTTGACAGACTGTAATATAATCTCCATCATTATCGAGGATAGTTTGTCATCTTTTCTCCAAAATTTTGATTCTCCTTTCTATAGAAATTCCAAGTCCATGAAGCAAATTTTGACCTAAGTTGCCTCGTAAGATTTTCTACAGAATATTGCAATTTTAATAATGTCTTCAAACAAAATAAAGTTTAAAATGTCACATTTCATACAAACTGTAGTATAGCCAGATGCAATTAATAATACCAGAAATGTTACATTTTAGAGCCATCTACCGACAGTTTGTTACCGTTGTGTCTCGAACTCCCAATATTAAATTATAATCCAACGGAGCAATATGTGCTGAGTATTTTTTTATTTTTTCTTTTAGTTTTCTGTGAGATTCGCTGTAAGTGGCCGTGCATTCCGTTGTTGTAGATTTATGCCTTTTCTGTGGATCAAAAATGACATCTTTTTCAATAGTTCTGAATATATCCGTTGTAATTGTTGACAGTACAACTTAACAGTAACTGTTTCTTTAGAGTTCAATCAGATCCGAAATATATTATATCACATCAGTCCCAACGAATACATAGTAATACCTTTGTGAGTGACAAACTTAGTTTAGAGGTTGCTACTGGAAGTTGATTTATACAGAGAGCACAGAGCAAAGATTTTTCATCTCCAACTATGATTCTGGTCATAACTATAGCTCCACAAAATCTGAAAAGCAATAAAGTGCAAATTGATCGATGAAACATCCTTGTTGGTCTCAGATAATTGATGCAGTACCCATATTTCTGGTCTGTATAGCTTATAGTTTTTCAATTTCGTGTACTTGCCTTGGTATCATTGATCAAAGGGACTCAAGGCTTTTCGATAATCGTTGTATATTTAATCTCGGATCAGTGGGTGCCGTAGCTCAGCGGTTAGTGCGTTGGCCTTCTGAGTCGTAGGCCGTAGGTTCGATTCCCGGCTGAGGTGGCAACAGTGACCAGACAGCTAATAATTTGCATTGGAAAAGTTTCTTGAAGAGTACTATGACAAAGCTCAGGATGTCACAAGTGTACTGACATTCAGAAAACTCACAGCAATACTGGAATAGAAGCTCGATGGTATTACAATGGGCATCATAGAGATCACGATAACTAACGTTTAATTTATTCAAAGTACAGAATTCCTTGAAAATTCTTGAAACTATTGCCTTTCAAGTGTTTTAGCAAATTCAAGTACGACTTTATTGCTATTAGTTCAGGTTATAGTCCATATTGTATGGAAATAAATAAATATTAGTGAAATATAATTTAATGACTGTGGTCATTTGTGAAATTAAAAAACAAGCACAAGCCCACTTATGAGGTCTCCACACGCCCGGAAACAAAGGATCCACGGAGCTTCCTAATACCACAGGTCCAACCCGACAAATCCTGGATTTTTCCAAAAATCTCTTCATATATATCTCCAAAGTATCCCCAATTAAACTGCTCGTAGGTTCCTTATAATTGGTTAAAGAGTCAATTAACATTGGATACGTTGAATGTTATTTAAGTGTTCGTAATAATGATAAAAAAAATATAAATAAAAATAAGAAAAATCGATTTAATAAAATTCTTTAGGCTTAAGAATTTTTAGTACTTTCATTTTATGAACAAACAAAAAAATGAAAGTTATGAGGTTTCAACTCTGAATTACTCTGACTTCAGTAGTCGAATATGGCCTCGGAGATAAATGATTTGTAAGAAGAAAATGCAGAGATCTTCAATTTCAATGTCTAGTTATTATTATCAATTTCAATGTCTAAGTTATTATTATGTCCAAAATCGATTTAATTTTTAGGGTGGTCCAAAATGAATTTAAATGATGTTGAGTGGCTCCCAAAGTAAGCTTTAAATTAAGAGGTGGATATTTCAATTTTTTTGTCAACACACCTTGCTATATTTCAACAGTGTACATTTACATTTAACTATGCATCTAGTGAATTTAATGTATTCTCCTTATACGTAGTACATACATATATGGCATTCTATGCCAAAAGGTCATTTATACATCATTTATAAGACGTTTCCAGGGATTTTCATGCGAACGATTCAAGTATGCTTCACTGGCTACTAAAACTTCTTCTTAACCTTCGCAATACTAGAGAATAACCACAAAAGAAAAATTAAATACGTTTCAGCTTAATTTAACAGGTATCTTTTACATTTTCATCATCATCTCGCTTGCCATTTAATTATAATTATTTATTGAATTATGAACATTAAATATAAGAATAAATTATTTAACATGATTTACATAGTTATTAGGTAACTACATAGTTACTACACTTAACGTTATAGTACTGTGGTAAACACAGATGGATGGATGACACAATAGTTATAAAGTATGTATATAAATTGACAGGTATGGTGGGACATGACTATATAGTTTATATGTATGAATATGTATTTAGAAATGAATGTACATACTAATAAATACTTTCATATTCATTAAATATTGTGTGTATCAGTGAAAGGGATATTTAATCAATATTTTATACAAGCGAGTTTTTGCTGTTGGTGATTCTATTAATTATGAACACACATATCCTCCTTTTTATTATTAACAATTTCCATTGGGATTCATCTTTATTAAACTGATACTCTGACTAATACGTCCTGGCATGTAACATTGGGAGGGTTAAATATGCAAACGTTATACATTAGATGGGTGAATTTGTATATAGGGTGGACTATTTAGCGTTTTTTTTTTTTTTCAAATTTGAGAGGTTGCTAGTGGATTAAAATGTCCCTCGTGGAATTTTATTCTATGTGTCGAAACTATATATTTCGCTCTGATATGAATTTTAACCCTTTTTTCCCAATAATTCTGAAATGACCCTGAAATTGTTTCATAGTGTAATATACCTGAAAAAAAATTATTTTAATTCAGTTTTTTGAATAACTAAAAGCAAACTTGTATATGGTCCACCCTGTAGTTTGAGAGATAAATAAAAAGTGATAATTTCAATAGTGATTTTCTGAACGGCATCGATTGATTTAATATTGAAAATCACTTTCTTTTATAATTTTAATCGAAATTATGAGTAATTTGGTTATCCTACCATTGGGATCATCTTAGTGGCGCTTTATAAAGATCAATTTTGACAATTTCGTTTGTTTCCTGAGCAGTATTTTCTGTATAGCGATCTGAATAAAAACATGATTTTTATGTTGCAAGAATTTTAACACTTCTTTGAATTGAGGCGACATTCGACTTTAAACTACTGAAAATCCTATCTGCTACTTAATTAATAATGGCGGAACAAATTTTGTGAAACGGTATACGAGTCGAATGTGTAAATAAACTTCTATGCAAAATGTTGTATTGGAATCTTCAGCGTCAAATTTTGTGACAAACTTGGAGTACTCTACAGAACCCACTTAAAATGTTTAGAAACTACAGAGTTCAAGGATATACTTAAAAAGCGGATTTAGGCAAGAGAGTACTTCTGAAGTTTGTATGAACCAGCTGACTTGGCTACCGAGGAAATCGTTGAAAATATCCAGCTACTCGCCGCATTGCGTAATGCATTAGTGACAAAACCTGAATATATTATAATATTGAATGGAATTCCGTAAGATATGCCGGAGACCTAACGATAGTCCTAGTGAATCAGCTCCGAAGAAAGCAAAGACGAAGCCAAATGAATTGGAAATGATATGGCAACGTTTTTTTCGGGATTGGAAGCGAATAACCCTTATTGAAACATTGCAGAAGGGTAGAATATTAACTTAGCAGTACGAAAATTAATGATTGAAATTTAAAGAGGCACATCACTATTTGGCTTAGTAAAAAGTTATATTTCACCACGATAACGCATTAACAAAAGCAAACAAAATTGTCAGAGTAAAATTGTATAAACTGCTGTACGCATTGCTGTCGCACTCAACGTACACGCTCGTGCTCTCTTGTCTTGGAACTATTTTCTTTTGTCTAACATGTAAATGGGGCTCGTAGGAAAAAAATCTAAAAATCTCCACATTTGGGGAGTTTATCGCTAATATAGAAGCATTTTTTGCAGAGAAACTTTTTTTGTGGAGGGATTATACATAGAAACGGATAACTGTTGACATTTTTTTTAAATTTTGTTAAAAACTAGCATCTTCAGACCTAATTTTTAGGCTTTTAGAAACATTTTCATGGCAAATTATTACTTGCGGAAGAATTGCCAATTGATAGACGACAGCTGGTCACAGTTCGAAGGAAAAATATTTTCGATATTAAAATGGCCGCGTCTACCGGAGATTGAACCCATGACCACGATTGTTCGAAAGGCCAATGCACTAACCTCTAAGCTACAGCTTAGTGAAATTTAAGATTCTTAAATTCGCAGCTGTTTATGAACCAAATTTGTAGCTGTAATTGTCGGTCATACATGTAGATAGAACCACTCCTCATCCAAACGTCGCAGATCGCTTTGGACTATTGCGAATTGGCCATGGATTCCGGATGTTATGTGCGTGTGCCTCGCGGTGGGGATCAACGTTGAACTCAATTCAGCCAATTTAATTGTTTCTGAGTTTGGACGTTTGAGACTCGAGAGTATGAAAGTTACCGCTTAACTTATCGCTCGAACCTAGACGTCTGAGCTAAAGTGAAAATGTCTTCAGAAATTGATGAAGATATTTAGTTTTTTGACAAGAATGCTTTATCATCAATCAATAATTTCTCTCATATATTCAGCGAAGGGAATTTAAAATAGTACATATAATAGAAGACAGCTTCTTTACCCTGACTGATTTGAAATCATCACTTTTTATATGTTTTCTTATTTCGATTGTAATTTAATTTAATTTTTTCCTTTTTCTTCTTCGTCTATTTACTATTTACATGAAAAAAAATTTCATTTTTCGTATTCATCTTTTGTGATAATTTAATTTTTTAAATACACATTGACTAAATGACCTTACTTTGTGCTTTTTTCTGTCAACGACACTCTTTTGAACCTTTACTTTTAGAGAGGCTCATAAAGTGTAAATTTTTTTTCTAGTATTTTTCTTTTATTTTTTATAAAAAAAAATATATATTTCCCTTTTATTGAAGCATATAAAATCTAATCCTCATAAATACCATACACATCGAAAAGTGAAAGTGTAACAAATAAGGATAAACATCCGAGTGTTAAACTTATAAAATTTTTCTACAAATTTCCTTCATCTTAAATACATCCTTAATGGCAATCATCTTTCATGGCACCAAAGTATTAATAATATAAACATTCAAGCACGTATATGAACACACGCATACCATACACTCTGAAGAGTATGAGACAATTTCTAATTACCCAAATCCATTAAGATTATTAACCGCAACAACAGTAACAACAACAACAAATGGAAAATACTATATATATATATAACAACCAACAACAACAAAAGAGAGAAATTACAAATAGAAGTAGCAGAACTAACTATTAAAAGGAAGATAATAACACAAACGAAGAGCAACAATTTAATGAGAACATCTTCTTTAACAGTGACAACAGCAGCCGCAGCATCATCAGCGGAAATCACAACAACATACTAGATATAGTAAGGTACACCCCAGTGGGAAAGTATCAGAAATTACAAGATGAATTCGTAAAAACACTTGGAGTCACCCAGACAACTATTTGCCATCGTTTAAAAGGAATGGGAATGTTCCGAAAGGTAGAAAATTGGGTGCCGTATGAACTGAAGCCAAGAGACATCGATCGTCGTTTTTCACGTGTGAGCAACTTCGGGGAACGTATGGATACCCGGTCATGCCTTGTCATCGACGGCCATGCTGGATATTCATTGCGATATTATCATGCAGTGTATTTGCCGGGACCAGCTGGGTGTGGTGTATTATGTGCTTTTGAAGTCCGGTCAGATGATTACAGGGGATCAGTACCAACGACAATTGCGTTTGAACCGAGCATTGCGAGAAAAACGTCGAGTCTAAGTTATTTTACAACATCATAATGCTCGGCCACATGTTGCGGCACCCGTTAAAATGTACTTAAAAACGATCCAATGGGAAGACCTAACCCACCCGATGTATAGCCCAGGCATCGCTCCGTCCGTTACCACTTAAGGATGGAAGAAGAGCGCTTCCATTCTTACGAAGAAGCTAAAAATTTGGTCGATTCGTCGATTTCTTCAAAACATGTCTACTTTTTCCAACGCGGAATCCGTATGCTCTCAGAAAGATGGGAAAAAGTAGTGGTTAGCGACGGACAATACTTTGACCATTGAATGTATAATCAATTTTTCACAATAAAATTTCAATTTTCGTAAATCAACCGCACGAACTTATTTATACTCCCAATTATTTGCTTACAAAGTAATTAATATTTTCCTCTAGCTTTAAATTTAAGAAAACCCACAATTTTTTACGTGAATCCCCCTAATGGTTGGATATAGGGTGTGAGTATATTTGATGAAAATGTTGGGTGAGCAAAAGTAATGGGTATCCATTATATATTTCATTTCATAGCACTAGGATGGATACCTAGATAATTATTGTGTTATTTGTTGATTTTCAGGTGATTTTTAGTTAATTTTTTATGGTAGGCTACTTAAGGAGTAAATATAGACAGTAAGTATGTTAAGACAAAATATTGGGTAGGAAAAATAAATGCAAGTCGGTCATATATTTAATACTCCTACGGGTAATATGGAAGCGATGGTCGTCGATTTTATAAACATTTTCCTAGTGAGCCCTCCTAAGGAGCAGAAAAAGGGATAAGTATGTTCTGTAGAAATGTTGTGAAAACGAAATTAATGAGAGTTCATCATACATTTTACCTCTCTAGCAGTGCCTCTTGCGTATTTTGGTGAACGTTTCAATTTAGATAATTTTTTCTTTAAGTTAGAAATGAAATGCAAGGTCTCCGAGTCATACCAATCTGACATAATCCAAAAATAAATCGCCAAAACCAATGTCCAAACAAAGCTCTATTGAATCCTCATGCAAAATTTGTTTCTAGTAACGAAACATCTGAGGTACCTCAACACAATAACATATGCCCACAGAAAATGAAATGAGCAGGAGGGTCATTCAAATGCGTTTATAGGAGACTTAAATGTTGCTTCTGGACCATAACATATTCTTTCTGAGCTTAAAAATCGTGGACGCCTTAAAAAAAAACACAAAAGGCGAGTCATTCAGATGCTTTTATAGGAGACTTAAATGTTGCTTCTGGACCACATAACATATTCTTTCTGGACTTTCAGATAATGAGCTTAAAAATCGTGGACGATTTAAAAAAAAAGACACAAACGGCCACTGCAAACAGGTACTACCGCTCGAAAAAATGTTTTAAAACATTATCGCTCAGTTTCAATTGTGGAGCCGGATTACTTCGATCTAATTCCTGGCTCATTCTAATTCAAATAATTCGTTATTATTGAAAAATAATAAATTAAAAATTTTGCACTAGGAAAATGATCATTGTCGAACTTTAATTAATATGGATATGGAAGTACGAAGGTCGTAGAAATAACTGCCCTGTAATGTGGTTAAGCCAGCGAGAGTTCACCTATTGGGATCATGTGAAGTAAAATATTATTCACACATACAGTGGCTATATAACAATACGTTCAGACTATATGAAATTCATAGAGTGAATGGTGTAAGGATATCATTTATTGTGACAAACACTTATTGTTGTTTTTTTTTGTTATTGTGCTTATCTCTTTAACGCTATATTTTTATTATTATTTAGTATTTTAAAAATTTTCTTCGCTATATGACGCCTTATATTCAGAGATTATAAAAAATATCTATTTAATTTTGTATTTTATGATTTCGTTTTGTATGCTCGCTACTTATGGTATAGTAATATAATAATAATCTAATAATTCATATTGTTATTATTATTATTATTCTATTTCCTATTTCCACACTTTTCAATTTTGAAACAAAAATTTCTATTTCTTATTAAAGGGCGTCGTCCTTCAAACACAATTTTCTTTGGGAGATAAGATCGAAGATTCTCGAAATAATAATCGAAAGTTCAACCATCCTAGACTGCGACATCTTAGGATCAGTCGGAGCCCACATATCTTTTTCATATGGTCCGTTTTATAGGACAATCTCCCTCGATAGGAACTAAGTAGGTTTAGGATAGAATATAAGGCATCAAAAATTAATCGGAGTCGGTCATACATTTTCTCCCTCCAGAGGCGATTCTTTGTATTTGAAATAATTTTTTAATTTTTACCATTTTTTGAGTTTTGAAAAAGAACTTTATTTTTTTCAGTGTGGCTATAATCTTAAATGTCGTAAAATGTTTATCAAATAATACAAAAATATAGGTAATTTCAATAATTTTTTTTTATATTACAGGCACTTGAATTTGTAACATGGTACCATAAAAAAAGACCAGTATGTATACAATTTTATTCTTCATTATCTAAGCTAATTTATATTATTTTCGACAAACAGTATTATTTGCAAATTTATCATCTCGTCATGCTCTACAATAATGGTAGCATGGTGGACAGCAATAACAGTGAATGTCGTATGTTGTTGTTGGTGCTGTCCATCATCCAACTATTGGTTGGTATGACATAAAACACAAGAAAAATGAAGAAAATCAGCAATAAAGCAAAAGACTTGCTAGATATGTAACAGTGGTGAAAATTGGCGTAAGAAGAATTGCAAGAAGTAGTAGTTAACGAATAAGAAGAAATATTTATTAACTTTGACAAAACACAGAGAGAATACATAGAAGCTAGAAGGAAGAACGAACATCAAGTAAGTAATAATGGTAATTGTAATATTATAATGGTAGACGTGAATAGAAAATTAGTATGCTGTTTGTATAATTTTGTTCGTTTATTTATTCTCTTTGATAAATGTTAAAATATGTGTATGTATATTAGGTATGGTTGCTTTCCATGTAAAGAAGGAAATACATAAAATTCAAGTATCTAACCCTTAATTGAAAGCTTACTTTGAGAACATCTACGCACGGCGGCCGATTTGGCAATGCCTCAATAAGCTTTGCATTTGCTGCTTAGAGGTCATTCACAAGAGAGATAAAATTCGGCTAGAGTAATCATCAATTCAGGCTTATACCCCCACAATTTGAATGTTTGGCTCACAGAATTGAAACTCTTCAACTTTTGCCTTCGGTGTATTTTACTAATTTCATAAATAACAATTCTACAGCGGTTATTTCTACAATTTTACCCTAAATTATATGGAAATTAGCATCTGAAAACATTTTGCAAATTGTAATTATATAAAAATAGTGCTAAAAATTGGTACAAAACATTTATTTCGTCAATGAACGTGGGAAATCACCAATGGGCAAAATCTGATGGAAACCACGGCTATCTCCCATACAAAAATATGTTGTTGGATATATGTTTTTACACTTCACGCGCGAAAATATAAAGCTGTTAAAGTAAAACTTGGTGTGTAAAGTAGGTTTAAGCATATAATTGATATAATAGAAAATGGGTGTAATCAGATGAAAACCACGCCTACATTCCATACAAAAATATGTAGATGAACGTATGTTTTCACACATTGCTCGTGAAAATATCAATCTACTAAACTAAAACTTGGGCTGTATAGTAAGTCTTATAACAGTATTAATATATTGTTACGAAAATGTCTTTATTGGGCTGTTCGTATCGACTAGATTGCATAAAAAAATGTACAAATCAATTCTATTTTTCTTATTAAATTCAAATATAAAAATATCTCAAATATTTCTAAGAGAATCTAATTTCTAATCTTTCTGTACAAGTATATTTTTCACCAGTGTTTTTGTTAAGTGATTTGTTTATTATTTACAACACTGCCCTCCACTTAAACTTGTTCGTCCCGAACAAGTGTTCCCATATCGCCGTGATAAGGAGCCAGCCGTTCCAGATGTACTATTTTCAATTTTGCTCGACGATGCCCTGATTGTTGAATCCGATACACAACATCGTTGATTCTGTTTATCACTTTATATGGTCCTTCCCAATGCGTTTGTAATTTAGGAGACAAGCCCTTTTTCCGTTGTGGATTATGAAGCCATACCAGGTCTCCTTTATGGTAGCCTTTTGAATTTGTTCGTAAATCATATCTGGCCTTCATCTTGTCACTTGTTATCTGAATTCGCCTTCTTATGAAACGATGCACTTCATCTAGTTGATTTCGTTTGTTCTCAACGTAGTGACATACATATAGGTTTGTCAGACGATGGAGTTACTCCAAATTTCAAATCAGCCGGTAATCTTACATCTGTACCGAAAACTGCTCTTGCTGGTGTTGTTGCTGTGGAATTATGCTGTGCAGACCGATATGCAAGTAGAAACATTGGGATGTGAGTGTCCCAATCTTTTTGATCCCTGTCAACGACTTTCTTCAGGTACTCATTCAAGGTACGGTTGAATCGTTCTACCATACCGTCCGACTGTGGATGTAATGGAGTGGTACGAGTTTTATGTACGCCCAAAATTGCGCAAACTTCTTTAAACACCGTTGATTCGAAGTTTCGCCCTTGGTCAGAATGCAGCTCTAATGGGACACCAAATCGTGTAATCCAATTGTTCACGAATACTTCAGCGACCATGTTCGCTTCTTGATTTGGAATAGGGTACACTTCTGGCCACTTGCTAAAGTAGTCCATTACTACCAACACATACCTATTTCCCAAGTTGCTCGTGGGGAACGGTCCCTCTATGTCCAACGCAATTCGTTCAAACGGAGCACCCGTGTTGTACTGTTGCATCTTACCTCGAGTCCTTCTATGTGGCCCTTTTGCTGATGAGCATTGGTCACATCTTCTTATAAAGTCTGCCACGGATTCCTGGCACCCAACCCAGTAGAAGCGCCTCTTGACCTTTTCTGTGGTTTTAGCTATGCCTAAATGACCTCCACTGGATGCATTGTGATATTCTGAAATTACCGGTTTTGCCATCTTCACTTTCCCATGTCCGGTACAGACAACCATCACTAAGGTGCAAGCTTTGCCATTGCGCCCAGTATGCTTTAGATATCGGGCTTTCACTAGCCATTTCTTGCCAGTCTGGTCGGATGCCATGCTCTTTACTTTTCATGATTTTTGCAAGATCTGGGTCGTTCCGCTGCTCTTTTTGTATTCGTTCACTGGTCCAGGACTCTTCCGGAAGGGCATTTAAAAGCCGGATGTCTAAAATGTGTTCCTTGCTTTCGGCTCGTGAACAATGTTTGCATTCAGTGCTGCAGGGACGACGCGATAAGGCATCAGCATTGCCATGATGATCTCCTTTACGGTGCTCAATTGTAAAATCGTAGCTTTGCAATCGCTCAATCCATCGCGCTAGTTGACCTTCCGGATCCTTGAATTGTAGTAGCCACCGGAGCGCTGCATGGTCAGTCCTGAGATGGAATTGTTGTCCGTATAGATACTTATGAAAGTGTTTCACGCATTCCATTATGGCAAGTAGCTCCCTTCGCGTTACGCAGTAGTTTCGCTCTGGTTTTGACAAAGTTTTGCTGTAGTAGGCTATCACTTTTTCTTGTCCTTCTATTATCTGAGACAGTACTCCGCCGATTCCGTAGCCGCTCGCATCCGTATCCAATATAAATGTTTTGCCAGGTGTTGGGTAAGCTAATACTGGTGCGGAGCAGAGTTGTTCTTTGAGCTGTTCGAAAGCCTTATCTTGTGTATCACCCCATTTGAATGCCTGGTTCTTCCTAGTTAGCTCATGTAAACTACTGGCTATGTTTGCAAAGCCGGGCACGAACCGTCTGTAGTAGGTACACAGCCCCAGGAAACTTCTTAGATCATGCAGGTTTGTTGGTTTTGGCCACTTTTCCACCGCTGCTATTTTCTCGTCGTCTGTGTGAACGCCTTTCGTGGTTACCTTGTGACCGAGATACCGAACTTCACTCCATCCGTATCTATTTTAGCCCATATGATTGCCTCCGAATTTGCGGGTATTTTCTGTTATATCCGGACCTGCCTTGTACTTCCACTACGCTCATAGCCAGCATTTAGTGGACATTCGACATCCATATATCGCAATATTCGTCGCCTTAAGTCTAATGTAACTCCATGTGCGATCATAAAATCTATGCCAATAATGACGTCATCGATAATATCTGCCACAATGAATTCATGTTGTAAATCACAGTCACCTATCGTGATTTGCTTTCAGACCTTTCCCAAAATCGGTGCATCTTCACCTGTTGCTGTGCGAAGTTTTATACCAACTAATGGCATAAACTCTTTCACCAGGCCACTTTTTATTATCGAGTGAGACGCGCCAGTATCCAAAGTCAAAATAAATGCTTTATTGTTAATTTTTCCATCGATGGTCAGACTGTTAGGCACGCGTTCCATTTGAGAGATGAGAATGGTGGGGCAACCCGTTGTGGGAGCCAGCTCACGCCCCTTGGAACTGGCTCGTTTTAATTTAACGATGGCTTATACGTAGTCTCGTTAATGCTGTTCACCCCGTCTTCGAGTTTCTTCTTCCCTGGAGAGCTTGATCGAGAACGTTTTCGACGGCAATCCCGTGCCATATGTCCAGGTTTAGCACAATTAAAGCACTTTCCATTAAATTTGCCTTCACGTCGAACTACTGTAGCTTGCTCGGACTTGATCACTTGGCGTACCACTTCAACCAGATCATCCGTTTCAATCTCCAATTTCCGAACCTTATGTGTTGGACGACACATCAAACCAGCAGCTTCATATGTCAGCGCACTGCTAACAGTTTCTGCAAAAGTCGCTCTCGGGGACATGATTGTTTGTCGTTTTGTTTCGGGATCACGTATGCCTTCGATGAATGTGTCAATTTTAATTATCTCAATGAAATCACTAGGTTTGCCAGCATACGAGAGGTTGCACAGCCGTTCAATATCTGAGGCATATTGTTGAAGAGTTTCGCCAATCCGTTGTACCCTTGTTTTTAGTTCTACTCTGTGCAACTGGGTTATATAGCTACTGTCGTATTTCCGCTTCAAAGTATCCATCAACGCTTGATAGCTGTTGCGCTCGTGCTCTGGAACCTGCTGTAAAACTTCCGCTGCATTACCTTTTAATGCCACAATTAATGCAGAAGTTTTTTCGTTAACACCCCACTGATTTGCTAAGGCGGTTGTTTCAAATTGCAACTTGAAAACATCAAAAGCCGTCGATCCATCAAACGTTGGTGATTTTAATTTGATGGCACCAGAATCTCGAACGATTGTTGTTGTAGTTCCACTTAGTTCCATTGAATTAAAGCGATTTTCCAGGTGCCGAATCTTCTCGTCTATTACAACTTGTGTCTCGCTTAGCTCTTGTACTTTCTGGTCAGTCTGATCCATTCTTTCTAAGAATTGCTTTTGAATATCTAAAGAGGCCTTGGTAAGCTGTTCCTGCATGACGGTAGAGTTTTCTTCAAATTTCTCTTGCAACAGTGTAGCCATTCCTTTCTTAGATTCAGTAGAGTGTTTATCAAGTTGCTCCTGCATCTGCTGCATCATCGATTTCATAAACTCCATCATTTGGCCAGATGTGTCCGTTTTTTCCACTTCTTCAATTACACCACCTGCAACATCTTCTTCATAGAACTCATGTTCATCAACATATACACCGTTGGCTTCCATAGCCTCTCGTAGTCTCACTTGCAGTTCTGCCTTAATACCGGATGAGGATAGATCCAATGATGCTAACTGTTGTTTCAGTTGCTCCACTTTCAGCTGGTTAAACTTCACCATTTTTTTAAGCATTCCCACCGCTGTCACCAATTGTTACGAAAATGTCTTTATTGGGCTGTTCGTATCGACTAGATTGCATAAAAAAATGTACAAATCAATTCTATTTTTCTTATTAAATTCAAATATAAAAATATCTCAAATATTTCAAAGAGAATCTAATTTCTAATCTTTCTGTACAAGTATATTTTTCACCAGTGTTTTTGTTAAGTGATTTGTTTATTATTTACAACAATATTTAAAAACTATTGGAATCGGATGAAAACTACGCCTACCTTTCATACAAAAGTGTGTTGTTGAGAGTATGTTTTCACACTTTGTGCACGAAAATATGAAGCTATCAAGTTAAAATTTGGTACCTACCATTATTTTAACCAATTAATATACGTATTTAAAAATGGACTGAATCGGAAAAAATCACGCCTACCTCCCATACAAATGTCCGTTTCCATATATGTGTTGTTACACGTTGCGCACGAAAATACAAAGTTATCAAGCTGAAACTCGGTACATATGATTAAATTTAATAATGAATGATTGTGATTGAAAATGAACTGAATAGAATGGAAATCACACCTACCTCCCATACAAAAGTATGTTGTTGAACGTATGTTTTGACACTTGGAGCAGGAAAATATAAAGCTATCAAGCTTATTCTTGGCAAATACGATAACATTTATTAATTAATGCATATATTCGAATATAGACTGAAAACGATAAAAGCCGCGCCTGCCTCCCATACAAATTTATGTTTCCATGTTGATGGTTTTTACACTTTGCGCACGAAAGTGTAAAGCTTTCAAGCTTAATTTTGGCAAATATGATTATATTTATCAACTAATGCATCTATCTATTCGGAAATGGGCTGAATCCGATAAAAATCACGCTTATCTTCCATACAAATGTACGCATCGATATGTGTGTTTTCACATTTTGCACACCGTGATATAAAGTTATTACGCTGAAATTCAATATTTCCGATTATATTCACCAATTACTGGACATTTTCGAAAAAAGGCTGAATCGGATTACATCTACGCCCACTTCTCATACAAAATTATGGCTCCGATTGTATGTTTTCATATTTGTTTATGAAAATATAAAGTTATCAAGCTGAAACTTGATGAGTATAATTAAATTTGCAAGTGAATGTATGAACTTGAAATTTGTTTGTACATTGTAATCATCGAATTTCGAACTATTTATATAAGAAGTGTACTTGTTGTATTTGGTTACTTGAAATTAGAATTCTATAAATATTAAGATGTATATCAATACATATAAAAAATTATTAATTAATTAAGTAATTAGTATATCAAGTTAACTCTTGACATTGAACTTAATGATATATTTAGCGTACACTCCCCTATAGTCAATACATAATCTCCGTTTTTACACGCATATGTGACGATTCTTTTGTTTCGCAACAATACTATGACTACTAACAAATTCATATCATTCACAATCAAAATATGTTAATGCACAATAAAATTCACTGGCAGAGGAAAATTGATTAACACATACAAATCTTGTTATGTGCACATTCACACAATGGGTTTGTGGAGCTCATATAACACATACTACCAAAATTATTTGCTCTATTTCTTATCGTTGCTACTTCCTCAATGTACAATACTACCATATTTCTTTTATTCTTTCTGTTCTGTTTTCTCTCTTATTATTATTATTATTATTATTATTATTATTATTCTTGTTGACTTAATGCCCTTGGTCCTTTTTCATTATGCGAGTAGTACTAGAGGTTAAGGTTCTGCTTTATATTTTATTACAACTGTTTCTTGTATTGCTTACTTTTCCTTTTTGTCCTTTTATATTTTACTTCTACTATTTCCTTTAAATATTTTTATACCCTGCATAATGCAATATGCAAGGTATATTCATTTCGGTCAGATGTTTGTATCCACTTGAAGGAATCTCCGGACATATATATATATATATATAGATATATATTCGTGATCAGCGTCGCTTAAATTTTCGATTTAACGATGTCCGTCCGTCCGTCCGTCTGTCTGTCACCTGGCTGGTTCGCACGATAACTTGAGTAAATATTGAGCTATTTCGACGAAATTTGGCACAAGTAACAGCAATATTTGGCACATAGAGTTTTATTATACTACTATATAAC
This sequence comes from Megamerina dolium, assembly GCA_963854835.1. Taxonomy (NCBI): domain Eukaryota; kingdom Metazoa; phylum Arthropoda; class Insecta; order Diptera; family Megamerinidae; genus Megamerina; species Megamerina dolium. Next base: position 34,507,850 of record OY978525.1, read on the forward strand.
CTCGCCAAAAGTGGGTGAGCCACGCCTACTTTTTAGCGTAGCTCTCAGACAAAGTGTCTGTACTTCTTTTAAATTGAAACAGCTGTAACTTCTACAATCTTCTGTCCAGAATAACCATAATTGACACTTAGATTAACACGGTAGTCGGAAATAATATGACAGAAAATCAGTGTGCCCCGCCCACTCCTTTTTGGGTCTCCCATACAAAGTCGAGGGAATTAAACTAAAACTTTTACGCTCCATAACTTACTAACCATTTAGCGTAGGACAACGAGATTTAAGGTATGGATTAGTATTGTATGAGCAACTAGACTCACAGGAAATGGGTGCGCCATGTCCACTGTTTATTGTAGCCCCCATACAAAATGACTGAAATTCTTTTAAATTGAAACAGCCGTAACTTCGGCAATCTTCTGTCTAGAATAACCATAATTGACACTTAGATCAATATAATCTGGCAAAAAATCAGCGTACCACGCCCACTTATTATTGGGGCTCCTATACAAAGTTGAGGAAATTAAACAAAAATTTTAACCGCCATAACTTACAAACTATTCAGCGTAGAACAACCAGATTGAAGGTGTGGATTAGTATTGTAAGAGCAAATATACCCACAAGAAATGTTCCAGCCACGTCCATTGATTATAGTGGCTTCCATACAGGATGACTGAATTTCTTTTAAATTGAGATAGCTGCAGTTTCTGCAATCTTCTGTCTAGAACAATCATAATTAATACTTAGGTTAATATTAGTAGTAGTAGTAGTAGTAGTTGTACATAATCTGGCAAAAAATCAACATACCACGCCCATTTCTTAAGGGGATACCATACAAAGTTGCGAAAATTTTAAACAATTTAAACCGCTATAACTTACGAACTATTCAACGTAGGACAAACAAATTTAAGGTGTAGATTAATATTGAAAAATTAATTGGATTTACAAGAAAGAGGTAAGCCACGCCAACTTTTTATATAGCTCCCATACTAAGTCTCGGAATTATCTTAAAAACCTCCTTTAAATTATCCACTTTAAAACTCCCATAAGTTACAAAGTACTTCGTCAAAGTCAACCATATGTCGGGTGTAAATTAGTATCATATGCAAAAATTGTTTCTCAAAAAGTGGAAATAAAAGAAAAAGATAGATATTCGCGCAAACTTTTTATATGTATATCTACATACATATGCCGGGTATAATTTGGTCGGTCCCAGCCGACTGTAAGGAGATTTTTTCCACCCATTTCTATTACATTATTGCTGCCATTGTTGCTACCACTATTGTTGTTATTGTTGGTGCAAAGCACTTCAAAGTGTTTACATAGCATTTAATATGCAGCTAAGTATACGAGTGTGTAGTATAAAATGTATATACAAGGTGCGACAACTATGTATTAAGACTGCCTATAGATAACACAATTAAAACACGATATCTGCTAATTTTTTGGTATATTTGTTCGAAATATTCTCCTCTTGATTTAATGCACTTGTTACACCGATTTAATAGTGATTCAAACGCGTGTTCCAGCTCATTTTTCGGAATTGCCTCCAGTGCCCTAGTCGAAGCCCGTTGTATGGTCTGAATGTCATCAAAAAAGCATCCTTTCAACTTCAATTTCAATTTTGGGAACAAAAAGAAGTCGCATGGTGCCAAATCAGGTGAATACGGCGGGTGATTTAACACACAGACCTGATTCCGAGCCAAAAATTGACGAACAATGAGTGCTGTTTGTTAAATTTCATGTTAAAATTTCAATATCAAACGAACACGTGTTTTATAAAGTGAATGTCAATAAACATTAAATGTCAACCAAATACCATTAAATTTTGACAGTTAGTAGAGGAAGGTTGAAGCTTCAAAACGCATGTGCTCACACATAGATGGCGCGCTTGGTTGCTGAGATATGGCTCGAGTCTTAATACATATTTGTCGCACCTTGTATATTTATATATCCATACATACATAAAAGCATACGAAAACGAAGGCATAAATATGTTGTATATAAAATATAATTTATTATGAATATATGGCTGCTTACATCTATAGGATTTGTCAATAGCTTTTATTTTGTTTATTTCATTGCAGCATTTCATAGGTGAAAATTTCGATGAAGTGCTATGTCAGCATGTCGGAATTTTTAAAGAAATTAATAAGGTCAATATTAGAAATATTCAATATATGACAGTACACGACGGCAATGTTTTCAAACCTTTTTTTTTTCTCCTTTAGACACCTAATTGGAGCATAGAGCCTCCACAAGGCTTCTCCATCGCACACGATTTTGGGCAGTTGATCTAGCGCCCTCCCATGTGATGCTGGCAGCAGCTAATTCTCCTAGTGTTGATCTTCTCCAGGTGTTTCTTGGCCGACCGCGGATTCTGCTCCCTTGCCGGTTCCACTCAAGCGACATTCGCGTGATGCTATCTGGCTGCTTTCTTAGTGTGCCAGCGCCAGCGCCAGCGCCACTTTCTACGCTTAATCTGGATAGGTATGGGCTTTTCGCTCGTCAGACGCCATAGTGCCTCGTTGGAAATAGTGTTAGGCCAGAAAATTCGACAAATGATCCTGAAACCTTACACTTTGTAAATGGTTTTATTGATCATGAAATCTGCCCAGTTATTGCCATCATAGGCCTTCTGTTCTGTTCCGGTATCGAATTTAGAGTCACAAAATTTCTCATTTCAAGAGTATTGCAAAGGTTAAAGTATTGAAGTATTGAATTGTAAATCTTAGAGCTGCCTGCGCGAAAACATAATCTGAGACCACGAGTGTCCCTGCGAATGCATTCCCTGATAGATAGCTCTAAGGTGTGAACCTATGCCTGCAAAATGAAAGCTACTTTTCCCATGACAATTGCTTTTTCAAAGTGCAAGCTTTTTCCCGCTCCAGCACTATCATGTTCCATTTTGGTACCATCTTTATACCACAGCTGCGAGTCTGGATAAGCTGAGAGCTGTAGCTCAGTGGTTAGTGCATTGGGCTGCTAATCTATAGGTCTTGGGCGCAATCCTCGACTGAAGCACAACTTCAATATATGTTTCCAACCGGGCTATCGGGCAATCGGGATTTCGTCCCAAAGCAGAATTAGCGAAAAACAACAACAACAATAATTTTAATATCGAAAATATTTTTCTTTCATACGATACCATACGATACGATACAAATCTTCCGGCAATAATCGTTTGTCATGAAAGAGCTTCTAAGAGAGCTCTGTGACAAAGCTCAGAAAAAGTGATATCACAAGGACTCTACCATTCGGAATTGACTAATATAAGTAAGTCCCTTCTAATACTGTCCAAAAATTTACGACACACAACCGTACTACTCGACCAAAGGGCCCTTCGGGAGCTATAAGTACCACATATTTATTTATTTTTTTACATTCTTTAGCACAATTTTTCGTTGTTCTACAAATTTTGTATCATTCTCATTCTAAATTCATTTAAAATAAGCCAGTACATCGGATATGAAATAAAAATGTTGTTAAGAAATGTTACAGGAGAATCCAGTGACTAGATTTGATTATTCAATTAATAATTATATAAAGTAATTATGAAGGTGAGCATAAATTGGTTACATCTGAGAACACCGCATTACCTTCAGCATATACATAAGTACATTAAACTAGAAGTGGGGCAACGCCATTAGCAATATGTGGGAGGAAAGGACTTACGTAAATCGGTTATACTAATCTATAATTTCGAAAATATATTAAATGTTATGTGATAAGGAACGTATATTGGATAAATCTTATGTAGTAATTCATTTTTGAAATGTGATGCGTTTTGTAACAGGTTTAATTTGTTTCCAATAGCGTCAGACCGAACCTATGTATGTCTATTCTTTTTATTTACATAAATAATATTTGCATAAATGAAAAGACAAAAATATTTGACATGAGAGAAATTTCCAAATTATTCTTCATTAAATATATGTCGTATTTGTAAATATTTCTTTCAGTCTCTACAATATTTTAAAGGAAAATTGGGGCACTAGCATGTATGAATATGTGTATCATTAAATATGAATACACATACATACCAACATACATATCCATAGTGAATGCACACATACTGGTGTATTCGCCCAATTATATGCAAAGACATATAAAGATATTACATTTGTAGTACACCAACTGTTATACAATATGTGTACTCGTATATCAAATGGTTTAAAATCGCCTTCGCACCCACAAACACGTGTCGCACACATACTTGTTCGTCCAAATTATATCACACACATTTATAAGTGTAATAGAGTGGTTCTTAATCAACGACTTGCGAATTCAATTAAATACATCCCTTTTTTTTGGGCTTTAGTGATCCATTCCCTTAATATGATCGTTTGTCATGGAATGTCATCCTGTAAAAACCAATAAGATTTGGAGGAATATTGAAATACTACCAAGAGTTATAGCCCTGACAGACGGCAGCGTTAATCCGGATTAAGGATATAATTCAAATTAACTCGGGCATTAACTGCAGCTAATTCGTATTAACTCTATGAGTTAATTCTAAAAAAAATAGGGTTAGGGCAATTTGCGATGGCAACACTGCTGCAAATTTTCTATTGTGAATTTTTCCTATCCAAATTACAAAACCATAGGTATGTTCACTTATAAAAAAACTTTAAACAATTGTTAACAGTTTTCGACATCAAAAGCGTTGCCGAAAAAATCAATCCAGCTGTCAATTACGAACTGTGAATGTCAATTTACAAGTTTTTGATAGTTTTCAGTTCACGTACTTCTTTTAGATTTTCTCATATCGAGAGTGACAGATGACAGAAATTGATAGTGATAGTAATGTAAGTGAGCAGACCTAATAAAACAGCAATCAGCCGATTGACGCTGCCTTCTGTCTAGGCTATTAGGTCAATTGCTTTGCATTTTCGAGTGCAAAGTGCGAAAATAAATATAGTGAAATAGAATTTTTATGGGAGGTAGGTGTGAATAATTTCATACGAAAAGTGTGAAAATATACATATGGAAGCATACATTTGTATGGGAGGTAGGCGTGGTTTTCATTCGATTACACCTATTACACCTGGTAAAACTAAGCACACTTAGAGAGTATGAAGTGTGATGTTCTTATATTTTCTTGCATAAAGTGTGAAAATTTACATGCAAAAACATAATTTTGTATGAGACATAGTTGTGGTTTTTATCCAATTACGCTCATTTTTTTTCATATGTTTCTTTCCTAACTTCCTGTATTAATTTTTATTGTTATATGTTTATATTTTCGTGCGCAAATTGTGAAAAAGGGTATTCGGAATCATAATTTTATATGGGAGGTAGTGATGGATTTCATCCAATTTCGACCATTCTTAAGATATTTCATTTATTAACAAATCTAATGATATGTTCAGAGTTTCAACTTCATAGCTTTGTATTTTTGTATGGAAAATGTGAAAACGTACATGCGGATATATAATTTTGTATGAGAGATAGTTGTGGTTTTTATCCAATTATGTTAATTTTTGAATATGTTTGTTTTTTAAAAATAGTAACTTTTTATACCAAATTTTATTGTTATAGGTTTATATTCTCGTGCGCAAAGTGTGAAAAAATACATACGAAAATACACTTTTGTATGGGAAGTAGTCGTGGATTTAATGCTATTCGAACAATTCTGAAAATAGTTTATATATACGAAGTCTTTGTTCCGTTGCTTTATATTTTTGTGCGAAAAATGTGAAATTAAGCATGTGAGAACATAATTTTGTATGGGAGGTAGCTGTGGTATTCATCCGATTCCAATTATTTTTAAACTATTTCATTTTTTGGCCAATATATTCTCCCATTTTGAGCTATATAGCTTTCCATTTTCGTAGCCAAATTGTGAAAACATACATAAGGAAGCATAATTTTGTATGGGAGGTAGTCGTGCTTTTCATCCGATTTCAATCATTTACCGTCTCAACTATTTGTTGGTAAAAATAATTTTATATACCAAATTTCAGCTCAATAGCTCCATAACTAAGTCAGTTATTGTGAGAATAAAGAAATAGATGGATTGAAATCGGCCAGTCGACAACATTCAAGAAAATAATTTTATAGTTCTTAAAACGAAGCCATACAATATTCGTTTAAAAACTAAGCGCCAATTTAATGTACAGACAAATATGTATATGAACATATATCAACTTGTATATGTATTTGTGTATGTTTCTTTAAAAACAGATTCATTGCGTGTGACTGCGTATGTACATAGTTTACACATGTTGGCAATTTGCACTTACATATATACATAATATACTCTTTTATATGTTATGTATATATACATTCAATCACATATATGTATGTACATATATATATTTGTTTGCATGTGTACATATACGCGTGTTTTTAGATTTCCCTCTGAGATTGTTGCTGTCATTATGATTTAATACTGACTGCCACTGCCATCACTACAGCTACTGACTGTCTGCTACTGACTGATTTTACGCCTTATATAATGATTATTATTGTTGGTCTTGTTGTTGTATTTTGATGAGGCTATACTACACACACACTATACATGTTTGTATGTCATGTATATACCATGTCTCTTCAATTACCTATAGAATACTTGGTGCTTTCAAATTTCCATCTATGCGTGTGTTTTCCTTTACGAGCATTTCTTATAAATCGATAGTAACTATGTGTACGAGTGAGTATGAGTACTAGTAGATTTGTAGGATATGTACTACCGCCTACACTCCCTATCTTGAGCTTTTTTCCTTTAATGATAATGTAACATAAATTGTTATTTTATTAAAATGAAAATTTTGTGCTTTTTATTTTCATTTAATTTTGATGTTTTTTTTTTTTTTTTTTGGCAATTTTATTTTATTTTATGATTTATGATTTTTTTTTTCTATGAATTTTTTATTATTTCCTTATTCTTCATATGTATGAGCACAGTATGGGATTATATGTATGAGTATGTTTATTATAGTAGGATGTTGGATTATGTAGAAGTGTCTGTGTGGCTTTCAAGTGTTGGGATTTTTTTGACATGTTCACTTTAATGCGTCACAATTGCTTGTTTCCGGTTTTTGCGCTGCTATTGTTGTTGTTATTGTGCAGTTAGAAGTGATTGAGTGTTAAATGTCAATTGTTTATGATTGTGTCATACTATCACAGCGCTACTACTTATATACATACATTCTAGCACAAGTATGCAAATCCATTATTTTGATAAATGGGTTACGGACGCGACTTTTGTATGCAAAAAATATGCAGAAATACGTAAAAAATTTGTATTGCTTCATAGGTTGAATTTAGTTCTGTGTTTAGGCGAAAAATTGTTCACGTTGAATGCTTGAGGCGGAGGCTTTCAACTCGCCGCCCCTTAAAGATGGACCTAGTTATCGTGACGTATACGTCACGTTAGTCGTTAATGGGTTAAGGATGCGACAAATTATACAAGTGAGGGGATCAGACAAAATATGGAAGCCTCTGCCATTACAGTTTATTGGTTTAAATCAATTTGCTGCGTAGGGGTGTCTCTCCAAGGGTTGGAGAGAGAGATAAAATGTTCATTAGTACAAATTAATGGGGGTTCGGTTATTTATATTTACCCCTCTAGGTGTACTTTGGGTGTGGTTTGAGTGCAATTAATAAAAATATGTAAACTTTGTAGGGAGATAAGGGGTAGATATGTTCAGAAAAAGTACTGAATAGTAAAAATTAATGAGTGTCGGTTATATATTTTATCTTTCCAGGGGCATTCTGGGACCGTTTGGAGTGACTGTTGAAGTGACTTACCTTTTTTGTACATACAGTGACATTATAAAAAATAGAAAATTTTGTAGGGGATCCCCTTTAAAAGGTGGAGATAGAGGGTAGGTATATTAAGAAAACGTACTGAATAGTAAAAATTAATGAGTGTGGGCTATATATTTTATCTTTCCAGGGGCATTCTGGGACCGTTTGAAGTGACATTATAAAAAAAAAGAAAATTTTGTATGGGATTCGCTTTAAAAGGAGGAGAGAGGGGTTAGGTATGTTCAGAAAAAGTGCTTAGTAAAATTTAATGGAGGTCAGTAATACATTTTATCCTTCTTGGGGCACGTTTTGGCACGTTTGGAATGAAATTAATAAAATAAAAACATAAATTTTGCAGGGGAACCCCCTTTAAGGCATGAAGATTAGGGAAAATATAATAAGAAAACATGCTCGGTAGTACAAAGGCAGGGGGCTCGGTTAGAAAAACTACCCCTCTCGGTGAGCCCTGGAATCGGTTGGAGTGCAATTAATAAAAAAAAACATCAGTTTTGTAGGGCAACCGCTCTAAGGGATAGAAATAAGGGAAATATCTTGAAGAAAAATGTTTAGTAAGGAAAATTAATGTAGGTCAATCATACATTTTACCCATCGAGGGGCACTCTGGGACTGTTTTGGAGTGCAATTAATGACAAAAACCTTAATTTTGTATGGGAGCTCCTTTAAAAGTTGGAGCTGGGGGAAAAGAAAAAGTGCTGAGTAGTAAAAATTAATGTATTTCTAAGAGCACCCTGAGAGCGCTTGGAATGTAATTAATTTAGTAAAATTTTAATTTTGTAGTGGATCCTTTCAAAGGGACAAAAATAAGGAAAAGGTATGTTGACAAAAAATATGTGGCAGCAAATATTAATGGGGGTCAGTCATATACTTTATTTTTGTAAGAGCACCCGGGGAACGATTGGAGTACAATTAAAAAAAAAAAGTCATCTTTTTTGTAGGAGAGCTCATCTAAGAGATAGCAATGGAGAAGAAATATGTCCAGAAGCAGAGCAAAAACGTCATCTCTTCCAAGGGCTTAAAACTGGTGCCAAAGATGCCGGACAAGTTATTTCTTTGGCGATGAAATCTTCGTTGGGGCGATCTATAAATATGACAGAAGGCCTGAGCTTAACAATGGTCCAATAAAAATAATAATCTGTAAGAAATCTAGGAGGTTACAGTCCATAAAGAACTTAAATTTAGAGGTTTTATATTTGGAGTTGATGAGCTTGTAAATATTTACAAATGTTGCGGCTCTAGTGTTTAAGAAGTTTGTTGCTCTACCTAAATGAAGACTGTTATATTTGTTTCCTTTTTATTATTTTTTTTGTTAATTACCCATCATTTTCGTTTCATTAACAAAAAAGGCACTTAAATTCCACTTTGTCGACATAAAATATTTTTCAAGTTCTACAAAGTAAAACACATTGATTAATCAATCCTAATGACCTAAATTGCCGTTTAGATGGAATGTAATATAATTTCCTACCTATGTAATGACATAAAATTTAAAGGAAACAATTTTTGAGGAAATATCGTACATACAAATGCCTCTATGAAATAATAAATATTATGATTGAATTACCTAAAATAATAAAGAACACAAAAAAATATAAGTGCTTTCAAGTATTACGTTCTTATTGTACGTTCGTAATTAAATGTCAATAAACTTACTTTTAGTACTCCATTCGGCTTCACAATTTTGCCATGGCAATACTGGTCGAAATGAGGCAAACATATAGAATATTGTCCAAGCGATAATTAAATTATAATATAACATGACAATGGCCGAAACGATAATCATGCCAGTGCCTAAGCCACGAAACAATGGACAGAAACGACTATATATTGCTACCGGACCCAAAGCAGCGTATTGGCCAAAAGACAATTCCATAAACATTAATGGTAGACCAGCAATGATTAGCATTATGGTGAATGGTATAAGAAATGCACCTGAAAATAACAAAAGTAAAAAAATATTTATAATTTAAGTAAAAATTTAAGTAAAATTTACAGGTCAAACGTAAAAAGACAATAAAATAGGAAATACAAGTGCAAATACATACTAACCTCCACCATTATTGTAGCATAAATATGGAAAACGCCATACATTACCCAATCCCACTGAGTAGCCCAGTAAAGAGAGTAGAAAATCAAAACGTCCCGTCCAATTGCCTCGTGCTGGTTCATTTGTTTCATTTAGACTCGTATCCAATGTGATGAGAGCAGCTGCTGAATCACCTCCGCCAATTGCTACTTTCGGTGTTGGTGCTGCTCGTGGCAATGGACCTTTTACCAATGGCGGCGATATATCCATACCAGTTTGGCTACTATTGTCACCCTCACCACCGTCGTTATAATTGCTATCGTCAATGTCACCGCCACCTCCAGCACCTCTGCTATTATTTGGCATTTTGCCAGACAAATCTACCGTTGTGAAACGATCTTCATTTTCCTATAGATGAAATGAAAGAAAAATAATAATAAAGAAAAGATATTTATGTTATTATATCTAATAGAAATGATTTATTTGCTTTTTGTTTTGTTTTATCAAATTTTATTTAAGCAATATCAACGAAATATTTTCATATAACCGGCAGAAAATTGTGTTTCATTCAAAATTCTTTTGATTATTCGGATTGGTGTGTGAGAAGCATTATAAATGGAGATAAAGTGAGAAGTTGGGGGAGAAAATCGGGTTTGGTCATACTTTTGAGCGTTATATTGGGCATACCCCTATCAGTTATGGGGATGTTTTCAAATTGTTTTGATATCAATTTGTATAAAAGAGGAGGGGAAAAATTAATAGAGTCAGTCATACATTTTACTGTTATAGGGATGATTCCTGGAGAGCAATGGTTTTTCTCGATTTTCAAATTTTTTTCATTAAATTTGTATGGGAGTCCTCTTGAGGGTTAGAGATACAAAGTAAATATGTTAGAGAGAAAGCTTTATGGATCTCTTAAGGGAGCTCCCTTAAAAAATTAACACAAAAACTTATGAAAATCTACAAAGGGCCCCATAGTTGCTGAGGAATCGACGAAATGTACAATACGATTAGCTAAAACTAATTTTTCTTCCCAACATTTCCGCAGAACACTTACTACTTCCTCTCTCTAACACTTAAGAGGTCTTCTACACAAATGGAACGCGAAAATACATGAAAATTAACAGAAATCCCCTTAGATTCCGAAAAACCGACTGTATAGCTATAATTTTTCTTGTCAATGTGTGTAAAACCATATATTTACACCCTATTTCCACTTTTGGGGGGTATTTTTATACAAAATTAACGCAAAAAGGCCTACACATCGACACTTACATCGCAATCGCCTTCAGAGTACCGAAATATATGTCTGAATATTTTTTGTTTTTCTTCCTTAATATTTTTTCTGAACGTACATATAACTTTTCTCCACGCATTAAGGGGATTCCCACACAAAATGAACGCAAAAACGCTAAATAGACCATTTTGTAAAAAAAAGTAAACGGCGGCGAAAATTCTTGTGAAAATTCTTTGTGCTTCCTCTAGGAAAATATACCCGAAATATTTTTATTGTACAATTTCGTTCACCTTTTCAACTAGTAAGACGTGTGATATTGTAAAGACTGTAAAAGGGTGAAGGTGCAAAAGCCCTTACCGACATTCTTTGGTTAATTTTGAGCAGAAGAAATTATACCTCAAAATAACGTAGTTTTGAGGCATTCAACTTCAAGATCCATTACTAGACATCGTAGAGGATGACCTAGTCTCCGGAGTGGGACGGCGACCTTATACACAGAAAGCCAACACAAAATGGACCGAACGATTGCATCGGTCAAAAAATTGAGGGTCTTGTAAATAAGAATACTTGTCGGAATATTATTTGAACAATCAATCAATTGTTGTATTAGTCCTTTTTTTTAAAATAAATTCATTTGCATATAAACAATCCATCTAATTATTGTCACATATGATAGCCATTTGTTTGAATGTAATTAAATCTTAATCATAATATACAAATAAGTACATGCATGCGTACATAATATTATGTTTGTTCTCATTGTACATATTATTGTGTGAGTGTGTGTGAGTGTGTACTTATATGCCATTGATACATACGAGTATTATTGGCAATGAGAAATCATACAATAAGTATATGAATTCATACACACACACAGTAGTATGAAGACATGCAGAAAAATATCCATATGCACTTGATTTAATGTCAAGTGGCTGTTGGTAATGAATGCAATGAAAGGAAATGCTTTGAATGAAAGCAGTCAACGTCTTATGTATTTACAGTGTTATTGTATTGCTGTTGTTGCTGTTGTTATTTGCATAGTAAAATAGTGCATAAAATTTCATTTATTACATATTTTATTGCAAATCTTTACTACTATCGTACAATATATGCGTTCTCAGATAAATATTTGACTAATCACACCCATAACATTAAATACATTAATTACATAGGATGAAAAAGTAGTTTAAAGCCAACACTAAGTTTATTGTATTGTATATTAAGGTGGATCGCTTTCCATACAAAAAAAAAAAAACAAAGAAAGTTTCAAAATTTCACCCTTAGTTCGAAAGATATGAAACGTTCATGGGATAAAAAAAAAATTATTTTTCTTAACCCTTTTAGGATATATATTTGCTAAACTAGAAAACGGAGAGTGTTATTAACAACTTCGATCTCGTCAATATTTCGTGTAATGTAACATTTACCCATTTAAATGCACTTCGCAACGCGATTACGGACTGGAACGGTCGATTAGAACAATATGATATATGAGCAACCTTCCCTCAATTTGTTTTCCGACCAAGCAACAGACATTTCTACTAGTTAGTCTAATCGGACATAAAGATTACTTTAGTGGGTTGAAGTCCCACACTACTTTGAGGCCTTCGATGCTTTCCCCTCTTAAAAAAAAACCTGCTTTCTATGGGAAGATATTAACCCTTATTGAAAATTTCATTTCGTTATTACTCCTTTAGTTTTCGAGTTAGCTGCACACTTCAAAAGAAACAGTTTATTGGTTTTTAAGGGCTTTAATTATATGATCAAACAATTTCTCATTAGGGGTAGAATCAGGGTAACTGAATTTAATTTTTTAAGGGTTCATGCAATGGTGAAAGTCATATATGAAGGAATTATAGTTCTCTCTGATAGCTTTTCAATAAGCTAAAAAAATCATAAATGACAAAAAAAAACCATTTTGGCGGTACTAAAAGGGTTAAAAGAAATTATTTTTGTCCCGAGAATGTTTCAAGATAATCTTTCAAACTAAGTATGAAATTTTGATACTTTTTTTCATGATCCACCCTAACGTATGTATTATGCGAATTTACATAAAAAGGAAATATTTTCCATGGAAAATATTTATATTATTTAATAAGTAGGTCCCCTAGACATTTTTCAATACTAACAATATTTCTGTTATAGGAACCTTCAAAGGACAAGTATTAAGAGTATTAAAAAATAAATACATACATATTTTGCGGTTGTTCATACGTAGCTGTTGGTTTATTATTTTTCTTAAAGGAATAAAAAAAAATTAATAATAAAAAAAAAAGAAATAAATACCACTTGAAAATAAATATTTCCTTCATTATTTTTGTTGTGCGCATAGTATATATGAAATTATGACATACACATAGACATATAGAGGATATTATCCATGATTACACGACGCAAAATATATTTTTAGGAATGACAATAATTGTATGCATTTTCATATATCTAAATATACATACTATTAGAGCTATATCAATTTAATTTTATTCATTGAAGTCATAGTTCATGAATTGACTGGAGGGGGAAATATTTTGGTGAAAAATTAATAACGGTCAGTCGTATTTAACCCCTTAGGGGCGCTTTCAAATAGGCGGAGCCCCATTTCACAAAAAATTACAATTTTGTAGGGGACTCCTCTTATGCAGTTGAGATAGAGACTAATTATGTTTGGGAGAAATGTTGTGATGTACAAATCATTGGGAGTCGGTCTTACATTTTATTCCCCTAGAGGCGACACTTGGGCAACTATTGGTTTATTTGTCAATTTTGAGCCGTTTTTGTATTCATTTTGTATCGCAGTTTTATAGGGACGAAGATAAAGGGTAAATATGTAGCACAAAAATATTGAAAAGTTAAAACTAATGGTAGTCGGTGTTAACACATATTTCACTCTTTAAGGCACTTTTCGTTCATTTTGTTCGACAGCCCTTTTAACGGATGAAGACAGAGAACTATGTTTGGAAAAATATTGAGAAGGAAATACTAATGGGATTTAGTAATAGATTGCTTCATTCTAGGGACAATTCTAGGGCACCTATTTATTTATCTTCTTAAGGTGTTGATAAAATGGGTCGGTATGTTTGCAATAAATGTTAAATAAAAAAATCAAGAGTGGTCGGTTATATAGTTTACACCTCTACGAACGATTCCTGGGTAGTTATGGGATTCTTTGTCGAATTGCAGATGTTTTCAAAGTCGACATATAACCACAGAAATCATCTCGACAACTCTAAAATATATGACTTAGCCCTATTAATTTGTCTTCTCAATATATCCTCTCTCCACTCCTTCAATAGACTCCCATACAAAATGGTCGAAAAGACATATGAAAATCGACAAATAATTCTATCATTGAATATGTATTGTCCCAAGAGCACTAAAACATATAATTGAATCTCATTAATTATTCATTCTCAATATTTCTCCAATCATACTTAATCGCTATGTTCACTCTTCAAGGGGCTCTTACAGAAAATGACCGAAAAACACTGGAAAATCAAAAAAACCTATCGAGAAATCGCCTCCTAAGTAGTGATATGTATATCCGGCTCCCATAAAGTTTTCCACAGCAGAATCTCCTCCGCATATACTTACCCTCTATCTTCAGCCGTTAAGGAAACTCCCATACCTAATGAAACAAGAGAAAAACAACTGAGAATTTACAAACAAGCCCATAATTGAACAGGAATCGCCTCTGAAGTGGTGAAATGTATGACTGATCCCTATAAATTTTTTTTTTCTTTCGTCAGCAGAATTTTACTATTGAAAGTCTTTTGACAGATCTCTATGATAGAGGATAGAGCTCCCTTCCAAATTGGATGCATTCAATAATATTGCAAAGGAAGTTTAGATAGTTTCTATGGAATATCAAGAGCAAATTACTTATTTTGTTCATCAGACGAATGAAATACTTAATATGATTTTGGTTTCAAGATAAGTAAATTCTTGAAATTGTTCACATCTCAGTCCAATTGCGAGACACTATATTTTAGTCAAAACGGAGCTTAAGAAAACAGAGGTGATTGAGATTTTCAATAGATCCCAAAGTCAGCCTCCCAAAAACTCTTGGAGAAAGATAATTGAAATATTTTAGTACGCACATGAACTTATTTTCTAAATAAAAAATAAATAAATATGTGGCACTTAAAGCCCCAAAGGGCTCATTGGCGGAGCTTCTCTTCCATTACTGTTGTGCGTCTTAAATTTGGACAGTATTAGAAGGGACCTACTTATTTTAACCAGTTCCGAACGGCAGAACACTTGTGACATCACTTTTTCTGAGCTTTGTCACAGAGTTCTTTTAGAAGCTTTTTCATGACAAGTTGTTACTGTCGGAAGAATTGCCAATTGCTTGCCGACAGGTGGGTACCATTCGAAAGAAAAATCTTATCGATATTAAATTTGTTATGCATCAGCCGGGGATTGAACCACGACCTACAGATCAGAAGGCGAACACACTAACCACTGAGCTACGGCACCCACCCATTTTCTAAATTTACTTATATTTAATTCGTACAAAAATTACTTGAAAGCAATCCCTTCTTTTATAATGAGCTAATGATAAGCTCAAGAGTTTTTCATATTTTTGTAATCAACATTATTTCTTAAAACAGTCTTTATCATTAAAGTAAAAATTGCTAGAATTGCTACACAAATATTCTAATAATTGACTATTCGATTCTTTAACACGTTCCAATTTTTATAATGTCCTTAATTATAATTTTCCTACAAAATATTCCACTGCCATTGATAAAGTAATTACCTCCTACTACATTGCACCTTGATCTATAAAATATATATGTACATTGAAATAAATTCACTGTTAGCTGTCGTTATGTTAAAATTTTTTGTTGTTTTTTTTTTTTTTTAATTTAATTTTTCTTCTTCATCAAACTATAACTTACTATGAGAGTATACTACTATAAATAGCCCTGAGCTAAAATAAAAATGAAATGATTGCATGAATTAAAGTGGCAACACTTGACGTTGACACATTACATTGGGCGCAAGGCAAAAAAAGAAAAATGGAAAAAGTATAGAAATGGAAACAAAATGGAGGAAAAAAAAATACCATGGAATTATAGTAAAAATAATAGCAATTGGCTTTAAGCCAATGCAAATATGGTTTCATTTTATTCAACTGACATGGAATTTCCATATTTTTTCAACAAATATCACATAAAAATCTTTCAACAAAAATAATAAAAATATGAATACCAACAATTACGAAATAAAACACTCACCTTAATTATTATACACAGAAATAAAATATTATTATATTTATTATTATATTATATCATTTATATTATATTATATTATTAATTATTAATATTTAATGGCTACCGCAATGTAGTGGCTACCGTGGGATCAATGTACGGCTAAAGCATAACAAAATTTAAAATCGAAAAGATTTTTCTTTCGAACGATACCCACCTGCCAGAAAGAATTTTCAATTTTTTTCGGTAGTAACAATTTGCCAAAAATGCTTCTTAAAAGATCTCTGTGACAAAACTAAGTTAAAGTGATGTCACAAGGGTTCCGCCGTTCCGAACCGTCTAAAATAAATAGGTCTCTTCTAATGCTGTCCAAATTTAACACGTACAACAGTATTGGAAGAGGATTCGATTGTAACACAATGGGCCTTTCTGGCCTAAGCGTGTCCTCTCAGAGAGAGGGCAGCCACATAACCTAACCTAACCTAATGGCTACCGTGCTTGTTGTAGTTCAGTGGATAGTGGGTTGGAGTTCTTTAATATCGAAAATATTGTTCTTTCGAACGACAAGCAATTGGCGATTCGCCGGGACTAACAATTTGCCATGAAAATGCTTCTGAAAGTGCTCTGTGGCAAAGCTCTGAAAAAGTGAAGCCACAAGTACTCTACCGAACCGGCTAATATAAGTAGGTCGCTTCTAATACTCTCCAACATTTAACACGATAACACTGCTGGAAGAGAAACTTGGCCTTGGCGACCTTCGGTGTCAAGAAGTGTCACATATTTAATTATATTTTTAATTTAATGAAATGATTCCAGAGATGATTTCAGAGTTGTTCACGATCCCGAGAAAATAGTGGTAAGAAAAAATCAATAGAATTGGTCGTACGTTTCATAGTTCTAATCGCAATTTATGGACAGTTATAGGGTTATTTTGTTATTTTCTGATGTCTTTGCGCTCTTTTTGTAGGGAAGGTCCTTTAAAGATTAAAGGATAAGGAATAAGCAAGTTGAGGGAATAGGAGTCGGTTCTCGGAGGGTGCCCTGAGCGCTGGGGGAGCGAATTTTGTAAAAACGTAAACTTAGTTATTATAAATAAAAAATGAGCCCTAGACGTGCCTGACATATGCTCAATACCCATTAAATTGTAATTTAACTTTTAAACTTTAAAATTTTTCCCCAACTTTCTTATTCTCTATTTTTTGGCCCTTAATGGGGCTTCCATATAAAATTAAAGCAAAACCGCATGAAAATCGTCAAAAATCTCCATAACTTCCTACGAATCGCCCCAGAACTAAAATCTAAAATGTTTTTAGCGAACTGTCTTGCTATCTCAATCCGTTAATGAGGTTCCAATACAAAATAAACACAATATTGCCTGGAAATCTGAAAACATGCTCAAAGCTGCCGGAAATCGCCCCTAGGGCCTAGCCTCAGTATTATGAGCTAAGTCAGGCAGTCAAAAATTTGTTGTATACAATTTAGTTGATCTTACTTTATAGACATTTAGAGTCCAGTACGATAATGTGTCATAAATTTCGGAAACACCTTCAAGAGACCAACTTTTATTAGACGATCCTGTAAGTAAATGAAATTGTCACACAATTCTTTCAGAAGTCATAAGAATTGCCAAACTACACTTTTGTCTGTAATTAGTTTCGGGTTTTTCAAAAAGCCTGCGTTGTCAAAATATTGGTTTCTATTTGGAACCTAAGAAAGACAATATACGTACCGTATTTGTTCACAGTAGAAAATAAACCTAACTGCGTGGTTCAAAAGAAGTGGCTCACTTTTGCTATTAAAGGTCTATTTTGATGGCCCGTGGTCTCATCTATGAACTCCTTGCCGTACGGGTTAGTAAACAACTTGAAATTTTTTACATAATCCGAAGACAGCTTTGTGAGACCATTGATAAGAACTGTAAAATATAAATTGTGCCTTGTGCCTTGTATAAATAGAATGAGTACAGAAGTCGTTTGTGTTGTTGTTGTTAATTTTTCTTTTCTTTAGCTCGCTTTCTGGTACTCAGTACAAATTCTGGACAGAAGTCGCTTTCTGGACAACTCTATCTTCCTTCCATAAAGGCAGATACGGAGAGAGAAATCAAGTGAAGCTTTAAATACTTATTGCATAAGTAATTCCGATTACTTTTTGAACAACACATTTTACATACATATACTAAGTTCACTGGCTATAAATACCATGAATATGAATAAATAAATACCTATTCAATCACTTTGTACATCAATTTCATCAGAGGTAGACAGGTTGATTTATGTATAGAGTAGGTACGTACTTACCTCCCATAATTCAACATCCAAGCATGTACTGGATTCTTTGTTGGGTTTTAGGCGCTTTTGTTTTGATTTTGATTTTGTTTTGCCTTTTTTATCCATGTTTGTGGTTCAATTTATTTATTTTCCTTTGAAAATTTTTTTTTTTGGACTTTCTCTTTATTTATTTTGGCCAATTGGCATGAAAATGTTTCTTTTAATATCAATATTTGTGTGTGGTGGTTAGTTTTGATTTATTTTCATTTTCCATTTTTATTTATAGGTATTCGTACTATATTTTTCAATAGCAATATGAATAATTTACAACTGTTGCTGCTATTTGAAACTATTTTGATAGTTTCATTCTTGATTTTGTTTGTTTTTTCCATTTAAAATATTTTTCAAAGAGCATTTTCAAGTGCTTTATATAAGAAATAAATTTGAAAAAGGCAATTTCGTAAAATTACAATATATTTAATGACTTTCAGTGTTTTTTTTATTTGCTTTAACTGTCTTTAAATATTAGCAGATATTTTCAGTGTAGGTATTAAAGTATTTGAAGGTTACACAATCTGTAAAGAAAGAAAAGAAAAAAATCACATAAAATTAATAAGGTATTTTAATTAATTATTGTTAAATGAAATTATGTTTGATTTTTATAAAAGATTGACAATTTTTTAGTATTAACAAAAATTTCAAATAGATTTCAATTTAAATCTCATTGTTTTACATCTTCATTCGAAAATATATTTTTATATGAGAGGTAGGCGTGGTTTTCATTCGATTCAGCCCATTTTTAAACTGGCTAATACTTTCGAATTTTTTATTTTTTTTAATACTTTCGAAAATGTACTCGTATATACAAAGTTTCTACGCTATAGCTTTGTAATTTCGTACGAAAAGTGTGGAAATATATATGGGGAAACATGCTTTTGTATGGGAGGTAGGCGTGATGCTCATCCGATTTGTTTAACTTATTTATTCTCTAACTTATTTATTAATTAGGAAATATAATTCCATACACCGAGTTTCAGCTTGAAAAGCTTTGTTTTTTTGTGCTCAAAAAAAGTGTGGGAGGTAGGTTTGCTTTATATCGGATTCAGCTCATTTTCTAGCTTATCAATGCAAAGGTAAATATAATATTTTGTACAAAATTTTAACGTGATAGCTTTATATTTTCGTGGAAAAACTGTGAAAATATACATTTAAAAATATACTTTTGTATGGGAGGTAGGCGTGCTTTCATCCAAGTTTTCACAGACGCACAAAAATGTGTTCATTTGAATGCATCTGTCTACCGTTACTCTTTTTTTTTAGTTCTTGCAACATTAACAACTTGCCATGTAAATGCTTTTAAGAGAGCTTTCGGAAAGAAAATGTAGTATCACAAAAATTTTACAATTTCAAATCGGCTCATATGACTGGGCCCAAGAAAAGAAAAACAGATCGACACACATAATCTATTGTTGATTTTAAAACCGCTTTCGACATTCCGGTAAGAGATTACCTCTACACAATAATGTCTGAGTTCGGTATTCATGCGAAGCTCATTCGTCTTTCCAGAATGACACTGTATAACTCCCGTTGTGCAGTGAAAATTTGGAAGGACCTCTCCACGCTGTTAATATTGAACGGGATTCAAAAAATGTGATTGGTTATCGTGCTTCTTGAATCTTATTATGGAGAAAATAATACGATCTGCTGACCTATGACATAATGGCACTATCTTCAACAAAAGTGTCATGCTGTTGGCGTATGCCGATGACATTGACATAATTGGCATGAACATGCGAGCAGTCCGTGCATTATTCTCAGAGTTGGGAAGATAGTCGCTTCGAATGGGTCTTACGGTAAACGAGGGCAAGACGAAGTGCCTAGTGTCAACAAACAAAGAGTCTCGGCATCTTGGACAGCATGTCACTGTTGATAACTACGCTTTTGAAGTAGTAAGGGACTTTATCTATCTTGGAACCAGCATTAACACCAGTAATAACGTCAGCATGGAGATATTGTGAATGATTACTCTTGCAAACTGGTACTACTTTGGGTTAAGTAAGCAATTGAGGAATCGAGACCTCTCTGGAGAAACGAAAACCACACTTTACAAGTCTTTTATCATACATGACAGCAATTGCTGTTCTTATGCCAGCAGATAAAACAGCTTTTGGCAGCTGGAAGCTTCGAGCTTACTAAATGGTGGTCAAATTCGAATGGCATGCACCGTTCTATCGGCCGACAATCGGATATGGGCGACACTTGGCTGAACACCCATATGGAAGCATCAGTGTTGGGTCTTAAATGGACTCCCTCAGCGGACGAGCTGACATTCGCAGTGAAATCGTTGCTGGTGGTGGAACCTACTTGTTGGACTAAACGGATGATTTTAAGCATCACCGCGAATTTATGACCCCATCGGGATAGCATCACCATTCATAATAAAAGCAAAGGTTTTACTCCAAAAAATTTGGCAGGAGAAATTAGGTTGGGATACAAGATTAGCTGGACCGCTGAGGATGGTGTGGCAGAGTATTTTCTCTCAAATACAACAGTTCAGTAGCCTTCGTATACCGCGTTGGATAGGATATGCACGACGGCTAAATATAGCTTTACATGGCTTTTCCAATGCGTCTACCCGAACATTCGGAGCGGCCATATATGCGGTCATACAGGACAATAGAGTAGTGATGTCCAATCTATTGCTAACAAAATCTAGAGTGACGCCCTTACGAGCGGAGACTATACCGCGACTCGAATTACGTGCAGTTCGGCTATTTGTTAGTCCGGCTCTTTGGTAGTACTGTGCTGGTTGAAACGAGACAGCGGTAGCCTAAAATGATTTGTGGCGAATCGAGTACGACAGATAAGGAAAAACACGGCAAACTGCGAGTGGAGATATGTGATCTCCAGAGAAATGTCGATGGATGAGTTGATCGCTTCCCAGCAATGGTGGCGTGGCCCCTCGGGACTTAAATCCTCTTACACCCGGGCATTTACTAATTGGAGAAGCCTTGGTTCCAACTCTAGGTGAGCAAATTCCAGTAGAACGGCCGGAGAATCGGCTCAGCTATTGGCAATCTCGGTAGCTCATGACGCAAAGATTTTGGAAATTATGGAGCGATAGTTATCTCCACGAGCTTCAACAGCATCCCAAATGGTGGAAGGCTAGACAGAATATGAAGATAGGCGACTGGGTAGTCATGAAATGAAGCTACCTTATGGAATATGGGACCGCAGGCTGACGTCATTACTGCTGTTAATGCTGGTTCCAAGATAGACAAAGTCCCTTACTACTTCAAAAGCGTAGTTGTCAACAGTGACGTGCTGTCCAAGACGCCGGTACTCTTTGTTTGTTGACACTAGATACTTCGTCTTGCCCTCGTTCATTGTGAGACCCATCCGACGCGACTCTCTTTCCAACTCTGAGAATGCTGCACTGACTGCTCGCGTGTTCATGCCGATTATGTCAATATCGTCGGCATACGCTAACAGCATGACACTTTTGTTGAATACAATACTTATGTATTTATTTAACATATTTATTGTAGCAGTTGTTGCAGCTGTTGTCACTGTGAGTACTTTTTCTCTCGCCATTTTCACTCCATTGTTTATGAGTAGAGATATGACTACGATATGAGTATGAATGTATATGCCACTATATCCTTTTTGATATGACACAATACGTACAATATATTTACGTGACCGTATTGTTCTATATGAAATTATGAATGACATTGGTTGAAATGACTAAGGAAGTGAAATGTAATAGAACAAAAAAAAAATTGCAAACAAAAAATGTAAATGAATAAAACAAAGGGGGAGAAAAACTATTTAAATAAAATCAACAGCCGCCACTATCATCATAGTGACACTGACTTCAGTAAACCACTAAAAATGCTATACTCAAACTCATGCTTATCACGTCGACACGGAGGCCAAACCAACTAGCCAATGAATTGACTATGTAAGAAGCTAATAAATAAATAAATAATAAAAAGAACAAATAAATAAACGTGAAAATGCTTAAACTAATCAAAATACGATATGCAATCGTCTAACATCACAATTAGCCTCAATTCCCATTCATACCCAATGGCTGTTCATTTTTCAGCTGTGTTGTATATACAATTTGTTTGCACAATTGAAGCAAATAAGTAATTTGTAAGAGCTTCAAATCAACGTTCGAGTATGTACATTGTATAGTACATATATTGTACACATTAAGCAAGCTTTCATACGTATCAATTAATTGACAAGTAAATTGTGTCATTATTATTTCACTTGCTGAATGGTCCGTACTATTATGGAGCTATGCATAATAAAGATAGTGATGAAGAGGAATAAACACATGAAAATTATGATCAATTGATGTTGATTGATTGATGAAATTACATATTCATGTAGTAATAATTTTAAAAGACTTTCGGTCGTTATTCCTTTCATCGTCTACCAATGTGGTTCGTGTAGAAACAAGAGCCTGTCTGTAAGAGTTTCATTCGTAAAAAAAACAACAAATTATTGTTATTGATTGATAAAATCACATATTCTTGTAGCCAATAGTTTTAATCGATTTTGGATTGTTATTCTGTTCATCGTCTACCAATGAGGTTCAGGTAGAAACATGAGCCTGTCTGTAATAGTTTCTTTGTAAATAAAAAAACAAATTATTAGCTTAGGACTCCTCCTCCGATTAACTTTAACCCGGACTCTGTTTGTATGTTCCTGACTGCTGAGCCGATTCTCCGGCCGTTCTACTGGAATTTGCTCACCTAGAGTTGGAGCTTCTCCAATTAGTAAATGCCCGGGTGTAGAGGATTTAAGTCCCGAGGGTCTGCGCTCTGGGCACATAATAGACACAGTTAAAGATTGCGCTAATACCTGCCAATAATGTCTGTATCGCTTCAATGGTCAATAGTCGAGCGCCCATAACCCGACACAGATGATGCTTGGTCGCTTTGACTGCCGCTTCCCATAGACCTCCCTGATGTGGAGCAGCTGGAGTAATGAAGTGCCACTCGGTTTGTCGCGCTGAAAGTTGCTCAAAGAGGTCTGAAGTTTGCCAAGTCTGCAACATTTGACCCAGCTCTCGCTCTGCTCCTACAAAATTGGTGCCATTATCGCTTCAAAGATGCTGACAGTGACCATAACGTGAGGTAAAGCGAATGAATGCCATCAGTAAGGCATTGGTAGACAAGTCTGATACAAATTCTAAGTGTACCGCCTTGGATACCATGCACTCGAATACCACGATATAGCCCTTGATGATCACATTTTCTCTTCGACGATCTGGGTGCACTTGTATGAGCCCTTCATAATCCATCCCGGAATGCAGAAATGGGGGTACTGGACGTACTCGGCAAGGCGTAAGGTTTCCCATCATTTGTTCGCTCATCTTTGCCCTCAACCTTTCGCACATTATACAATTGTTGATCAAAGATCTTGCTAACGCTCGTACACCGATGACCCAATAATTCCGTCTTAATGTCGCTATTAACTGCTGTGCTCCGCAATGTAGTAGTTTCAAAAGTATTGAACGAACTATGAGCCAAACCAACCTTCCCTTTCCGGGCAGTATCACGGTATTCTGCTGGCGGTCAGGTAAATCTGCTTCTTGTAAGCGCCCACTCATACGCAGTATACCATCAGCTGAACCTTTGCCCTGACCAGAATGGTTTAGCCATCTGATATCGAAATAGTCCCATTGCTCTTGTCTGATCCAGAAATTCAGTGAGTCATCGAGTTCCTTAACACTTACGTCTGTTTGCGAATGATGCTCGACAATTTTGGGTGAATCTAAACACCCAGGCCGTTACTCTTATTAAACGAGTAATCGACTAGTATCGGTGCACTAATGATTTATTCTTTAAAACTATTGCACCGACGTTTGCGATAAATTGCTCATCATTATCTGCCTCGCCTTTTGATTGAAGTCTATGTCCTCGCCCGATCATTACTAGGCGGCATTCCCTTTTCACCTCTAACTCAATATTTTCGTGTACCATTTCTGGCAGCTTCGGCCACATGGCCTCCGGCAGCCGAAGGAAATCGGGGCCACGCCACCATTGCTGGGAAGCGATCAACTCATCCATCGACATTCCTCTGGAGATCACATATCTCCACTCGCAGTTTGCCGTGTTTTTCCTTATCTGTCGTACTCGATTCGCCACAAATTATTTTAGGCTACCGCTGTCTCGTTTCAACCAGCACAGTACTACCAAAGAGCCGGACTAACAAATAGCCGAACTGCACGTAATTCGAGTCGCGGTATAGTCTCCGCTCGTAAGGGCGTCACTCTAGATTTTGTTAGCAATAGATTGGACATCACTACTCTATTGTCCTGTATGACCGCATATATGGCCGCTCCGAATGTTCGGGTAGACGCATTGGAAAAGCCATGTAAAGCTATATTTAGCCGTCGTGCATATCCTATCCAACGCGGTATACGAAGGCTACTGAACTGTTGTATTTGAGAGAAAATACTCTGCCACACCATCCTCAGCGGTCCAGCTAATCTTGTATCCCAACCTAATTTCTCCTGCCAAATTTTTTGGAGTAAAACCTTTGCTTTTATTATGAATGGTGATGCTATCCCGATGGGGTCATAAATTCGGGGTGATGCTTAAAATCATCCGTTTAGTCCAACAAGTAGGTTCCACCACCAGCAACGATTTCACTGCGAATGTCAGCTCGTCCGCTGAGGGAGTCCATTTAAGACCCTAAACAAACAAAACCCCTAAAAAAAGGTGAAGTACACCCCATATATAAAATTCGATATTTATTGCATCGCAAAATCACAATCGAAGAACCCCATAAGAGAACTGGACCTTCTCAGTGCAGCAACTGCCAAGAATATGGACATACTAAGACATATTGTACCCTGCCAGCTGTTTGTATGATTTGTGGAGATCTCCATAAATCAAACATATGCCCAAAATCTAAAGGCGATGCTAGCATGAAAAAATGCAGCAATTGTGGAGGTAATCACACCGCAAATTATAGAGGTTGCCCAGTATATACAATCCTAAAGCTAAATTTCTCCGCTAGCAATCAACCTCTAAAACCAGTTGAGCAAACTCAGATAGCCAACTCAAGTAAGAGACAAAATATTGATGCAACACAATTCTTCTCTGCAATCCCAAACAAGAATCAAACCAATTCATACGCTAGCGTGTTAAAACAAAACCCACACCAACAAAGCAATGTAAATAATGAGCAGAAACACTCACTGCCCACCCAACAGCCAAGTACCCTTGAACATTTGCTTCAAACATTGATTCAGAATATGAACCAATTCATGAACTCAATGCAAACAATGATGCAAGAAATGATGAAAAATCAATCGATGTTACTCCAAACATTGCTATCCAGACCATGAGTTGTCTCAAGATATGCCACTGGAACGCCAACGGCTTAAGCCAGCACCGTTTGGAGCTAATTCAATTCCTTGAATCTAGCCAAATCGACATAATGATGATATCTGAGACCCATTTCACTGACAAAAATTGCTACCAAATACCATATTACAAACTGTACACCACAAATCATCCGCATGGTAAGGCACGCGGAGGAACTGCCATATTGATAAAAGCAGAATAAAACATCATGTTCTCGAAGATTTTAGTAGCGTCTACTTGCAAGCAACATCTATATGTCTGGAAGAATACATCTCTAAGCTAGTAATATCTGCGATATACTGTCCCCCAAGATACAGTATTACCGAACAGCAATATAAAGAATTTTTCTCAACTCTTGGTAGCAAATTCTTGGTTGCTGGCGATTTCAACGCCAAACACACTCACTGGGGCTCCCGATTAATAACTCCAAAAGGCAAAAGACTATGTTCAATCATCGTTAACCACGGCTACGATGTTATTTCAAATGGTCAACCGACATATTGGCCGACGGACAAGAGGAAAATACCCGATCTCATAGACTTTGGAGTCGCCAAAGGTTTGCAGATGGAAAATATCTCCACAGAGTGTTATTATGATCTATCATCTGACCACTCACCCACGGTAATATCTATAAAATCACCAAGCCCCCAAAGCAATTGCGTTAGAAAGAAAATAGACTGGTTAAAATTCAAGAAATACATAAATTCCCATCTTCCTCTGAGTACTGTATTAAGAAATGGACACGATGTAGACTCAGCACTCGAAAAATTCAACCAGCTGCTCTCATTAGCTCTCAGCTCAGCCACCTGCACAAAGGTATGCAAGCAATCAAACTATAGCCCATACACACCAGCCGATATTGAATTGCTAGTAAGACAGAAAAGAAGACTCCGAAGACAATGGCAAGAATTCAGATCACCGAATCTGAAAACACAGCTACAGCACTGCACTCGAAAGTTAAAGCAAGCCTTAAAAAATAAAAACAACAAAGAGTTAGAAGAGCACATAGCGAAATTAACACCTGGTGAAGCGTCAGACTACTCTTTGTGGAAATCAGCAAAAAAATCAAATCGGCCAATTCTCACTGATTCCCCCATCCGTTTGAGTGACGGTAATTGGGCTAGAAGCAACTGTGAGAAGGGTTTGGCTTTTGCAAACCACCTAAAAAGTGTGTTTACACCCAATCCACCCTCTTCACAGTCCTCATTACCAATATTAACTTCTCAACCTTGCTCAATAACGCTCAAAATTAAAAAAAAGGACATATTCAAAGCAATTTATAAAGATTTAAACCCAAAAAAATCACCTGGTCCAGATAAAATTACCGGTAAAATGATAAAAGAGCTACCTCCGGCTTCAGTAATTCATCTGATGCACATTTTCAATGCTATCCTTCGTATTAAACACTATCCCAAATGCTGGAAAACTTCAAAAATTATTATGATAGCAAAACCAGGAAAAGACCCTACAAAAGTTGCATCGTACAGACCTATCAGCCTCCTGCCTCTACTTTCTAAAGTATTCGAAAAGCTACTTGTCATGGATATAACTCCATTTATTAATCTCAACCAACTGATTCCTCAACATCAGTTTGGATTTAGAAAACAGCACGGCACAATAGAACAAGTCCACCGCATTGTAACTCTGATAAGGAACACTTTTGAAGAAAAAAAGTATTGCTCAGCTGTCTTTCTTGATATCACTCAAGCTTTCGATAAAGTATGGCACGATGGCCTAATTTACAAACTTAAACTATTACTGCCTGCAAATGCCTCCTCATTGCTTAGTAGCTACCTCACGAAAAGACAATTTCTCGTACATCACAAGGATTACACAACAAATCCATTGGATATTCACGCTGGCGTTCCTCAAGGAAGCGTTTTGGGTCCCTTACTGTATCTCTTATACACTTCAGATATGCCCAACAATAACTATACATTCATATCGACCTTTGCTGATGATACGGCAATATTGTGCTCTCGCTCTAATCCCATAGAAGCTACTAAACTCCTGCAGCAAAATGGCATATAAAAGTCAATGAATCAAAGAGCGTACATGTAACCTTCACGCTAAGGCTAGATACATGTCCCCCACTTAAAATTAATGGCCAATCAGTTCCACAATGTTCCTCAACAAAGTACTTGGGTATTCACCTCGACAGAAGGCTGACATGGAAAAGTCACATAGAGGCAAAGAAAACTCAGATCAAGCTTAAAATGAATCAGTTATGGTGGCTGTTACACAAAAGATCAAAGTTGAATCTTGAATACAAAGTGCTATTATATAAAGCAATCCTGAAACCAATCTGGACTTATGGTATTCAGTTTTGGGGCACCGCATCTCCCTCTAATATCGAAAAATTGCAGCGAATACAATCCAAGTGTCTGCGAATTATTGTAAACGCGCCTTGGTATATGAGGAACGTTAACATCCATCGAGATTTAAATGTATCCACAATTTCTGAGGAAGTTGCAATGTCCTGCAAAAGCTACATTCAAAAATTACACAATCATCCGAATCCCCTTGCTAGGCAATTGTTGCTGAGCAAGGGGCATCGTCGATTAAAAAGAAAAGACACACTGAATATGCTGTAAAATTGCTACATCTCGCGACTCACCAAATTGTGATGGAACGTAGGGGATATCACATAGTTTTATTTAGTTTGTAAGATTTGAATACTTATTGTTAGTTTCTTGTATTTAAGAAAGATTCAATAAAAAAAAAACAAGCTAACAAAAAAAAAAAAAAAAAAAAAAAAAAAAAAAAATTAAGACCCAACACTGATGCTTCCATATGGGTGTTCAGCCAAGTGTCGTCCATATCCGATTGTGGGCCGATAGAACGGTGCATGTCATTAGAATTTTACCACCATTTAGTAAGCTCGAAGCCTCCAGCTGCCAAAAGCTGTTTTATCTGCTGGCATAAGAGCAGCAATTCCTCTTCCGTGTCAGCACCGGCCAAACAGTCGTCAATATAAAAATTATTATAAATGCGTCTCCCATTGGCTCCAAGCTTCAAGAACATTCGGTACGCCTAGTGGTGGTTATTAGTGAATTGCGTATGGAAATTTAAGAAGGTTCGTCTCGTCAAGAACATGTCATCGAAAATCTACAAAATGGAATTGAGATTAGATTTCAGGAAATTTCCGGTGCCATTAATGAAAGGTCACAGATCTGAAGAAACACGTAGATGATTTGGAATATAAGTTCGAGAAATCACAGCAACTAAAGCCACCAACATTTGATGGATCCACACCATTCAACATTTTCAAGCTTCAGTTCGAGACAACAGCTTCGAAGAATCAAAGGGACGATAGTGACAAGACTGCTGCTTTAATAGTCGCATTAAAAGGTAATGCTTCCGAGGTGTTACAGATGGTTCCAGAGAAAGATCTTGGTGGCTACCCATCACTGATGGACACACTCCAGCGGAAATATGTAAATGAATACAAGAGCCAATTACATGCCAATTAAGATCGCGAGTGCAACGGAGTAATGAGAGTCTTCAGGATTTCGCTTCCGACATTGGGCGCTTATGTCATCTTGCGTTCTTTGGTAATTCGGAAGAATTCATCGAGAAAATAAAAATAGAGGCATTCATAGATGGTATACGTGACGGAGAGACTAAGCGTGCCCTAGTCACGTCAACAAGGAGTACATATGCGGAAACAATTAGTAGTGCCTTGACGTATGAAGCCGCCAGTTTGATGTGTCGACCAATGCCACGGGTGCGCCAAGTAGAGACAAAAACAACAGATCTAGTTGAAGCAGTGCGTCAGGCAGTAAAATCAATAGCGCAGCCTGAAGCAAGAAAAGCAGATCGACGCTAAAAGAAATTCAATTGCGATAAACGGGGGAATATAGTGCGTGATTACAATCAAGCGAATATGAAGCCTAAAGGAAGAACAAGGAATCAACGCCAAAATAAATTTGACGGTAAGTGCTTCATATGCGATCAAAGAGGACACATGGCGCGTAATTGCCGTCTACGACGCAAGCAACAAAGATCGAATTTACCAGCACAACGATAGGAACGTAGTAAAGCTGATACTCTATCTCGTCGTACTTGCACCATGGATAGAAAACATTGTTCTCGGCTAAGGAGCCAGAATCACATTGTTAACCTACGACTTACGAATGTATCGCCGGAAGAGTCATGGACCACCGAACGAGTTGAAGAAGATCAATGGAACGAACCAGATCTTGCAAAGATCATGAAATACAAAGAGCAGGGCGTTCGTCCAGATTGGCAAGAAGTGGCTAATGACAGTCCAACAGCAAAGGCATACTGGGCGCAGTGGCAAAGCCTGCACTTACGAGACAGATGTTTATCCAGAGCATGGGAAAGTGAAGATGGAAAAATCACTAATGATCTTCTAGTGGTACCCAAGGCAAGAATAAATGTGGTGATAGCTGAGTATCACAATGCCTCGAGTGGAGGGCATTTGGGAATCACCAAAACCGTCGAGAAAATAAAGAAACGATTTTATTGGGTTGGATGTCATGACCATGTCGCTGATTGGATTCAGAAGTGTAAACAATGAGCAACGGCCAAAGGTCCCACTAAGAAAAGTCGAGGTAAAATGCACCAATACACCGTGGGTGCTCCATTTGAGCGAATTGCTATGGACATAGCTGGACCATCTCCAATTCAGGGAACGAGTATGTTCTGGTGGTTATAGATTACTTCAATAAGTGGCCTGAAGTATACCCCATTCCAAATCAAGAAGAAGAAAGAACCAATGGGTGTACCGATGGAGTTACACTCAGACCAAGGTCGAAATTTCGAATCAGTTGTATTCCAAGAGATGTGCCGTATGTTGGGTATAAAAAAACTCGTACAACACCTTTGCATCCGCAATCTGATGGCATGGTAGAACGATTTAACCGTACCTTGGAGGAATATTTGAGAAAAGTCGTAGATAAATACCTAAGAGACTGGGATGTAGATATACCAATGTTCCTCATGGCATATCGATGCGCACAACATGATAAGACGGCTACTACACCAGCAATGGCAATTTTTGGAAACGAGTTAAGACTGCTAGCTGATTTAAAATTTGGAGTTGTAATACCAACGAGATCAACCGAAGGTAACTATACTAGCGAAAAGCGGGAACAGTTGGATGAAGTACATCAGTTCATCAGAGAGCGGTCGCAGATGATAAGCGATAATATATAAGCCAGGTATGACTTGAAAGCAAATTCAAAAGGGTTCTATGAAGGAGAGCTGACCATACACAACGTCGTAGATACGTCGAATGGGTGCTTGAACAACAGGCGGTGGACGGCGATTTTTCGAACAAAATTTTCTTCAGCGACGAAGCACATTTCTCACTCGGTGGGTATGTTAACAAACAAAATTGTCGTATTTGGGGTTCTGAGAATCCTCAAGTAATTGAAGAGAGGCCACTACATCCACAAAAAGTCATTGCTTGGTGCGCTCTTTGGTCCGGAGGTGTGATTGGACCTTACTTCTTCGAAAACGACGGTCACCGTCAATTCGGAGCGTTATGGTGATATGATAACCGACTTTTTTTTTCCTGCTATTGAAGAATACGACTTAGAGAATATGTGGTTTCAACAAGACGGTGCCACATGCCACACAACTCGAGCGAATATGTCTTTATTGCAAGAGAAATTTTCTGACCGCGTAATTTCTCGTCGTGGCGATATCAAGTGGCCACCAAGATCATGCGATTTGACACCGCTTGACTTTTTTGTGGGGCTACGCGAAAGACCGTGTTTATGCACATAAACCTTTAACTCTTGAGCACCTAAAAACCAACATTTGTCACGTTATGGCTGAGATACCGCCCAATATGTGTCAAAAAGTGGTCGAAAATTACCTCAAAAGAATCGATGCTTGCAACAATTCGCGTGGTGGTCATTTAAATGATGTAGTATTTCACACATAATGTCAACGTTCAAACTTTATAATAAAAAAGAAATATCATGATAAAAAATATTTTATATGTGTTTTATTTACATTTACTTTTGAAACCGCAAAATGGATAACCCTTTAGTTATATAAAATAAGTGTTGCAGTTATTATTAACAGAATCCAGTGATCGAACAAGGTTAATTCAAGTAGAATTAAACGCTCACAGAATAAAAACGTAACAATATGTTAATTAAATTTGCATTAAAAATGAATAATTAAGTGTTTTTCTGGAGTATTTTTTCCACCATAATGTATAGGAGCCTGTGTATGTGAGAGAGATGCCTGTGGGCTCATACCTTGGTTGAGTTGTACTGATGTTGTTTTTCATCTGCTATTTCAACCACCGACTGCTTCTTGCTTTATAAGAATTAAAGTTGCAATTGTTTAACCGTTTTTGAATAATAAATAATAATAAGTAAATATCTACTTGTTGCCGGTGTTTTTGCTGTTGTTGATGTTTTCGGGTAACGTCATTTTTTGTAATCATCTTTACCAATTGCAAACTATTGCTATAGATAATTGTTGGCAAATCTTGCTGTTGTTGCCGCTGATGCTGTTGATTTTCTGGCGTAGACAGAGCCCATTCAGGGGGTGGAGTTAGAGAGTTAGTACCTACAGAAAACATGCTGGATAGTAAAAATGAGTGGAGATCGGTCATATATTTGATCCCTGTTGATCGCAATTTTATAAAGTTAATTATGTAGAGGATCCCCTCTAAATAATGGAGATATACGGTAAGCGATCGATAAAATATTGAGGAGGTGGTCGGCCTTACATTCCATGTTTCTAAAGGCGATTCATCTTCAACTATGGAGGTATTTGTCGATTTTCAGCAGTTTTTAGGTCAAGTTTGTAGGGGAGCTCGCATAAGAGGTGATAATAGGTCATAACTTTGTTTATAGGAAATATTGAGGCAAAAGAATTGCAATTGAATTCAATAAAATTGTAAATTTCGTATCGGAACGCCAAAAAGGAGTGGAGATAGGGGAGAAGTATGTTCTGTAAAAATATTTGCGATAAAAATTCATTGCAGGGGATCGTACATGTAACAACCCGCAAATATTACCAATTCGCGTAATAAAACACTTTATTTAATTTAGAATTTTAATTATACTTTAATGAATTACTTTTATTAGTCTTTTACAAAAACCATCTTAACTTATCCGATTCTATTTCACAATAATCAAAAACAATACATTTTCTATGAACTACAGTTGATCGCATGTGTGTCTTTGTTTGGTTGAGCAGGGTTGCTACAGTACATTTTATTCTTCTAGCGGTAAATCCTGAGCAACTATGGTTTTATTTGTCTATTTTTCAGCAGTTTGTTTGAACTTTGACCTTGAGCCCCGCTCCAATTATTTTGGGATCAGACAATTTGTACTGACCGTCAAAGTTTATGAGTTTTAGTTTCTTAGTTTTTTAGAAAAAGTTAGTTAGAAAAAAGCCTGAGGGCGATGGCGATAATCCGCCCGCTGATTCGAATTGTGCGACCCAACATCTATAAAATGTGTTTATTCAGATGCGTCGGAAATCCTACTTTTATTATTTTCTTAGAAGTGACAACTACACAAAAAAATTAGAACGGCCGATGGATTAGGGTAGTCATATTGATTGATTATATTGATTATTGATGATTGATTTTAGAGTCATATTCTGTGGATTTTGGATCGCTAAATCTGAATCCGTGGTCGGATTGCTGCTGTCGCACACAATTATCTTTTCAACCTCAAAAAAATTTGTAAAAATAGCAAAAATGTGTTTTTTTTGAAATTAAAAAAACACCTGCCGGTGATGGCGGAGATCCAATCGCAGATTTGGATTCGGTTGCCCCTACTCTGACCTGTGGGGCACCCTACTTTTGTTATTTTTTTCGGAGCTCGGTTATAGGATGTCTTCTATGAGATAAGAATTTTTAATTACAACCTTCAAAAATTAAATTAAGAGATGGAAGTGTGTATGGAAATTTTATATTTTACAATTTTTACGTTCAGTTCGTGTTATACGATCTGTGCCGAAAGTCGACTTGATTTGAGGCCCAAGTTAAAAATAGCACAGCTCTTAATGGAGTATATGTACTGATTTCAGGCGCGCTACGTATTATTTAGACTTGTCTATGTATGCGGATCTCTACAGAGATGGACTCTTGGGATTCAAATGGATATGAAAAACTAAAAAAACTAAACACAAAATTAACAAAACTACTAAATAGGGAGAGGCGAGCAAATTTCTGGAGAATAAACCAGACCCTAACTATGCCAAGAGTCTCCTGAGTTCAAGTACGAGCACTAAGTTAGTCAGAATCTAACAGCATGGCATCGTATACCAGGCCGGGGCTCGTAACTAACCATAGAGAGCGTCAAACCGCTACAAGAGACTACACGCTGGACCAGAAAACGAGAGAGATTTGTTATATTAGATATTATTAATCGAATTAATATCAGGCGCCAGCGATCTTCTAAACCCACCGTCAAATCAGTTGCTAAGAGAGCCCTCGGAGGACCTTTTAACGAAATCCTTTAGGGAAATTTGGTGGAACATAAACGTAATTGAAGTTAATATACCTAGAAATGTGTACTCTGAATACTCGTCGCCGATTAAAAAACTTATCAAAGTGCTATGTCTACATGACAAAATATATTATTGATGTCTTATGCTTATGACTGTATCACATCATCGAACTGGAGATTACTAGTGTGCAAGATCCTAAAAATCTTTGAGCCACTGATGGAGGAGCGTCCCCACCCGTTACGAATTATACGAGAAGCTGAGAAGCTGGCTGGTATTAAGATAGCGTTAAGAGGGAGAGAGATAGAGAGAGAATAATGTTATTTCGAGCAGACTGCTCGTATCGGCATAGGTTCCAGCGGAACTAAGTGATTAAACCATCATCCTTAAGAACGTTAAGATGTTGTATTCAAACCTTCGCACACATAACCGGAATGTGCCCAAGTTCGATGAGAAGAAGAAAAAGGGCGACCATAATCATTAATCAAAAATTCCTGATACCTCTGACGAAATCTAGTGGGTTCGTACCCCGATGTTTTCGACAATCAACTTACACATCTACAAGAAAGATTACCTGATACCTCGAACAGTAAACGTCACTGCCAGTTGACACCGACTAGGTGCATACAGTTAGCAGACAGGAGCCGTGAATAATTGGTAATATTTATTTGTATTTATGTGTTCAGCGTTTCAGCGATTTTTCCTCAACACTTTGATTGGTTTGAGAAATTATATTTCCAAGTTCAAGGTTATGTAGAAATTTGCTGGATATTGTAATTCCTGGAAATTGTTCTTTATAGTCTTCGTATTATTTTGCTTCTTTTGATATATGTATTGCAAAGGTCATAGCAAAATTTGAGCAAACAAAAAAAGAAAAAAAAAAAAAAAAAAAAACACAAAGCTTGAAAATATTTCAAACAAAAGTTTTGTTTTCTCGAATTTCTCTGCAAGCATAAATGCATAAGAATCATGACTAAATGGTAAAATTGACTATGTAAAACAAAATCTCAAATAAATGCTACAATATAATGCATTTTCCATTTTTGATTATTATTTAGTATTTTCCTTTCTAGGTATCAGGAACATACTGTTATTCATTAATAATAGATGTCTGAACATACTCATACACCTGCAGGTATTTATGTAAAATGTTCGTATTGTGTGTTAACAAATCTAAGTCGACAACTTTGTGTGGTAGCCCCATTATGAAGTAGGCGTGGCATGTTGATTTTTTGCCAGATTATGTACAACTACCATATTAACCTAAGTATTAATTATGATCGTTCTAGACAGAAGATTGCACAAGCTGCAGCTATGTCAATTTAAAAGAAATTCAGTCATTCTGTATGGGAGCCACTAGAAACAATGGGCGTGGCTGGCCCATAATTGCTCTTACAATACTAATCCACACTTTAAATCTCGTTGTTCTACGCTAAATAGTTTATAAGTTATAGCGCTTAAAATGTTTGTTTAATTCCCTCGACCCAATAAGAAGTAGGTGTGGCACACTGATTTTTTTCCAGATTATTTCCGACTATCATATTAACCTAAGTATTAATTATGATTGTTCTAGACGGAAGGATGCCAAAGTTACAGCTATTTCAATTTAAAAGAAATTCGGTCATTTTGTATGGAGGGTACTATAAACAGTGGGCTAGGCGAGAGCAAATAGACTCACAGGAAATGAGTCTAGTTGCTCTTACAATACTAATCCATACCTTAAATCTGGTTGTTCTACCCAATATCAATCCCCTCCGTACTCTTGGATCATAGGTTACTTATGCCAAATTTCTTCAAAATAGCTCAATATTTGCTCAAGTTATCGTGCGAACCAGCCAGGTGACGGACAGACGGACGTACGGACGGACGGACATCGTTAAAGCGACGATGATCACGAATATATATACTTACTTTTCTATATCACCGTAGATTCCTTCAAGTGGTTACAAACATCTGACCGAAATGAATATACCTTGCATATTACATTATGCAGGGTATAAATAAATATATATATATATATATATATATATATATATATATATATAAATATATAAATATATATATATATATATATATATATATATATATATACATATACATATATATATATATATATATATATATATATATATAAATATATATATATATATATATATATATATATATATATATATATATATATATATATTTACCTGCAAAGTCATATAAGTATACACTCGCAAATTCTGGATAATCCATTCATTCAATATGTGCACATCTTGTACTTATATGGTGTATATGTCCACAAACTATATTATACCTGCAGTGAAAAAAACTAGTTCGTTACTATGGAATTCACTAGTTCTAAGGAACCATCAACTAGTTCCTCTTCTATCCACTTTTCTTTGTTACAATTGGCGAATTTAACATGGCGATATCATAGGCAGTGTCAATTGAACCTTTTAAGCGAATAAAGAAAGATCTATTTTCATTCATTACAATATTATTCTCAAGTATGTATTTGTGGGGCCGGAATGATATAGTAAATCCTCCAATATAGTAGAACCTCAACAAGTTTTTGCATCCTTAGACCGAAAATTTTTTTTGTAGCCATACAGATCATATCGCAGTCATCGCTAGCATCGGAATCTGTTTAAATCTGACTCCACAAGCCCCTTGAAGTTAGAAATAATTTGCTCTTCTATAGGTTGAAGTCATGAAGTGGAGTTAGGAGGCAAAAAGTAAATTTTGTTAAACTTGAGCTCTTCAATGAGATCTTTGGTGTATGGGAATGTGGTAAATCCATCTGAATCAAATATTTCATCACAGACAGAGCAAAACTTGATTGACCCCATAAGTAAAAACGTCACGTTGGACCACCACGTTACTGTTGGACCTCTTTATGGAACTGAGCGTGCTCTTGTCGACAATAAGCTTTTTGAAGGCGCATGGATTCTCTGAATGATAGATAAGGAGTGGGGCATTGCTTTCACCTTTGTAGTTATATAGGTTTCGTTTCACAACTTCTCCCAAAAAAGACCAGTTTAGTTACAATTATGGATGCCAGTACATTTTTTGAAAATTTCGAACCACCCCTTGCTTACTTTAAACACTTCTTCCGTTCTCTTTCGTTATACGATACTCCTTTAAACGAAACTTTCTTAAACAAAAAATGTTTTTCATTATGCGAAATGTTCGTTAAGTGCAGCGTTCGTTAACAGAGGGTCCATTATATTTTAATTTATTGGATTATAATTCTCATGTACATATTCTTTTTAAAATTATTTTGCTATTCACCGAGATTCGAACCTGGGTACACAGATCAAATAATTTATTTTCATTCATTGCATTATAATTTCGATTATATATATTTTAAATTTAAATGTATTTCAGAATTTTTCTATTTTCTGCTATTCGCCGCTATTCGAACCTGGGTACCCCACCATCTTGTGTCTTGCTATCGTATATTCTATCACCGTCGCTCTACCAACTACGCTAAATTGTAACATATTATTGCTGCGCTAAAAGCCAATCACTTCTGTATATCATTCATTTTAAATATACCTACTATTGAATCTAAATACTCGTATCCAAGTTTGTCTAGTTATTAAACTAGGTCATTTATTCTAGCCACAAAAGCAGTACATAGTCGTACTGGATCTTAGTTTTACCGCTGGGATATATACGACGAGTATATTCGTATGCAGCTCGCAGTACAAACGTTTACTTGTACTTTTTTTTATTATTATCATGTGATGACATCAAGTGTCTTCGGTGTTCGTCATTTCCTTAAGAACTCATTAATCTTGAGGCTGACAATAAAACAAACAAAAAGCCAAGGAAAATAGAAAACAAATACTTAAAACATACATACATACATACTAGTATTGTGGGAAAAATTTGCTTCATATGCTGATGATGCATAAAGTAACAGAAACATTAATAGCAACAACAACAACAATAATAATAATAAATTACATCATCTAAATGATGATAATGATGATAATTATGATGACTATGATATGCTGCGGGTGTTGTTACTTTGACGATGTATACCATAAGCGCAAGTAGTTGTAACACAAATTGCACATTCAGTGTCTGAATAAAATCTTTCATATATGTATGTGGGTGTATATTAGCTGCGAGATATATACTATATATGTAACACTTATAGGCTCTGAAGAGCCTCTTAATCGAACTACTCTACCTGTACTGTTGTACGTATTAAATTTTGGACAGTATTAGGAGGGTCCAACCTACATTAGGCTTTGTCACAGACTCTTTTGGAAACTTTTCCAAGGCAAATTGTTACTGCCGGAAAATTGCTGCTTACGTCTTTTTGATACAGCACCGGCTGGGCTATGCGATTGTGTAAGATTTTTCGATTTCTTTGTGCGGTAACTCTCGGGTGGGATTGGGTGCCGTAGCTCAGTGGTTAGTGTGTTGGCCTACTGATCTGTAGTTCGTGGGTTCAATCCCCAGCTGAAGCATAACAAATTGACAAATGACACCACAGATGGCCCTCATTCATACTTTTTGCCCACTTTTTTCGGGTCTTTCTTACCACTTCTCTATTTTTAATTTGGTCTCCCATACAAAAATGCTGCTTTTATAAAAATCGTTCTTTCCACTCTTGATAGTCGCCTCGAGAGGGGAAAAATATATGACGGACTACACTTAATTCTTTCCTTTTAATATGTATCTGCACTCTTTATAGGAGTGTTCCATACAAAATTGACGTAATCATAAAATTCACTCCCACAACACGACGAAGGTCCGTAGAGGGCTAAATAATATGAACCACCACAATGCAATTTTTACTCCAACATTTTTCGCAAACATACTAAAGCAAATACCTGAAAATAGACAAATATCCATATAGCTGCCCAGCAATCGAATCAATCAGAAGAAATAAATTTTTCCACGGACGTCCATTAATTTTTCCTCCTTAGGGGGTCTCCCATACAAAATTTAATTTTTTTTTTGTAAAATTGACCGCCTCCACTTTTAGGGTATAAAATGTATACCAACCTGCATTCAATTTTTACCACAAGATTTCTCTTCGGCCAATACTTTTATACACAGAGCTAAAAACTGGAAATCAGTATTAGTACTATTTTATTTTACATATAAAGCAGTCATATATAACGTATCAAGACTATTATAAAATAATACAATATAATTTAGCCGAGTTAATAATAATTTGCCCAACAAACCTCTAAGGTTTATATAATATTCAAGGCATATATGTACATTAGGGTGGCCCTTAAATGTAGGTAGAACATTTTTACATCAGATTTTCTAATGCTCAACCCCTCAATCGGTAATGTCACGGTCAAAGATATCACTTTTAAATTTTGATTCCGATTGAAGATGGTTAATGGACGTCGCATAGGGGTCAAAGTGTAAATTCTTCTATGGAGATAAATATTTTGATTCATTTTGTTTTAATTTGATACCCAAAGTCGATATCACTATAGTCAAAGATATCACATATAAATTTTGGTTTCGATGGGAGACGGTTAAGGAATCTAAACTTTGACTTCTGTGCGTCACCCCTTAACCATCTCCAATCGGGACTAAAATTTATATGTGATATCTTTGACCGTGGTACTACCGACTGAGGGTGTGACGCTGAAAAAAATCGTTCCTTTGATTTTAAAGACCATCCTAATGTACATACATTAACAGAAATGAAATAACAAATATTATACTAAACAAGTTACCACTCAAATCATATTTAATATGCATACCACTATAGTGTACACTTATGTATAGTAGATATGTTAAGGCGGATCAAGAATTTTAGATACCTTGGGTTTTAGGGCGAAAAATAAAATACTGAAGATGCGAAGTATATTTGCCTAAGCAACATTAGGTTGAAAATCAATTTTGATCCCCGGCAATGATTTCTACTAATTTGATCCGCCCTTATATAATGCATATATATATATGCAGTAAAAGTTTCCAACATTTTTAGAATCGATAGCTCTTACACATTACTCATAGCAATGTATGTGTAATCGCCTCTCGTATTTGTGCCATCGTTAGATTTTATGTAAGCCTTATACATAGTGTGACTAAGCCATTACCGAATTTTACGAAACTTTGCTCTACGTAATAAACATTTCCATATTTATTTGTATAATGTTCATGTCCACATTGTTATTCTTGATCATAGCAAACAAAAAAAAAAAAAAAAAAAAAAACTAAATATATGTAATTAAGGTCCTACATTCTTAACTAAGGACATTTGCTAGGAGGCAATAACATTATTAACAACAAGTACCAAGTACCAAATAACTAACACCCATTCACCCACAAGCATTTATATATCTATATACACATATTCATACAAACTGGTATGCATGTGTTTAC
Organism: Megamerina dolium; assembly: GCA_963854835.1. Lineage (NCBI taxonomy): Eukaryota > Metazoa > Arthropoda > Insecta > Diptera > Megamerinidae > Megamerina > Megamerina dolium. The sequence continues at coordinate 34,548,562 of OY978525.1, forward strand.
AAGGAAATTAACGAAGAAAAACGATGAAAAAAAAGAGGAAATAGGGCGAGAAAAAACCATTGCATATTGTGCGGCTCAATGTGTTAGCGTTGTTTAGGATCGATTATTGAACGCTCTTTATATGCACGTGTATGTATGCATGTACCTTCATCTGTATGCGGACATATTCGAGAGCATGCATTACTTGTATTATTTAAATACAATATGCGCATGCATATGCATATTTGAAACGTCCAGATTGAAAATAAATATTTACCTTTCCAACGTTTTTATAAATAAGCTGATGAACACTTACATTTGAGCGAATTATTACAGCAACAACTTTTTGAATAATTTTTTTTTGTTTAGATCTATAATTTCCAAAGAAATTCCAAAAAAAAATGAACTTTAGTTCCATTGAAAAAATCGTGAACATCAGAACATCTCTAATGTATGTAGATATATGTACATATATGGTAGATGCTTATGTGTTCACAAGTGTTATAAATTGATGTGCATTTTCTACATGCTCCCTAGGATTATACATTTTCGGGAATCTTACTGATCCCGAAATTTGTTGGAATTACAGAATCAATCCCGGCCTCCCACATTTTAATGGCATTAAAAAAGCACTAATGATTAACAAAATATATTTGCTAAATTATAAAATATCTATTACCTAGTACTTATTTATTTACTCATGTGAGCACTACAAGTGAATATCGATTAGGCTGTATGTATTCGGTTTTGTCAGCCATCTATGGCGCCATCGTTAGTAGGCGCGATTTATAAATTCCAAACGCTGACAGTTTTTCCACTACTTGATCTTTCCACCGGATCTTGGATCTTCTTCTTCTGCATCGCCCACCTTCTTATACATTTTTATCGATTTACATTCAGTTAAAGTGTGGGTGCCATACATCAGTGGTTAGTGTGTTCGCCTTCTGATCTGTAGGTTGTGGGTTCAATCCCCGGTTAAAGCATAAGAAATTTAATATCGAAAATATTTTTCTTTCGAACAGTACCCACCTGTCGGCAAGCGATTGAACTCTGTGACAAAGCTCAGAAGAAGTGATGTCGCAAGAATCCTGCCGTTCGCAACCTGTTAAAATAAGTAGGTCCCTTCTAATGCTGTCCAAAATTTAACAAGCACAACAGTAATGAAGAGAAGCTCGGCCAAAGAGCCCTTTGGGGCTTTAAGTGACACATATTTATATTTTTTATATTCAGTTAAAGTTAAAAACAATTTCGAATTATTTTTCAAAATTTTTGTCGAGGAAGTCACCTGTTGCATGTTCACAACATTGTAGAATTTAAGAAAACGAAATGGTTTCTTGCAATATATCACCTCCTTTATTGTCTATACTTTCATATGAGAGGTAGTGAGTTAAAAGTTCTACAAAATTATTCCTGTAATATTAGAGTATATGTCAAGACTACATATATCGCTCCGATGTGAATTTTAACCCTTTTTCCCACTTATTCTAAAACCAGTCAAAAATTGGTCTGTGAATGCAAGAAATTTTGAAAGTTTTTTGTACTATATGAGTTTAGGTCTTGCGTCCAGAATCAGAATTATTCTGTCCCCAAACAGAGAACTTGACATTGTTTCATATTGTAATCCACCGGGTTCAAATCAGGACTGGTAGAGGGCCATTCTTCAGAGGAATGTAATGCTGATAAGTTATTTTGGAGCAAAGTTCGGCTCGTTTTAGCTTAGAGGACTCTTTTTGTCCGATGGAATCAGTGCAGATCTTTCTTTAGATGTCCGTAAAAATTTTTTCATCGGTAAAAAAGATTTTTCTATGCAAGTTATCTATGCATACTTCACCACAACACGTTTGCATTTTTCCATATTAGTCTTTTTCAAAGCTGCATTCAAGAGATCCACGGTACGGCGTTTTAATGCCCCAAGTTCCAAGTCATTTTTAATACGACTTATGAACTTTTGAGAGATACTCATCTCGGGACCATGATTTTCTGTTTTCGGAGCGATTTTCGATGAATTTTTCGTTTGAGAGCTTTGATAACTTGTGGCGTGCGAACTGTGCTTGAACGCCTGTGCCTCCTCAAACAGTTTTATGTACCGATAAACGAAACTGCGACTAATCCCTAGCGGACGGAGCGTTTAGAAAATATCAACGATAGGGGTCTCATTATCTGACCACTCCATGGTGAAAGCTGAAACAATTTAGAATTCCCGGTAAAGGCTAACGCTTGACAGGTTATATTTCATAAGCATTGTGGTGAAAATATCTATCTGCAGCATTTTTTAACTGAACATTTTATAAAACAATTCAACACTTCAAGGTTAAGTGTAATCAAGTACAGGGTGTTTTTTTTAAGAATAAAGCACTTTAAAATTTGGAAAAATAAAATAAATTAATGAAGGATAATTTTATACAATTAGTGTTAAATATGATTTCGGGCATATGGCGGCCGCGGCGGGCTCGAATGAGGCACGAATCTCGAATCCATTTTTCGCTTACTTTTTCAAGCAATTGGGGCCTAACCTCGGCAATAGTTCGCTTAATGTTGGTTTGCAATTCATCCACAGATGGTGGTTAATCAACATAAATTAGCACTTTCATATATAAAAATAAATAAATAAATAAATAATAGTTCAAAGGCGTTAAATCGCAAAATATTGCAAGATAGTTCACAGGTCCATTTCGAAAGATAGTGTTGCAGCCAAATTTTTCCTTCAATAAATCGATTGTTATGTTCGATGTATGGCATGTAGCACCATCTTGGTGGAACTCCATCTCTTCCACATTCATACTAAGCAATTGGGGAATTATGTAGTCACTTGTCATGGATATCGTTATTGACGGTTACGCTGTTGCCCATGAACCGCACCGAACAGTAAGATTTTGTGGATGTAATTTGTGGATTGTCTTCACTCCAAATCCGACAAATTTGCTTGTTCACAAAGCCAAAAATGAGCCACATCAATGGATAAAAATTGTCGACCATAAAATGGCTTTTGCCATCTTTTAGTTTGGACAACAAAACCACGATTTTCGTAATAAAATGCCAATATTTGCATACATTGGTGTCAATCTATCCATGATGTAATTGCAAGCCTTGCTGAGTATGAATGACTTTTGGGTTACAAGATTTGATAACTGCTATGCTATAAAGAGAGAGTTGCAAAGTGTGCCCTTTCTTTTTGGTACACTCCTTATGTGTATCAGAGAGTTATCTAAATAGCCCAGAACATGTCCATATAATCTGTAAAACTAATAAGATAATTTGTATACTCATAGAATAATTTGTAATTTATTTCTTCGAATTTTTGACATTTAGATGGATTCCGGGATTTTTCGAACAACCTTTATTCAGTAGTTTCGGGATTCCGCTCTTACACACACACACACACACATATGAAGCATGTTACAGAATATTGTTATTATGGAAAATATTTGTATGCACGTTTTTACGTGAATTCAGGCAGATTATTCTACGATTATACTAATGGACATTGTAGTGTAATTTACATAGCACTAATCCTATTTACTTGGCAATTTTTTAAATAGAACTTACAAAAAATTCCAATATGTGCAAAAAAAAAGTTAAACTAAGAATAAAAACTTTTTATGCGAAAATAGCATGTGTTCATGTGTAATAGTGCAATAATTTGCAACATTCCCAGCATGCTTATGTGGAATAATCATAAATCGAATGTTATTCATGCATTATTCGATGTTGTGTTTATTATATTTTCCATATATCGTATATTTATGTACCATTCCTCAACCTCATGCTGCATATGCGGCAATATTGCACATTTGGCATTTAAAATGTGCAATTTTTTGTCCTTCTGCATTTTCAATTATTTCTATACCTGTATACGATACTTCCACATATATCTAAATACATTTATGTATGTGATAGTGAAAAAGAAAAAACATTGAATATGAAATTAAGTTCTGTGTTATAAATTTGAAAATATTATCGACATCTATCTACATATAATATATAGTAAAGTGTTGAGCGCTTGTACATAGATTGGAATTGCCATAACAAGGTTATGTGATATATAAATTTAAAAACTATATATGAATTTATTCAATTTGTACATATTTTCCAGAGAGATATCGAAAAGAAATTTTTAAAGCTTCTTTTATTATTTAATGAAAATTTGATTTGCTCCGAAAAGCCGAGGAAGCTGTATTTTGCGATACTTTGAATATTAATTAAATATGATCGGACTAGGCAATTTTAGCAATCCTAACTTCTAGCATGTACGTTAGATTTTGTTGTTGTAAAATTTGATATTTTAACATCTCATAAGCAGAATATGATCGGATGAAAGCATGCCCGATGATAGGAAGCTTACTCTTAACAATCTGATTGGACTAAAGAAAACCCAAGAGAAATAGATCGACGCACACCGTCTATTTGTTGATTAAAAAACCGCTTTTGGCAGTCCGGTAAGAGATTACCGCTACACAACATTGTCTTTGCAAAATGACACTATGTAAATTGCGTTCTGCAGTGAAAATTGGGAAAGACCTCTCCCCGCCGTTCAATACCGAATGGAGTTTCAGACAAGGTGATTCGTTGTCGTGCGACTTCTTCAATCTTATTGAGGAAACGCTGATGATATGGTTATACTCGCCATGAACACGCGAGCAGTCCGAGAGAGACGCGTTGAATGGATCTTACAGTGAACGAGGGCAAGACGAAGTACCTAGCATCAACAAACAAAGAGTCCCGTCATCTTAAACAGCACATTAGTGCTGATATTTACGCTTTTGAAGTAGTGAGTGACATTCTCTATTTTGAAACTAGCAATAACACCAGTAATGACGACAGCCTGGAGATATTGCGAAAGATCACTTTTGCTAACAGGTGCTACTTTGAGCTAAGCAAGCAATTGAGAAGTCGAGCCCTCCCTGGAGAAACGAAAACCACACTCTACAGTTCTCTCATCATACCAGTCCTTACATATAGCGCCGAAGCTCAGATGCGTTGGTGGCGAGTATCGAACAAGGTACAACCATGAGCTGTATAAGATATCTGCCGACAATTCAAGTGACACATGGAGCGGCGGAAGCGAATTCTATATAAATGTCAGTTTTGTACGAGAGCCTCTCTAAGGGGTGGAGATAGGTAGTAAGAATTTTTGCAGGAAGTGCTGTAGCAAAAGAATTCTAAGAGGACGCAAGTAAATACAAGCATACCTCGCTATACGGCCGATATTTATATGGATTTTTTATTATGACACTTCTCCCATTTATTGCTCACAACGTGTCATTGTACGGCTGTGCTGTCGAAAATAATTCATTCTTTTCAACTTTCCGTTTTAGAGCCGAATTTTCGGAATATGTTCCGAACGAAATAGCTGAAAAATTTCACTACAAGTTCCCGATTTAATTGCTTGGACTGTAATTTAATATTCCTTTTACCCTTTCGAAGCCAACCGCTTGTGCTCTTTTCATATCATATTCGCCTCCTTTCACATTATCCTCTTCATCACTATATTCATTCATTCTGCCATTCTTCTTTCTGTTCTTTAAATGCGGGAATCCATTTTCTTGAAATTTTCTGTGTGCGAAACGCGTACATGGAAGCTGTATGTGCTGCAGCTCCATCATTGAGATACCAAAAATTTCGTGCAAATTTTGCCAGGGTATGAAAACATGTATTGCACATATGGATGTATGTATGTGACCAAAGGTAGATATATTCTTGTACATACGAAATTATTGACAAGTGATATGGGTGGTTAAGTTGAGCCAAAACAAACAAATATCGAGCTTGTATGTAATCAGTATTATGGTAAATAACAACAAGAATAACCAATAATACTCAGAAATGGTCAATGTCAGCATTATCAATGTAATTTTTATCCTGTTAATTATTGAAGTGCGCGAGCATCATCTTTTTGTTAGTTATTTTAATGTCTGCTGGTGCAGAAGAATTTCATATGAAAATGGCCATTACTTGTACTTGATATTGTCATTTCATATGAATGATGAATCGTTTTCAACGATATGTACTTGTGTATGTATCAGTTTAATAAAAATTACCGTGTATCATATTTATATACATATTATTTTTATTTACATTTACATTCATTTTTGATCATCACCAACCTTCAGACGATACCGTACCATTAGTTATCGATTTACAGTCATTTAAGTGACGCTACTTTTGTAATTTTATAAAAATCGGAACAAAGTCAATTTCGTGTGTTGATTAAACATAGCTTTTTAATAGGAAAACCACCGTTCGATGTCAGCAAGGGCTTGAAAAGTGTTATACGGATTCTACACCATCGAAAAAAAAACCATTTGTCAGTAGTTTGCTGATTTCAAACGTGGTCGTACAGACCCAAATGACGTTGAACGATCAGATCGTCGAAAAGAGGCTGTTACATTAGAAAACATTAAAAAGACAATGAAAATCGTGATGAAAAATCGAAAAGTGAAATGCCGTTAGATGACTGACATCGTAAAGTTATCAGTTGGTAGCGTACACACTATGATTCATAAACATTCCTCTATGAAAAAGCTCTTTTCCAAATTGGTGCAGCGTATGCTCACAAAGCGCAATAAAATTCAGCATCTGTGATTCTGTGGCCTAAATCGATTTTCAGTTGTAATGGCCACATAAGTAAGTACGTAAGTAAAATTTGACATTTATTAACGTTAATTCCATCAGATAATAAAAGTTTGACAATTGACGAGGAATTTTAGACATTTTACATAACCTGAAGATAACGTCGGTCTGTTTTGAGCCCACACTTCTAAAATACCTAATACGAATCTTCGGACAGATTACACAGACAAACGAAAAAACAGAGAGGTCTTGCCAAAATATCAACTTAATAAAATATGTATTCTGTCGGGCAGTCGGTCTTCTTCTTCTTATGTGGCGATAACAACCGATGATCGATTTAGGCTGAACATATAATGCGGCGCCATTATATGTTCAGCCTAAATGTCTGTTCTTCGCTTGCTGGCGCCAATTGGATATTCCAAGCGCCATCTGTTTACACAACACTTGGTCCTTCTAACAGAGGTTTGTCTTCCTCTACTTCTGCGACCTGTAGCGGGTGCCGAATTAAATATCCTCTTCGCTGGAGCGTGTTCTTCCATTCGCTCGATATGTCCCGGGTAGTCGCTCTAAGTCGGGTAAATAGGTGGTAGGTATATTTGCATGAAAGTGAGGGCAGAAGAATTAATGGACATCGCTCACACATTTTATCAATAGAAGTGCGATTCCTGGTTCATTTGTCAATTTTCAAGCGATTTTTATGGCATTTCGTAGGACAGCCTCCCTAAATGGTAAAGCTAGGAAAGTAAGTGTGTACGTTGAGAAAAGATATTAAGTATCAAACATTTGTGGGGATTTTATAAAAACATAAATTTTGTAGGGAAGCTCCTAAGTGGTAAGAATATTTGGAGTAAATGTCAACTCAGAAGAATTAATGGAGGTTGGTCATAGATTTCACCGATTCCTGGATAATGATGGGATTATTTGTAAATTTTAGGACAACGCAGAAAAGGCAGACCTAACCTCCAGTGGAAGGTTAGGTTTAAGGTCTTCAAATATTGGAGAACTTGTCAGTGCTTGGAATTTCTAACTGCCGATTTTCGGTTGTAATGGCCACATAAGTAAGTCAGTTTGTCAATTTTCAATGATTTTAAGTGATTTCAAGGTAATTTTGTAGAGGAGTCTCCCTGTAGAGTAAGGAAATGTTGTAAGTATGTATGCTGAAGAAAAATAGTAGCTAATAAAAATGAATAGGGACCTTGTATGCAGCGAATTTTATAAAAACCTTAACAACCTATATAAGGGTGGAGATAGGTTGTAAGTATGCTTCGAGGAAATGTTGTAACAAAAAAATTAATGGGGAATGGTTATATATTTTCTCGATTCCTGGGAAATAATGGGTTAAATTGTCAATTTTCATGTAGTTCAAGTAACACAGCGGCGGGAGCTAATTTTATATAAATGTCAGTTTTGTACGAGGTGGTAAGAATTTTTGTAGGAAGTGCTGTAGCAAGAGAATTAATGGAGATCGGCTATACAATTCAAAGTTCCAAAGGTAATCTGTGAGCAATTGTGTATCTATATGTTGATTTTGAGGTGCTTTTAAGCCAATATCATAGGGGAGTATACCTAAAGAGTAAAGATAGAGAGTAAGTATATTTAGAAAAATGATGAATAATAAAAAAAAAGAAAAATGGTGATAGGTCCTATAATTTGCCTCTATGATAAAGGTGATTCTAATCATTTGAATGAGTTTTAAGCGTTTATTATTTTTGGTTTTGAGGTTAGAAATGAAATGCGACATGAATTCGTATTCAGCGACCACAATTACGCATAGAAATATTTATGTCGGCTTGTAGACAAAGCCTTTCTATTTTGTCGTGTGCTTGTATTATTGAAAAATCGTGAGTTCATACAGCAATTAATTATTCAACTATTTAATTTAAAATAACATGGTTTAATAGAAGAAAATGTAGAAAAGGAGACAGAGAATGAAAAATGGGAATATCGAATAAAACGTTTTGATGATGTAATACAATGATTGTGATTTTTTTTTTTTTGAGATGATTTATTTCATGATAAAATTTTTAAATAGACTTGAATTTATATGAGTATAAATTTTTTTTAAATCAACAAAAAGCTTTACTATTACTATTACTCACTGGTACTCAACTGAGTATGGATAAATTCGAATGTAAACACCTACACATTATTACCATAGGATTAGTGTTGAATTTTTGTACGCAATAGCTTAGCGAGAGGTATCGTATATTGTTATCTTTGATGCTATCCATTTGCGTGATGGTTGTTGTTGTTGTCTATATTATTATAATTATTATTGTTTCTATTTTTACCACCGCCGTTGGCTTTCACATGTTACTGTCGCGGATGTTTTGTCCTTGAACGTTACTGTATTATTATTATACACATTATGAGGGTACTTCTTATGTAATTATTAATTGACTCACATTTGAAAATGTAGGGGAGTGGGGCAAAGATAGTCTAGTAAGATATTTTCGGCTCTAGCGGGCAAAACTGAAAAGATATTGCGTCAGAAAGCCTGTTTTTCTGGCTACATTCCCACCATAGATCATTTTGCTGTAGCTGGCCATGCTGTATGCTATAGCCGAAAACCCAAAACAACTTTTTAAATTATTCTTACCCCAAAAGTGAGAAAAAACGCAAATTAATTAGTTTTTTTAATTGAAACATGTTTATTGGAATGCTTTACGACAAAAATGGTCTTCAATCAAAATCTTCTTCATCGCTGCTTTCTGGCGAGACTGGTTTTCGTGGTCTACCACGGCCGCGTCCAGATGGAGTTGGACACGAGCCTGTGCTGTAGCCAGGAACATTCTGTTAGTCGTCACGACCACCACCACGATCACAACGACCACGACCACGACCACTCGACGCAGAAATCCAACGCTTTGATTGAGAGATGAGATTCATGGTTGCCCAACAATAACAATCAGGGCTGTTCTTTCGATGCACCAACGAACGATTGGAAATGTTCTGTGGACTGTGGTGACACCGGATTCATCCATATTCCATATATGTTGTGGTTGTATTTTCAACTCGTCCATAACTTTACCCAAGTGTCGATTGAAGCTCGTCGCACAGGCCAAGCTCGTTGCTTGTGGCTTGCGAAGCGACAAGTTCGGATCGCGCTTCATGAATGACAGAAACCAATCTTTGCCTGCCATTTTTTCGTTTCTCCAATTATCCGGCACATCGATTTCCAAAACCTGCTGCCAAATTTCGCAGGTCTCTTGTTGACAGGCCGTAATACATGGCACTTGATTTCAGCAAATAATTCATTAACGCCGCTGCTTGATCTGCGTTAAACACTTACGGAACAACACAACTTACACGAATGAGTGAAATGAACGAAATGAATGCATAAGAAAATTACTTGAGTTCGATATTTTGTCGGCATTGGACGGTTAATGTTGTTTCTCAACGTCTGGTAATTCAATTTGAAGATTTCGGCAGCTTTTGCGATCGTGGTTCCTATTTCCACGGCGAGAATCGCTTTCTTCAATTGTGCTTCGTTTATTTTTTTATGCTCTTTCCTCACCAGCTGACCGATTGACGTGCCTTCGTAGAGTCTCAAAATTTAATTTAAAATGTTTGGCCGCCTTTCTCACTGTCTCGCCGCTTCTGATAGCCGCAATGTCGTTCGCCAAGGCTTCTTTGTCGATCGGCTGCTCCTTTACCTTGTAATTTCGCACCATTTTGTCTAAAAACGAAAAACAAAACAAACAAAAAATTACTATTTTTGCCCCACTCCCACTTTTTCCGACTTGTCACTGATTTCTCAATAAACCGATAAAAATATTGAAAAATGCATATTATATTCTTGTTCAGCATCGAATTTCACTTCAGAAAACACTCACCTTTCCGATTTTGTTACACCGATGATATTAAAACACACACGATTTAAAAACACCAATTCTCATAAGCGCACTCAGAAAAAAGTTTGTTGCTGCGTAGCGTCTATAAATGGCGGCGCACGCAGCTGAAATTTTTACTATCAGTACCGGCTGTGAAGCCGAATCTACCATAGAGATGGCGCCATTTTTTGTTCAGTCGTTTAGCCAAGAGAGCCAACAACTATCATTGTCCCACTCTCCCTTATATAGAATATAAATATAATATTTAGAAAACTACAACAACAACAATCGTAATACTAACTATTTTCAGCTCTGAATGGAAATTCCAAAGAAAAGAAAAATAGCAGCGAAATGAAAAAATAACTGAAAAACTTTTAAAAAATTGACAATAAAAAATTGTTTGACACATTTCACACAATGGGATTTTTATATTATAAAATAAGCTTAAATAATCTTATGCAGTTTATGCAAGAGTCAATTGTATCCTGTGGTTAGTTATAGGATGAATTACAATGGAAAAATGATAAGAAACTGACCATAGAATTAGTTCAAAGTAATGCAGCGAGTTAGCTGAAAATCTATATATTGTAAATATATTTTTGAAAAGATACTGACTATGTAACTAGTTCAAAGTAATGCAGCGAAAGTCAGTTGAAAATCAAAGTTATTGACCGAACGGATGTTGTGAGTTCTATTTCTTGGAACTAGTTTGATTTTATGGTTTGAGTTTCCACACGTAACTGACGATAGAACTAGTTCAAGGTAATGGAACGAGTGTCAGTTGAAAATCGAAATTAATCGGCGAATTTCTTTAAGTAATTCCGACTACAATTCGAATTTGTTCTTATTATTTTGTCCTTTTTGCATCTCACTCACACGATACTCAGTTTGACTTATTTGCCGAAAACAATTGCTTTGTTGGCGTAAGAGGAACAACTGTGAAGAGCGGACAACTGTCAATGGTGACGAATCGAAGTACAAGGTAAAAAAAAAATGAGAAGAAAATCGAGAGCTATCCCCGTAGCTGCTCAGGGATCTCAACATTTTCCGGAATACACTTACCCGCTATCTTATGTAAACAAAAAATTTGAAGAAGGAGAGGTGGGTCAATGGTGCCAGGTGGTGCCAAAAATTTGCAAGAAAGATCCACAAACGACCTCATAGTTGCCTAACAATTACCTCTGTGGGATTGAAATCTAAGGCTCCAATAATTTTTGCTAGCTGATATTTTTTCGGAATATGCTTAGCCATTATCTTATCTTAGGGAAAAAAGTGAATGGGAGGGGTGTGATTATGATTCAATATCGAGGTGAAAATTCGTTCATTCATTTCATTCATTAGTTGTCTTGCGTAAGGGTATACATTAGAAAAGAAGAGGTAGGTTAATGGTGCCACACTGATGTCAAAGCTAAAGAGATTTGAGGAGAATCATCAAATAACCGTCTTGTTGATCTCACATTTGATCAGAGATGAAATGTGAGACTGACTTCTATTAATTTTTATTTCCCGACATTATTTTTCGAAATATACTTATTCTCTATCTTTACTCCTTAGATGGGCTCCCTTACAGAAGTGATGTTCTTTACAACTACTCCTTCTACTCCTACAACTCTCGGAACAACCCCTACTAAATTTTTCTTCCTGACATTTTCTGGAAACATATATGTATAACAAATATATTTATTCACTATTCTTCACTTCATAGGAGGGCACACATATCCGTAGGTGGGCTCCCCTACAAAAGTTGTTCAGATGAAAACTAACTGCAATTTAATATTCTTTTTACTCTTTCGCAGCCAACCACTTGTGGTGTTCTCCTATCATATTAGTTTTCTTCTTCCAGATTACCTTCTTCACCACTGTATTATCCGATAGTTTGTTCATTTCCTCCTCATATTCATCAAGTGCAGCTTTTCTTGAACATTTGTGCTTGCTCTCGTGCGAATCGTTTACATGGAATATTATTAGAGCTGCAGCTCCACAGATTTATTACTTACGTAATTGTTGAGAAGTGGTATAGTTAAACAGTAACAACTGCAACCAAAATTACAAAGAAGTGGAAGTGGCAGCATTATCATTGTAATTTTTATCCTGTTGCCAATTGAAGAGCTTGAGCATTCTCTTATTGTTGATTATATTAAAGTTTGCTGGTTCAGAAGAATTATTTGTATTCTTATATCTGTCGATATAGTCATTTCATATTGTTGATGAATTTCTGAATAATAATTGGTCGAAGGTAGTATGGATGTTGGTTTTTATTTGCAAAGTTATGTACTTGTGTATGTATTAGTATAGTAAAGATTCCTGTGTATCATATGTATGTACATAACACATAAGTTCAATAAGTTCCGGAACTAATCAAGAGATGGCACTACAAATATCATATCCTTGTTATTTTTGGATAGCACGAACATTCGGACGTTATCTGTCAAATTTTCATGACATTCGCACCATTAATTGTCTATTTACCGTCGTTTAAGTGACGCTACCTTTGTAATTTTATAAAAATTGGAACAAAGTGAATTTCTTGTGTTGATCAAATATTGTTTTTTAATGGGGAAACCACCGTTCAATGTCAGCAAGGGCTTGAAAAGTGTTTTACGGATTCTATCCCATCGAAGAAAACCACTTGTCGCTAGTTTGCTGATTTCAAACGTGATCGTACAGACACAAATGACGTTGAATGATCAGGTCGTCCAAATGAAAACATTAGAAAACATTGAAAAGGCAATGCAATCTAAAATGCATGATCTAAAATCGAGAATTGAAATGCCTTGCCGTAGCTGACATCCTTTAGATATCAGCTGGTAGCCTAGACACCACATTTGTCTATGAAAACGATTCGATGAATCAGAGCGTCGGTATGTGATAATGGATGAAACATGGACCCAATTTTATACAATAGAATCAAATCGTCAGTCAGCTGCGTGGAGAATGGCCGATGAAAGTCGTCCCAAGCTACCAAAAACTCAGCAGTCAGCTGGCGTAAAACGGCCTCAAATGCAAATGAAAAAATGCTCTTTTTCATCAAGAGGACGCACTGTGTCACAGGGCGTTATTGATAATGATCAAAATGCACCTACAATTTGGATCCCGATGACTACTGGCTGTTCGCAGACCTGACAAAAATGCTCCAGGGAAAAGGATTTGGTTCAAATGAAAAAGTAATCGCTGAAACAAACGCATACAAGTATTTTGAGGCAAAAGATAAATCATTCTACAAACAAGGCATCGAAAAGTTAGAAGCCAAGCGCTGCATTGATTGTATTGCTCTTGAATGAAAAATAAAAAAATGATTTGTTCTTACATAGTCCCAGGACTTATTGAACGATGTGTTATGTATGTATACAATATTTTTTATGGAACCAAGTACCATACACACATAATGTTGAAGCAGATGATTATTAAAACCTACACTGAAATATTGTAAAATTAAAAACAACAGAACTAATAAAACCCAATAATTACATATTTACTAAAAATACCTAATACTTGCCTACATATGTACAATACTTACCTATTCGTATGTAAATGGGAACAATTGGTGTTGGGCCGTTAGTTTTAGTTAAGTTAAGTAAATGAAATAAAAAAAGAAAGAGTTTATGTTTATTAGCACAACAGCAAGCATCAAGTTCGGTGGTTTAATTATTTCTCATTTTTATCGTCGCGCACCCCCCTGAAACATTATAAAACCAACGGTAGAAGTTATATAGAGTGCAAAGGAAGAAATAACTTCATCTCTTGAAAAACATTATAGATGTGTATATAAATTTTAAATTTTTATATAAATTTTAAATTGAATGCATTTCAAATCATACCGGTAGAATATCATCTTTTTCTCGGTATTTCTCTCTCTCTCTCTCTCACTCTCTCTTACTCGCTCTACCCTGTTCGAGCTCCATCTAATCAAATACACATATAGGATATTTCAACAACAGGTGTCATTTTAAATTTCGCATTATTTTTGCAGGTGTCAACGCCTTCTCGCACAGCTATAATGAAATTAATCGATAAATTCGAACATCTCGGACTAGTTAGTGATGTAAACACTCCAACTCATGGTCGTGCGGCTGGGTCAACTGAAAATTTAGCAGCTGTAGCTGATAGTATGTCTGAAAACCAAGATTTGTCCATTTCGAGGTCATCATAGGAATTGAACCTATCCAAAGCAGCTTTCCATCGTATTTCGCAAAAAGATCTTGGCCTCCATGCTATAAGGTTATATTGGCACAAAAATTGAAGCCATTAGACCCTTTGAAGGAAAACTCCGTACATTCGCTGTTTGGCTACTGAAAATGCATAAAGAATATCACGATATCCCAAACAAAATTATTCTGAGTGATAAGGCTCATTTTCATCTATCTGCGTACGTGAATAAGCAAAACTGTTGCATCTGGGTCTATCAAAACCCAAGAGAAATTGTCGAACAACCTCTCCATTCGTAACGAGTGACAGTTTGGTGCAGCTTTTGGAGAGGCGGTGCCATTGGGCCATATTTTTTTTTTGACAATTATGCTGATGCGACCGTTTCAGTGAATACATTGCGTTATGAACGTCAATGACGTTTATTTTCAGCAGGACGATGGTGAAACAATAGCTCTATTGCGTGAAAAATTAAAAATTTTCCTTGACGTTGTATTTATCGAAATGGTGATATTGAGTGTCCGCCGAGATCGTGCGACTTAACGCCATTCGAATTTTTTCTTTGGGACTGTGTTAAAGATAGAGTAT
Source organism: Megamerina dolium (assembly GCA_963854835.1). NCBI lineage: Eukaryota > Metazoa > Arthropoda > Insecta > Diptera > Megamerinidae > Megamerina > Megamerina dolium. Next base: position 34,563,675 of record OY978525.1, read on the forward strand.
GCGCTAATATTTCAACAAATATTGAAGCACTCAAAGCCAATATTGGAGCCAAAGTTATTCGCAAGATACAGCCGCAATTAGGCGCAAAATATGATGAAAATTTTAATCAAAAGAATGCCCATATGCAAGAAGAATCACGGCGGAGATTTGGCAGATATTGTGTTCCGTGTATACACAGAGAGGATTACAATTTATTTTTTAATTAATATATTTCTAGTGGTCTTCAAGATTTTAAGAGGCACGAAATTATAGACCAATCAGTGACTTGTAAAAAACATTTAGCACATCCTATTCAACCTTTTTCAAGCTATTGTATCCTATAATTTTGTCGTGTTAGTCTCTTTTCACCACAGTGTGGAAACACAATAATATCCTACATTCACCCGATTTTAAGATATCCTACAATACAATTTTATTTGTGAAAGCCAATATTTCGAAATTGTGAACAGAATTTACCAACGAATTTGAATTGATTTTTTCATCTAATGCATTACATTATGTTGTAGGTACTAATTCTCATATGCTTTAAACGATTTTGAATCTAAAATATGTGTTACGTAGTCTTCCTTTTAGGACAACCATATTTAGCATTTAAATAAGTGTTGCAAGTCGAAATAAAATCAGAAGAAATTGATGATCAACGTCCACTATTTATCGGATACAGAATGCGGGAGCCGTGTAGTAGTTAAAATGAGCACAGATTTTAGCAGCTCAATTTTGTAGTTTTACACCCGCGTGCAAGTCCATTTCTTTAAATTCGATTATACAATGGATTAAGCTAATCAAACGTACATTCATGTAATTATTATTTATTTATATAATATCTGTAAACAATTTCTGATTAATTCAATTCAATTTATGTATATAATACGATATGTGTAATAAATTTATGAAAAATTCTCTGCTATGACAAATTTGCAACTACATACTATGTAGCAATAAGCTAATTATAATCTAATTTTTAATTGATGTATTTATTCTTAGAATAAAAATATAATAATATAACTCATATTAAAAAAAATTAATACTATTTTATATGTAAGAACTTTCATATTCAGAGTTGTGCACAAGTAAAGAGGAGAGTGACATTTTGAATTGAATTGAATTAATTTGCAATTTTAATGCAATATTTGTGAGTATGTGTTTACCCAATGTTTGTGTCCTTGAGGTGGTTCAAATATGTAGAAATGTAATATACATAAACAGATATATTGGAAAATTTGTATAGTGGAATTTTATATACTCATACTCGTATATCGAACATTACTAGGTAGATGACTAGCATATTTGCATCACATAAATTCAGGTTGCAAAAAAAAAAAAAAAAATAAAACAAAGGTATACACAACCAATCTTACCTATACAATATAACATAAAGTTGATCAAAACAGTATGAATTCTTTAAGATTTAGAAAGAATTATTATTTTCATGATTCACTAATTTTGATGAAAACAAAATGCCATGTATTTTTTTTTTTTTTTGTATATTCAATATATTATTATGTGTGTGGGTGCCGTAGCTCAGTGGTTAGTGTGTTCGCCTTCCGATCTGTAGGTCGTGGTTCAATCCCCGGCTGATGCATAACAAATTTAATATCGAAAAGATTTTTCTTTCGAACGGTACCCACCTCTCGACAAGCAATTGGCAATTCTTCCGACAGTAGCAACTTGCCATGAAAATGCTTCTAAAAGAACTATGTGACAAAGCTCAGAAAAAGTGATGTCACAAGGGTTCTGCCGTTCGGAACCGGCTAAAATAAGTAGGTCCCTTCTAATACTGTCCAAAATTTAACACGCACAACAGTAATGGAAGAGAAGCTCGGCCAATGAGCCCTTCGGGGCTTTAAGTGCCACATATTCATTCATTCAAGGTATTATGTGAAAATACAAATCTTCACTGAATTTAATGCTTGTATACCTTTGGTTATTTACTGTACTTTCTTCTTATTGTGTAAGTTGTCAGCATCTCATTCGTCGTTTACGTATAGACAATATCAATTCAGTTTGTCTGCTTTTGTCATACCATCACTCACAAATGCATACACACATGTATATGTTTACATACATTCGTAGGCACATGTAAAATAAGGCGTCCCATATACAGTGGCTCCCAGCTTATTTCGTACAGTGACAGTTTAAAAATTGCTGCAGTCGTAATTCCTAATATAGCAAAAATTTGAACAAAATATAAATGCCATTTTTGAAAGGAAGGTTTGTTTTTTATTTTCCAAAATTTACTTTTTCAAAATTTTAGTTTTTGACACTATAAAAAAATAAAATAAGAAAAAAATAGGAAAATTCATGTCACAGCTTATTTCGTACAGTCTCTTTAAGTTCAAACTAAAAACAAAGTAAGTTGATTTTAATATTTAGTATGACATCCCTTAGCGTTAATGACAGCCTGGAGTCTACTTGGCATTGAATCCACCAATTTTTGAGTGATGTCTGGTGTGATTTTTTTCCATTCCTCCATCAGTACCTTCTTTAGTCTTGCTTATTAGAAATCTTGTGTGTTCTTATTTTATTGTCCAAAATAGACTAAAGATTTTCAATCACATTCATGTCAGGTGACTGTGGTGGTGGAGACATCAAGTGTGAGCAGTTCAAATAAGCCAAGATTGCACAATCCCAGATTTATGTTTTGGGTCATTATCTTGGTAATACCGAAATTCTTCCCGCAAACCCAGTTTGTCTGCACTTTGAAGTAAATTGTTTTTCAGAATCTCGAGGTACTTCATTTTGTCCATTGTTCCCTCAATAAAAACCAATTCACCTACTCCGGCTGCTGACATACAGGCCCAAACCATCACGCTACCGCCACCATGCTTCACTGTGGGCTTAAGGTTCTCCTTGTTTAGCTCGGTATTAGCTTTACGCCAAACATATGACATTCCGTCCGAGCCAAAAATATTAAACTTAGACTCATCCGCGAAAATAACGGTATTCCAGAACGCAGGAGTATTAATAATATGCTCTTTGGCGAAGTCAAGTCGGCGTTGTATATTCATTTTCGAAATGAATGGTTTCTTTCGGGCTACTCGACCGTTCAAGTCATGATTGCGCAGCACACGTCGGACAGTTTCAGCACTGGATGATTTTCCTATTTCACGCTGAACCTCTGCAGCCAACTTCGGAGCGGATAACTTTGGATTTTTCTTAATTTTTCGTACAATATAACGCTCGTCTGATGCGTTGAAAATCTTATTAGGTGCTTCTCTGCCCTTGTTCTCCAACCGATTTTCGCGAACGAAGCGTTGAATGATGTATTGGACAGTTGAGGCACTTAAATTTGTCATTTCAGCAATTTTTCGCACACTCTGACCTTTCCTAAAATGGTTAATTACCAGTTTACGCTGTTCCATCGTTGTACGATGACCCATAAAGCTAAATGTTTAATTTACAGCACTTTAACTATTTAAAATAATAATAATAAAAATTGTTATAATAGTTAAAAAGGTCCAAAAACTCATACAATTCAAAAAAACTTTGTAACTGCGCGGCAGAATGAAACTTACTTACATTGAAGTTTGTGTACGAAATAAGATGTGAGCTGAAAATCAGCTGATCAATAGTTTTTATCTCTTGCATACCAAAAAGAAAAATTTTTGGGGTTCCCCGTTTTCTTATTAGGTTTATTAAACACATACACAGACATCTACATTCAAAACTTATCGATAAGTTTTTTAGTTTCGATGTTACAGCCATGTACATAAAAATATATACACTGTACGAAATAAGCTGTGAGCCACTGTACATATATGATTTAAAAAACTTAAAAAAGTGTTGCCAATCACTGTGACTTAAACAATATTTTGTGCTAAAAATTATGGTATTGAACGAAAAAAAAAGGGTTGCCTGTTATCCTCATAAGAGCTAAGACATCCACTACTAAAGCTAAACATGAAATTTAACACACAGCACTCATTGTTCCACAATTTTTGGCTCGGAATCAGGTCTGTGTGTTGAATCATCCGCCGTATTCACCTGATTTGGCACCATGCGACTTCTTTTTGTTCCCAAAACTGAAATTGAAGTTGAAAGGATGCTTTTTTGATGACATTCAGACCATACAACGAGCTTCGACGAGGGCACTGGAGGCTATTCCGAAAAATGAGCTGGAACACGCGTTTGAATCACTATTAAATCGATGTACCAAGTAAGTGTATTGAATCAGGAGGAGAATATTTCGAATAAAAATACCGAAAAATTAGCAGATATCGTGTTTTAATTGTGTTTTCTAGAGGCGTCTTAATACATCATTGTCATACCTTGTATAAAAGAGAATTCATAATTCAATGGATGACAGAAGAAATTTTGGAATTGTTAAATAGACGTTGTGAGTTTAAAAACAAAAACCAAGATTAATAAAAAAAAATATTAATATTGGAAGATAAATAGAGAACTTAGACGAAAGATTCGCATTGCCAAAACAGATTGGGTAAACAGTGAATGCCAAGAAATAGAACGACCACAAACATTACACGATGACTTTAACGTACACAAAAAAACTGAAAGAGACTGCAGGTATTTATCGCAAAAATCCAATCTCCTTCCTATTTAATGACAACAACGAATTAATTTTTGATATAAATGAAAAGAAACATATATGGAAAACGTATATTGAAAAGGTTTTTTAAGATAATAATAGATCTAACTACAATCTTTGTTTCCCCACCAAATTCCAGTGGCAAGTATATAACTAAAGATGAAATCAAAAAGGCGAAAAATTACCTTATATCGGCTAAGGCCGATCAAATAATACCCTGCATATGTAGGTATATATATATATATATATATATATATATATATATATATATATATATATATATATATATATATATATATATATATATATATATATATATATATATATATATATATATATATATATATATATATATATATATATATATATATATATATATATATATATATATATATATATATATATATATATATATATATATATATATATATATATATATATATATATATATATATATATATATATATATAAAGTTTTTTTGAATATCCATCTTTTTCTTTTATTTCCACTATTTTGTATGGGAGCTACATTAAGAAGCATGCGTATCCAGTATCCAGTTTTTTGAAGAACCATTTTTGCTTATAATAATAATTTACACCTAAAATATGGTTGACTTTGGCGAAGTATTTTGTAAGGTATGGGGGTTTTAAGGGGTTTTTAAGATAATTCCGGGGTTTAGTTATGGGCGTCGCTCGCCTCTTTTCTATAAATCTATTTATCTTTGCAATAGTAATCCACACCTTAAATTTGGGTGTCCTACGCTGAATAAAAAAAAATAAATATGTGGCACTTAAAGCCCCAAAGGGCTAATTGGCCGAGCTTCTCTTCCATTACTGTTGTGCGTCTTTAATTTTGGACAGTATTAGAAAGGACCTACTTATTTTAGCCGGTTCCGAACGCAGAACAATTGTGACATCACTTTTTCTGAGCTTTGTCACAGAGTTCTTTTAGAAGCTTTTTCATGGCCAGTTGTTACTGTCGGAAGAATTGCCAATTGCTTGCCGACAGGTGGGTACCGTTCGAAAGAAAAATCTTATCGATATTAAATTTGTTATGCATCAGCCGGGGATTGAACCACGACCTACAGATCGGAAGGCGAACACACTAACCACTGAGCTACGGCACCACACTGAATAGTTCGTAATTTATAGCGGTTAATATTTTTTTTAATTTCCTCGACTTTGTATGGGAGCCACATTAAGGAGTGGGCGTGGAATGCTGATTTTTCGCCAGATTATTTCCGACTACCATATTAATCCAAGTGTCGATTATGGTTATTCTAGACAGAAGATTGCAGACGTTATTATTATTATCGTTGTGGGGATGTTGCACCTCGACCTATAAGATCTATTGTGCCCCCTTCGCAGAGCTAGAGTGTGTCTCTCAGCCCAGTTCCCTCAATGAATTTTAGTATTGGTCCCAATTTACAGAGTCTAATTTCATCCTCGGGTATGATGAAATCTCCCAGGTATTTCCTTCTCTTGTGCATCAGTGCAGGACAAGTTCCTATCACATGTTGTGCGGTCTCGTCCTCTTCCCTGCAGAACCTACAGAGAGCATCAGAGAAAATTCCCAGTTTTGTTAGGTGATAATTCAGCCTACAGTGCCCTGTTAATAATCCCGTAATGATTCGCAAATTATTCTTCGTTAGACTCATACATTCCTCGTAGCGTTTCAGGTTGTATGTCCCTAGCGCTAGTTTGGAGTGTGTTAGCCCCGGTAAGTTTTCCCAGTATAAGCTTCTTTGTCTATCCTCTTCTTCCCAGATGATACGGGAGATGTTACCCGATCCTAATCCACAGAATGGTTCAGGCCCTACAAATGGGGTTGATGCTCCCTTCCTGGCAAGCTTATCTGCCATTTCATTTCCATCGATCCCTACGTGCCCCGGAACCCATAGAATCCACACCTGATTGAGTTGGCCCAGGATGTTCAGTTTTTCAATGCACTCCATCACCAGATATGATGTAACCTGGTGGGATTTGAGTGCTTTGATAGCCGCCTGGCTGTCACTCAGTATTGCTATTCTGCGATTCCGGTAATTCCGTTCGAGATTAAAGTGCGCACATCTATCTATCGCGTAGACTTCCGCTTGAAAGATAGAGGTGTTCTTACCTAATGGTTCAGAGTATCTTTTCCCTGGTCCGAATACACCTGCCCCGGCTCCGTCATCGGTGAGGGAACCGTCGGTGTACCATGCTATCATGTACTGGTTTATCTTATATGTTTTCGATATACCTTCCCAATGTTCTTTGTTACTAAGATCAGTTTTAAAATGTTTATTAAAGCTGAACCTTGGGAGTATCTCGTCCCTTGGCATCGAGATTTCAGGAAGTTGCTCAGCCAGAAGTTCTATCTTCCTTCGGTTGAGATAACTGCCTGTGCTGACGTTGTTCCCAGCTACCCTCAAAATCGCCCTCCTCGCTTGGGACTGGATGTAAATATGGAGGGGAGTAAAATCTAAGAGTATCTCCAATGATGCCGTTGGACATGTTCGCATGGCTCCCGTGATACATACACATGCAAGTCTTTGTAGCTTGCTAAGAGTGTTGATTACTGTCTGCTGCTTCGTGCACTTTTCCTAGACTAATGCCCCGTAGGTTATCATTGGCCTGACAATTGCTGTGTATATATTCATCGCAGAATTTTTGGGGTACAACCCCAGCTTTTACCCGCAATAGTTCTACACATCATGAAACTTTTGATAGCTTTCTGTCTTATCTCCTCAAATTGCAGACGTTACAGCTGTTTCAATTTAAAAGAAATTCAGTCATTTTGTACGGGAGCTACTATAAGCAGTGGGCGTGGCAAGCCCATTCCCTGTGAGTCTAGTTGCTTTTACAATACTAATCCACACCTTAAATCTCGTTGTTCTACGCTAAATAGTTTATAAGTTAAGGCGCCTAAAATGTTTGTTTAATTCCCTCGACTTTGTATGGAAGCCCCAATAAGAAGTGGGTGTGGCACACTGATTTCTTGCCAGATTATTTGCAACTACCATATTAGTATAAGCGACAATTATGGCTATTCTAAATAGAAGATTGCAAAAGTTGCAGCTGTTTCAATTTAAAAGAAGTGCAGACAGTTTGTATGGAAACTACTATAGAAAGTAGGTGTGGCTCGACCATTTCCGGCAAGGCTATGTAGCATTATAATCTTGCTCTATGTGCTAAATATTGTTGTCCCAAATGGTATATTAAGTGAGTTATAGTAAGGTAAAGATTTTGAAAATTCCGAGGTTAGTCGCTTTGAATGCTTGGTGTGGGCGTGGCTGTTGACCGATCATACCTAATATCAATCTCCGCCGTTTTCTTGCATCATAGGATGTTTATGCCAAATTTCGTCAAAATACCTCAATATTTACTCAAGTTATCGTGCGAACCAGCCAGGCAACAGACAGACGGACGGACGGACATCGTTAAGTCGAAAATTTAAACGACGCTGATCACGAATATATATAATTTTCTATATCTCCGGAGATTCCTTCAAGTGGTTACAAACATCTGGAATAAAAACAACAAAGCAACCGGTCCCGATGAGGTACCTTCCAATGTCCTAAAATTGATAGACGATGCAAACATAATGGTTTTAGCCCAACCTTTTAACCACATATACGACACTGGAGAATATCCCAAAGACTGGCTAAGGTGTACCACTTTATACCACTACCTAAGAAAACACATGCAAAATACTGCAGTGACTTATTAGCCAGATGTCGCACGCGCTCAAGATATTTCTTAAAATAATTCATGCCAGAATATACAAAAAATGCAAAGAAGCAATGGGTAAATCCCAATTTGGCTTTAGAGAAGGACTTGAAAGCCGAGAGGCCTTGATAAGTATTCAAGTATTAGTCCAAAACTGCAAAGACATAAGAAATCTGTACTGGTAACAAACTGCCCATGTTAGCATCAAGAGTTACATGGCTGACGAAATATCCATCTCACGAGGTGTGAGACTGGGTTGCATTCTATGCCGTTGTTATTCAACATATATTCACTAAGAATATTTCAAGATTTAATAAATAGCATTGACCGAGGTGTCAACGTAAACGATGTATACATAAACAATATAAGATATGCAGATGACACCACTCTTATAGCCGGCAGCTTAATAGGTCTCCAAGAATTAATAAACTAGAGTGATCTGGTGGTGTTTTGTTAATGAGGGGTAGTCATGTAGATTGCTCTGCTTACTATGTGATGGCGCCTTCATTATTATTAATGGGGGACCTCCACGTGGCGACCACCGGGCAACATCCTCCTGGCACCCGCTGGGAGGCGGCTGAAGTGAGTGGCGAAAATCTCATCGGTTAGAGGTTGTGCGTTGGGTTTGGTACCCGCCACATAAAAAACCTGCTCAGTGAATAATGTAAAAATGCCTCGGAAACGGACTACCCACTTTGTTGATGACCACCGCAAACGAAAAAAGGACCATGATTTACGGATGTGCACTTGGAATGTCCGGTCCGTTTATAGGGAGGGTGCCTCTATCCAGCTGGTTGATGTCCTCGAAAAATACAGAGCTGACATCACCGCTCTCCAGGAAATGCGTCCTGTGACATCTACTAGAGTTGCCATGCTGAAAGGCACGAATTAGGATGTGGATTTTTGGTCAGCAAGAGACTACGACATCTTGTCTCACAGTTCACGCCTGTGAACGAACGGCTGGCCACAATCCGCATCAAGGCAAAATTTTTCAACATCAGCCTTATATGTGCCCACGCTCCGACGGATGAGAAGGACAATGTGACCAAGGAGAGCTTCTTTCAGCGCCTCGAAGAAGATTACGACCGCTGCCCTCGCCACGATATCAAAATCGTGCTTGGCGACTTTAATGCCAGGGTGGGCAAGGAAGGTACCTTTGATCCAACTGTCGGAAAATTCAGCCTCCACCAGAACACCTCCGATAACGGAAGGGGGCCGATCAACTTCGCCGCAGCACGAAACATGGTAATTGGTGGTACCAGATTCCAGCATCTCGACATCCACAAAGCGACATGGCTGTCTCCAGATCAACGAACAAGAAATCAAATTGATCATGTGGTGATTGACGGAAGGCATGCTTCCAGTGTGATGGATGTGAAATCGAACCGTGGTGCCAACATCGACTCGGATCACTACCTTGTTGCAGCTAAGGTGCGCACACGTTTATGTGTCGCAAATAACAAGAGAAGTCCCACACAGAGAAAGCTCGACGTCAGTAAGCTGCGATCACCAGAGACAGCAGATGCATTTTCCACTCGACTATCGGATCTGTTTATGCAGAACACTCCCCCACTTGATACATGCGCACGGTGGACACATATATTCTGTCAAATAAGTACCCGGAAATTCTCATTTTTAATTTTCCCTCTGAGAATATTTCAAAAAACGAAAACTCAAGTTTACGATTGGTATAAACCGTTCAAAGAGGGGCGAGAAGAAATTGCAACGCACACAAAAGGTTGACTTGTTCCTAATGACGCCGTAACCAAACTAAATGACACATAGCAATAAAAATTCACAGAATAGTGGCTGACAGTTGTTCCAACCTGGGAAAAATTTTTTTTGAAATATACTTATTTGACAAAATGTATATCCCACTCCATGACTACTGAGGAATGAGTGGTATGATCAGGAGTGTTGCGACGCTACTTCAGAGAAAGAGGCCGCCTACAGAAGAACCCTGCGTGCAGGTGCAACGCGAGCTGTTAAGGAGCGGTACAGAGAGAAAAGGAGTGCAGAGAGACGTCTTTTCAGGCGCAAGAAAAGAGAACAAGAAAGACGCGAGTGTGAGGAGATAGAAATGTGTACCGACAAGAATGAGACTCGAAAATTCTTCGAAAAGATCAAGCGCCTAAGTGGCGGTTTAAATCCCGGAGCCTCTTCTTGTCGTGATGGAAATCTGGAATCTGGTTACAGATGTCCAGAGTGTACTGGGCCTATGGAGGGAACACTTCTCCACGTTACTGAATGGCGATACTACGAACAATTCCGCCAGTGGAGAAGATTGCCCGATAACCCCGATTACAGATGATGGTGTTGATGTACCACCACCCGACTATGACGAGGTTAAATCGGCCATTTTAAGGCTGTAGAACAACAAAGCTGCAGGTGCTGATGCCCTGCCTGCCGAGTTGTTTAAGACCGGAGGCGATGAGCTGCTCACCCGCATGCACCAGCTCATAAGCAGAATATGGTCGGATGAAAGCATGCCTGATGATTGGAGGCTCAGTGTTCTCTGTCCTGTATATAAAAAAGGAGACCCCACAATTTACGCCAACTACCGTCGAATAAGTTTCCTGAGTATCGCGTACAAGGTCCTATCGAGCGTATTGTGTGAAAGATTGAAGCCCATGCTCCACAACCTTATTGGACCTTATATGTGTGGCTTCAGACCTGGCAAATCTACCATCGACCAAATTTTCACACTGCGCCAAATCCTGGAGAAGACCCAAGAAAAACAAATCGACACACACCACCTATTTGTTGATTATAAAGCCGCTTTCGATAGTCCGGTAAGGGATTACCTCTAAGCAACAATGTCTGAGTTCGGTATTCCTGCAAAGCTCATTCGACTTTGTAGAATGACGCTGCATAACTCCCGTTGTGCAGTGAAAATTGGGAAGGAGCTCTCCGCACCGTTTAATACCGAACGGGGTTTCAGACAAGGTGATTCGTTATCGTGCGACTTCTTCATTCTTATTATAAAGAAAATATTACGAGCTGCTGATCTACGACATAATGTCACTATCTTCAACAAAAGTGTCATGCTGTTAGCGTATGCCGACCATATTGACATAATCGGCATGAACACGCAAGCAGTCCATCGGATGGGTCTTACGGTGAACGAGGGCAAGACGAAGTAACTAGTGTCAACAAACAAAGAGTCCCGGCATCTTGGACAGCACGTCACTGTTGAAAACTACGCTTTTGAAGTAGTAAGGGACTTTGTCTATCTTGGAACCAGCATTAACAGCAGTAATGACGTCAGCCTGGAGATATTGCGAAAGATCACTGTTGCAAACAGGTGCTACTTTGGGCTAAGTAACCAATTGAGAAGTCGAGCTCTCTCTCGAAGAACGAAAACTACATTCTACAAGTCTCTCATCATGTCTGTCCTAACATATGGCCTGGACAATTTCCCCCTCGGATGAGCGAATACTTGGAGTTTTCGAGAGAAAAGTCCTACGCAAGATCTTTGGACCTATTTGCGTTGGTGGCGGGTACCGAATAAGGTACAACCATGAGCTGTACGAGCTGTATGCCGATATTGACATAGTAAAGCGCATCAAAATCCAGCGGCTGCGCTGGCTAGGTCATGTCGAGCGAATGGAAGAACACGCTTCATCTAAGAAGGTGTTATATTCGGAACCCGCTGGAGGACGACGCAGAAGAGGAACACCTAACCTCCGGTGGAAAGACCAAGTACTGGAGAACCTGACGGCGCTTGGAATTTCTAACTGGCGCCAGCTAGCGAAGAAAGAGAAAGAAGATATTCGGCCTAAATCGATATTCGGTTGTTATGGCCACATAAGTAAGTAAGTTAATTTATCCATTGAGGAGTTTGGCTTGCGAATCAATAGGGAAAAATCCAAGTATATGATTGTAAGCAGAAAAAATACTTATGCCAACACAAACTTGGTAATTAACAACACTCCTATTGAAAGAGTAAAAAGTTTTAAATATCTTGGATGCCATATTAATGAGAATTGGGATTGTTCCAAAGAAATAAAATGCCGTATTGAAACAGCACGTAGTACTTTTCTTAAGTACAGAAAAGTGCTTAACAGTCATGACCTCAATATGAAAGCAAAGATTCGCTTTCTAAAATGTTATATGTGGTCAATACTGCTCTATGCTACGGAAATCTGGACTTTGAAAATAGCAGACCTCAACAAGCTCGATGCATTTGAATTATGGCTTTTTCGAAGAATCCTTAAGATATTATGGACAGATCGTGTTACCAACGAGGAAGTTTCAAGAAGATAAGAAAAACAGCCTACTTGGGCCACATTATGCGGAATATCAAATATGAGTTAATACAATTAATTATACAAGGGAATATTAAAGGCAAAGAAGCATCGGCTAGAAACAATTTTCATAGTTACGAAACATTCGGAATTGGACTGGAATACACAATGTTGGCAATCTTATGAATGTGGCTAGAAACACAGTACGCAGAAATAGTTAAAAATTTATAATTTTGTGCAATATTCATATGTATGTATTAATGTAATTATATTTTTGTATCATAACTATGTGTAGATGGGTGTTGTTTAAATATTGATTTTTATAAGTAGACAGCGATGTTTTTCTTCATCCTTTTTATTTTTGTATTTTTTTGTAAATGATAATATTATGTTATATGATCACCAATATTCGTAGTCGAAATGGTAAATAAAGAAGAAGAAAATTTCATTCAAATATACTTATACTCTATCGCCGCCCCTTGACAAAATGACCGAAAAACACCTGAAAATCGAAAATAGTTGCCAGAAAGACTCCCCTAGGGCCATTTCACCGCGACCACCACCATTGACTTTTAATCTTCAAGATTTCGTCTGAATATGCCTACTACATATCTTCACTTCTTATAGGTTCTCCCTAACAAAATTGAAACTTTTATATAGTCGACTGATTCAAATCAATAATTTCTTAATGCTTCGTTGGGAAGAAATGCTTGAGATTGTTAATTGGACCCACCTTAATATATATATACATATTTCCATATCTATAAATGTATATAGATACGAGTAACGCGATTGTAATCAAATAGAGAGACGAGGTAACGGGAAAAAAAATTGAACAGTAGCGATAACAACAACAATGACAACACCAGCAAAAAAATGGATGAGAAAGGAAAAAATGGTGGCACAACGATAGATACAACACATTACAATAGCACCAACGCCAGTTAAATATTCATTTGATTTCATTTTCACTCATTTTATTTCATTGTTTCGTTTCGCTTTTTCTTTGTATAAGCTTTAATCTTGTTGTTGTTGTTGCGGTTTTTTTTTTGTTGCTTGCATTTTCAATTTATGCGTGTGCATCCTTTTTCATCATTTCAATAGAATAGAATTTTTCGTTTTGCATACAAACATATGTTGCTCTATGTAGAAATCGAAAACAATTTCTAGGACACTACCAGCTGAGTGACCCAGCCCAATTATCCCAGATCGACATTGTCAATCTCCTAAAATTCATTCAACGTTCCGGTTGGTTCAGCAAGAAACTAGGTGAAGGGATAATCTGCGTGGCGGTATCACAACGGGCCTAATTCTGGCTTATGTGCGCTCTCTCATCAGAGGGCGGCCGTTCTAACCTCACCTAACCTATACAAATATATATGTCTATGGGCATTACCTGGGCTATGTATGTGACATTCGTATCTATAATGGATTTTAGAAACGTTAAAAGCAATACATTTGTATGGCAGGTATGGGTAGGAGTCATGCGAACTCGCCCATTATTCGCAAACATTACTAGTGTATGGTGAAATGTTTATAAACATTTTTTTTTATTTATTTTCATCGGATATAACGGTTTTTAGAAACCTGGATGTAATTAATATATTTGTGTGGCAAGTATAACGCATTCTGCCATTCTTTTTTCTATTTATCAAATGCTGGATTAGCATTTAATGCGATTTTCTGCTTGATCTCGTTTACATGGAATATTGCTAGAGCTGCAGCCTCACCATTAAGATACACAAAATTGTGCGAGAATTTTGCCTGGGTATGAATACCTGTATGCATGTCAATAAAGCATTATCAATGTAATTTTTGTCCTGTTGCTTATTGAAAAGCTTGAGCATTCTCTTTTTGATAGTTATTTCAATATCTGCTAGTTCAAAAGAATTGTTTGTACTCTTATATCTGTCGATATAGTCATTTCATATTGTTGATTAATTTCTGAATAATAATTACTCAAAGGTAGAATGGATGTTGTTTTTCATTTGCAACGTTATGTACTTGTGTATGTATTAGTATAGTAAAGATTCCTGTGTATCATATGTATGTACATAACACATAAGTTCAATAAGTTCCGGAACTAATCAAGAGATGGCACTACAAATATCATATCCTTGTTATTTTTGGATAGCACAAACTTTCGGACGTTATCTGTCAAATTTTCATGACATTCGCACCATTAATTGTCTATTTACCGTCGTTTAAGTGACGCTACCTTTGTAATTTTATAAAAATTGGAACAAAGTGAATTTCTTGTGTTGATCAAATATTGTTTTTTAATGGGGAAACCACCGTTCAATGTCAGCAAGGGCTTGAAAAGTGTTTTACGGATTCTATCCCATCGAAGAAAACCACTTCTCGCTAGTTTGCTGATTTCAAACGTGATCGTACAGACACAAATGACGTTGAATGATCAGGTCGTCCAAATGAAAACATTAGAAAACATTGAAAAGGCAATGCAATCTAAAATGCATGATCTAAAATCGAGAATTGAAATGCCTTGCCGTAGCTGACATCCTTTAGATATCAGCTGGTAGCCTAGACACCACATTTGTCTATGAAAACGATTCGATGAATCAGAGCGTCGGTATGTGATAATGGATGAAACATGGACCCAATTTTATACAATAGAATCGAATCGTCAGTCAGCTGCGTGGAGAATGGCCGATGAAAGTCGTCCCAAGCTACCAAAAACTCAGCAGTCAGCTGGCGTAAAACGGCCTCAAATGCAAATGAAAAAATGCTCTTTTTCATCAAGAGGACGCTCTGTGTCACAGGGCGTTATTGATAATGATCAAAATGCACCTACAATTTGGATCCCGATGACTACTGGCTGTTCGCAAACCCGACAAAAATGCTCCAGGGAAAAGGATTTGGTTCAAATGAAAAAGTAATCGCTGAAACAAACGCATACAAGTATTTTGAGGCAAAAGATAAATCATTCTACAAACAAGGCATCGAAAAGTTAGAAGCAAAGCGCTGCATTGATTGTATTGCTCTTGAATGAAAAATAAAAAAATCTCCTTACAGTCGGCTGGGGCCGACCAAACTATACCCTGCATATGTAGATTTATATATAAAAAGTTTACTCGAATATCCAATTTTTCTTTTATTTCCACTTTTCGAGAAACAATTTTTGCATATACTACTAATTTACACACGAAATATGGTTGACTTTGACGAAGTAAAAGGATTTTAAGATAATTCCGCGGCTTAGTATGGGAGCTATATAAAAAGTGGGCGTGGCTTACCATTTTCTAGTAAATCCAATTAATTTTTCAATGTTAATCCACACCTTAAATTTGGTGTCCTACGTTGAATAGTTTCTAAGTTATGGTGGTTAACATTTTTGTTTAATTTCCTCAACTTTGTATGGGAGCCCCAATAAGAAGTGGGCGTGGTACGCTGATTTTTCGCCAGATTATTTCCGACTACGATATTAATTTAAGTGTCAATTATGGTTATTATAGAGATAAGATTGCCTAAGTTACAGCTGTTTCAATTTAAATTTTGTATGGGGGCTACGATAAACACTGGGCGTGGTGCGCCCATTTTCTGTGAGCCTAGTTGCTCGTACAATACTAATCCATACCCTAAGTCTCGTTGTCCTAGGCTAAATGGTTTGTAAGCTATGGAGCTTAAAATTTTAGTTTAATTCACTCGACTTTGTATGGGAGACCCAAAAAGGAGTGGGCGTGGCACATTGGTTTTCTGCCATATTATTTCCGACTGCCGTGTTAATCTAAGTGTCAATTATGGTTATTCTAGACAGAATATTGTAGAAGTTACAGCAGTTTCAATTTAAAAGAAGTACAGACACTTTGTATGGGAGCTACGCTAGAAAGTGGGCGTGTCTCATCCGATTTTGGTGAGGTTATATAGTAGTATAATATAAGTCTATGTGCATAATATTGTTGTCCCAAGTGGTATATTGTGTGAGTTATAGCATGTTAAAGATTTTGAAAATTTCGAGGTTAGTCGCTTTGAATGCTTGGTGTGGGCGTGGCTATTGACCGATCATGCCCAATATCAATCCTCTCCGTACCCTTGGATCAAAGGTTAATTATGAAAATTTCGTCGAAATAGCTCAATATCTGCTCAAGTTATCGTGCGAACCAGCCAGGTGACAGACAGACGGACGGACGGACGGACGGACGGACGGACATCGTTAAATCGAAAATTTAATCGACGCTGATCACGAATATATATCCATGTCTATATCTCCGGAGATTCCTTCAAGTGGACACAAACATCTGACCGAAATGAATATACCATGCATATTGCATTATGCAGGGTATAAAAAGAAAGAGTTTATGTTTATTAGCACAACAGCAAGCATCAAGTTCGGTGGTTTAATTATTTCTCATTTTTATCGTCGCGCACCCCCCTGAACCATTATAAAACCAACGGTAGAAGTTATATAGAGTGCAAAGGAAGAAATAACTTCATCTCTTGAAAAACATTATATTCATATATGTGTATACAAATTTTAAATTGAATGCATTTCAAATCATACCGGTAGAATATCATCTTTTCCTCGGTATTTCTCTCTCTCTCTCTCTCTCTCTCTCTCTCTTACTCGCTCTACTCTGTTCGAACTCCATCTAATCAAATACACATACAGAGTATTTCAACAACAGGTGTCATTTTAAATTTCGCATTATTTTTTCAGGTGTCAACATACAACTCTCATTCATTGACATTTGACAAAGATATGGATCGATACACTCGTTCGCACAAAGCATCACTAAAAACAGTGAGAATATCACGAACTCGATTCGTAAAGTTTGTTGTTGTTCGTCTTTTTGGCCATCACCAACCGCCTTCTCGCACAGCTATGATGAAATTAATCGATGAATTCGAACATCTCGGACTAGTTAGTGATGTAAACACTCCAACTCATGGTCGTGCGGCTAGCAGATGCAGCAGCTGTAGCTGTAGCTGCTAAATTTTCGGAGCGCATTGCATCAAAAGTTGAGATGCATACATTGCGCTCTATAGCAGGCTATGCACGATGGGATCACATGCCTAACGAGGAAATCAGCCAGATGTGCGAAGTGCAGGACGTCATCAAATGGAGCCGGAAGCGACGAAAAGAGTGGAAGAACCATGTTATGCGGATGTCTAACAACCGTTTAGCAAAAATCGCAATGGTGGGTAAACCATCATGGGATCTTGGCCTACATGCTTATATGGTACAGTTAGCACAAGAATTGAAGCCTTTAGACCCTTTGAAGGAAAACTCCGTACATTCGCTGATTGGATACTGAAAATGCATAAAGAATATCACGATATCCCAAACAAAATTATTCTGAGTGATGAGGCTCATTTTCATCTATCTGCGTACGTGAATAAGCAAACCTGTTGCATTTGGGTCTACCAAAACCCAAGAGAAATGGTCGAACAACCTCTCTATTCGTAACGAGTGATAGTTTGGTGCGGTTTTTTGAATGGCGGTGCCATTGGGCCATATTTTTTTTTGAAAATTATGCTGGTCCGATAGTTTCAGTGAACACATTGCATTGCCGAACGACGCTGACTGACTTTGATTGGCCTGAACTTGATGCTATGAACGTCGACGACGTTTATTTTTAGCAGGATGGTGGTGAAACAATAGCTCTATTGCGTGAAAAATGTAAATTTTCCTTGACGTTGGATCGTCCGACTTAACACGTTTCGATTTTTTTCTTTGGGACCACGTTAAAAATAAAGTCTGCGGCAACGCTCAATATATATTAAAGCACTCAAAGCCAATATTAGAGCCAAAGTTATTCACAAGATACAGCCGCAATTATGTGAAAATATGAAGAAAGATTTCATCAAAAGAATGGACATATGCAAGACATTTGGCAGATATTGTGTTCCATTACTAACCTCAGAGTTTGAACTTTGGAATGAAAAAGTATCACATGTTTTCACAAAAATAATGCATTTTTGTAAATTTAAAATGACACCTCTCGTTGAAAGAGTCTATTAAAGGTCTATTAAAAGCATTCGAATTTTGAAAGGATACTCAATGAATTTAAAATATGCATATATGAGTATTGAAAGCTTATATTTCAAGTGGTCTTCAAGATTTTAAGAACTACCAAATTATAGACCAATCAATGACTTATGGAAAACATTTAACAAATCCCATTCAACCGTTTTCAAGTTATTGTATGTATAATACGATACAATTTTACTTGTGAAAGCCAATATTTCGAAGTTGTGAACAGAATTTACCAACGAATTTGAATTGATTTTTTCATCTAATACATTACATTATGTTGTAGGTAATAATTCTCATATGCTTTAAACGATTT
Organism: Megamerina dolium; assembly: GCA_963854835.1. Taxonomy (NCBI): domain Eukaryota; kingdom Metazoa; phylum Arthropoda; class Insecta; order Diptera; family Megamerinidae; genus Megamerina; species Megamerina dolium. Next base: position 34,582,483 of record OY978525.1, read on the forward strand.
TGAATATAAAATATGTGTTACGTAATCTTCCTTTTAGGACAACTATATTTAGCATTTAAATAAGTATTGCAAGTCGAAATAAATTCAAAAGAAATTGATGATCCACGTGCACTATTTAATGTAGCTTCGATACAAAGTGAGGGAGCCATGTAGCTGAATTTATTATTTATTTATATAATATCTGTAAACAATTTCTGATTAATTCAATTCAATTTATGTATATAATACGATATGTGTAATAAATTTATGAAAAATTCTCTGCTATGACAAATTTGCAACTACATACTATGTAGCAATAAGCTAATTATAATCTAATTTAAAGTGATGTATTTATTCTTAGAATAATAAAAAATTAAAATATAACTCATACTAAAATAAATATTATTTTATATGCACAAACTTTCATATTCATAATTCATAGTAAATAGGAGAGAGACATTTTGAATTGAATTGAATTAATTTGCAATTTTAATGCAATATTTGTGAATATTTGTTTACCCAATGATGGTATAAATCTGTAGAAAAGTAATATACATAAACAAATATATTGGAAAATATGTACATATATTGGAATTTCGTATACTCGTACTCCTATATTGTACATTTCTAGGTAGATGACAAGCATATTTGCATCACATAAATTCAAGTCAAAAAAAAAAAATAATAATACAAAAGTATACATAACCAATCTTGAATATACAATATGACATAAAGTTGATCAAAACAATATGAATTCTTTATGATTTAGAAAGAATTATAGTTTTCATGATTCACTAGTTTTGATAAAAAAAATGCCATGTATTTCTTTGTAAATGTAGTAAGATATTATGTGAAAATACAAATTTTCCCTGAATTCAATGTGTGTATATCTTTGATGATTAGCTTTGAGAGCATTTATTGTACTTTCTTCTTATTGTGTAGGTTGTCAGCATCTCATTCGTCGTTTACGTATAGACAGTATCAATTCAGTTTTTATGCTTTTGTTATATCATCGCGCACAAATGTATAAACACATGTATATGTTTATATACATTCGTAGTCACATATGTATATAAGCACATGTAAAATAAGGCGTCCCATATACAAAAATGTCTAAACTTTGTTGAAGAAGGACGATTTAAAAAACTTAGAAAATTGTTGTCAATCACTGTGACTTAAACAATATTTTGTGCTAAAAATTATGGTATTTAACCAAAAAAAAAGGATTGCCTGTTATCCTCATAAGAGCTAAAGCATCCACTACTAAAGCTAATTTATTTGATGTTAGATGGACTGAAAAAGGCCATACTGAATAGTTTCCTTCTACGATCTAACACTACTACTACTACTACTATTACTACTACTACTACTACTACGATGAAACATCTAAAGGTATGTTTGAATATTGAGGATGAAGTTAAATGGGGGTTCGACATATATTTTTCCCGATTGTTGGCAAGTTTTGTGGATATTTGTCAATTTTCAGATGTTTTCAAAATCGACACTAGGCAGCACTCCTTAAGCCAAAAATTGTATGACTGACCCCGATTACTTCTTCCTCTTCAATTTAAAGGGTTATCTATTTCGCGGTTTCAAAAGTATAGGGCTAGAATTAGACATCTGTCAAACTGAGTTGTTAAAAAATTTCTTTCTTTTTCAGTTCAAAGTCTGACATTTGCGAAAATGGATCGCTTAACTATCGCACAACGCATTAAAATTGTAAAAACCTACTACAAAAAATGGTGATTCTGCCACAGCCACATATCGTTCTTAAAGCAGAGATTATGGTTTACATAATCGTCCAACTACGCAAGCAATTGGCAAAATTGTGAAGAAATATGAAGAGACTGGATCGGTTACAGATATTGTAAGGCCTGTGCATCATCGTTTCGCTCGTACCACCGAAAATATCGCTGCTGTAAGTGAAAGTGTTGCCGAAGACCCGAATGTGTCGATTCCTCGTCGTTCTCAGGAATTAGGACTGTCTTACGGCACATTATGGCGTATTTTGCATTTGGATCTACACCTACATCCATATAAAATCCAGCTCACACAACAACTGAAGCCAGCTGACCATTCACAACATCGTAGATACGTCGAATGGGTGCTTGAACAACAGGCGGTGGACGCCGATTTTTCGAACAAAATTTTCTTCAGCGACGAAGCACATTTCTCACTCGGTGGGTATGTTAACAAACAAAATTGTCGTATTTGGGGTTCTGAGAATCCTCAAGTAATTGAAGAGAGGCCACTACATCCACAAAAAGTCACTGCTTGGTGCGCTCTTTGGTCCGGAGGTGTGATTGGACCTTACTTCTTCGAAAACGACGATGGAACGACTGTCACCGTCAATTCGGAGCGTTATGGTCATATGATAACCGACTGTTTTTTTGCCTGCTATTGAAGAATATGACTTAGAGAATATGTGGTTTCAACAAGACGGTGTCACATGCCACACAACTCGAGCGAATATGGCTTTATTGCAAGAGAAATTTTCTGGCCGCGTAATTTTTCGTCGTGGCGATATCAAGTGGCCACCAATATCATGCGATTTGACACCGCTTGACTTTTTTGTGGGTCTACGCGAAAGACCGTGTTTATGCAGATAAACCTTTAACTCTTGAGCACCTAAAAACCAACATTCGTCACGTGATGGCTGAGATACCGCCCAATATGTGTCAAAAAGTGGTCAAAAATTACCTCAAAAGAATCGATGCTTGCAAGAATTCGCGTGGTGGTCATTTAAATGATGTAGTATTTCACACATAATGTCAACGTTCAAACTTTATAATAAAAAAGAAATATCATGATAAAAAATATTTTCTATGTGTTTTATTTACATTTACTTTTGAAACCGCAAAATGGATAACCCTTTATTCTCCAAATATACTTACCCTCTATCTGCATACGTTAAGGACACTGTCATAGAAAATGATAGAAAATCCAACTGAAAATCGACAAATACATAACTCCAAACCTGAAGAGAAATCGCTTTTAGAGTGGTGAACTGACCACCATTAATGGTTCTTCCGCAATATTTCTTTCAAACATACTTACACCTTTCATCAGTCCCTTAAAAAGGTTTCCATTCAAAATAACCGAAAAAATAAATTGTTAATCGACAAATAATTTCATAGTTGTTCAAGTATCGCCACTGAAGTGGTGAAATATAAATCTGTGACCCCCATTAATTCAAATTCAAATATACTTATACTCTATCGCCGCGGCTTAACAAAATGACCGAAAAACACCTGAAAATCGACAATAGTTGCCCAAAAGACTCCCCTAGAGGCATTTCACCGCGACCACCACCATTGAGTTTTACTCTTGCAATATTTCGTCTGAATATACCTACTCCACATCTCCACTTCTTATTGGTTCTCCCTAACAAAATTGAAACTTTTATAAAGTCCACTGATTGAAATCAATAATTTCTTAAAGCTTCATTGCGAAAAAATCCAAAGTTTTTCGCTAAACCAAGCCATTTGTAAATTGGACCCACCTTAATGTATATACATATATCCACATCTATAAATGTATATAGATACGAGTAACGCGATTGTAATCAAATAGAGAGACGAGGTAACGGGAAAAAAAATTGAACAGTAGCGATAACAACAACAATGACCACACCAGCAAAAATTGATGAGTAAGGAAAAAAATGGTGGCACAATAATAACAACAAATTACAATAGCACCAAAGCCAGTTAAATTTTCATTTGATTTCACTTTCACTCATTTCATTTCATTATTTCGTTTCGCTTTTTCTTCGTATCAGCTTCAATTTTGTTATTGTTGCCGCTGTTTTTTTATTTTTTTCGTTACTTGCATTTTCAATTTATGCATGTGTATCCTTTTTCATTATTTCAATAGAATAGAGTATTTCGTTTTGCATAAAAACATATATGTCTATGGGCATTACATGGGCTATGGACGTGACATTCGTATGTATGATGAATTTTAGAAACGTTAAAAGCAATACATTTGTATGGCAGGTATGCGTAGGAGTCATGCGAACTCGTCCATTATTCGCAAACATTACTAATGTATGGTGAAATGTTTATAAATATTTGTTTGTTTGTTTATATACATCGAATAGAATGGTTTTTAGAAACCTGGATGTAATATATTTGTATGGCAAGTAGTCTTGGAAAATATGCGATCATATTTATTTTTTGCGAACGGCTTTAGGATTTAGTAGTTTAGTTATGGCTAATTTTTTATTTCATTATATTGATTAGAGTGGGTTTCAAAGACTTTGAAGTAATACATTTGTATGGCAGGTGGGCGTAGTAATCATGTGATCATGCTTATTTTTTATTTCCAACTCTTTTCTTCATCATCTTTTTCTATACATACATAAACATACATGTACGTTTATTTAGTCATTCAGTTTCGACACATTTTTTTTTAGCGTATACGTTACATCTAATTGTTAGTCGTAATTAGTTTGTTGTGACACATACGCCAAGTTGGTTGGTGTGGTGCGAAAAAAGCTGTGTATTGAAAACCATTTCAGCTTAACTATATCTTTTTGGCTTCCATGTGTATATATATATATATATATATATATATATATATATATATATATATATATATATATATATATATATATATATATATATATATATATATATATATATATATATATATATATATATATATATACATAATATTAAATTGAAATTGGTTACTTGTTTGTAGTGTTTTTGTTTTTATGCTGCATATTTCTAAAATGACTATATGGTATTTGTGCGAAACACACTCTGTAATTGTAAATTTCCAAATAAAAAGAAACCAGCACTTTTACAATATGCTTTTATATTTAATTTATTCTAATTCCATTTAAAAAAATTAAAATTCAATTGACCAGAATTCCAAAAATAATTATAAATGATTATTTATATCAAATTTTTTTGCTCATCGATTCGGTTGAATTGATATATGAAGTTAATTCCATTAAAAACATTTCAATTCAATATTCCAAAATTCCGAAAATAATTATTAATTATCATTTATTTAAAATTTGTTTGCTCATTGATTTGGGTGAATTAATATCTGATTTGTTTATGAGTTTGTTTAACCGTTAATCGATCCTTGGAACAAAAATGTTCCATATACATTTTTGTTTAAACTTTATTTCTTTGTTAGTAAATATTGAATTCTATTATTTAACTAATTTGTAACTTCTTCATTACTTCTTCATTACAGCCATATTACATTGGCTTTTTGCATTTTATAACAAAGTTCATTGCAAAGTTTTGTTATAATTTCAACACTTCATAATTCCATCCTATGGTAAAAATATGTTCCATTGCACATTTCGGTTATAAATTTATCCAGTATGCAAAATCCGAATTCCGGGTGTATGAATTTATTGGAATATACTATAAATTTACTTGACGTACAAATCGTTTGACGTAATCTAAAACAATAAACATAATATCAGTTATAGACAGATTCCCATAGAAGCAATTTGTATTTTCTCTCCTCGCCTACAAAGACAGCACTAAGATCTTCTACAATTTTACTTCGCTTGGTGTTGATACTGCCGTTATAACGGTATTTGCTTTATTATTATTTAACTCAGCTTGAAAATGTATGTTATGCAAGTTTGCAAAGCGTTCAAATAGATTTGGTTTTTACTGCATTTCATTCGCAAATAAGCAAAAATGAGTGCGGTTCCTAAATATTTGGATGGAGAAGAAATAGGATATGTCCTAGAAGAAAGTGAAAATGAGAAATTATCAGGCAGCGATTTCGAACCGGATGAAAGCCCTCTTTTCAAAGTGACTGTGAAACCGAAAGTACTTTAAATGAACAAACTGAGGACGCACTCTACGTGTCCAAAGACAACACTGTTTGAAGTTCAATGCCTTTTTCAAGCGGTCGTTTAAGTGCGTTCAATGTGATTGAAATGCGTCCTGGTAAGAATAATGGAAAGTTATTTTCTGTCATTTTCTGATCATGCATATTTAGGGGTTAGTAGACATGCGCTGAATCGAATGACGGATATAAAAGATGCATAGGAAGCATTTAGATGGAAAGAACTATGTTCAATTTGATAGAGATATATTGCACGCATACTTTGGGGTGTTGATATTAGCTGGCGTTTATAAATATGATTTCTTATAACTGCATTATAAGTAAACTGCGTTCGTAAGATATTCCACATTTACGGTTAGGTAAAAGAATGAAAATATGCAAAATTTATTTGATGCTGACTATGGTCGTCCAATATTTCGCTCCATTATGTAGAAGACCTAACTAAGCTAACGACACAAAACTATTCATTTCGATGACGTAATTAGTCGACGTCAACAACGCAATTACGACAAATTTACACCGATAAGGGACCTATAGGAAACAATTTAATATAATATAAATTTAGACAAATCTAAGGTTCAAAAATATGGTATCAATTTTTGGTTTATTGTTTCTACTGAAACATGCTATATATGGCGAATTCAGCCATATTTAGGAAAAGGATTAAGTGGAGTCCCAGAAACAAATCAAAGAGAGCGGGTGGTTCTCGATTTGACAGAAGGTCTAAATGGTCATAATGTCACAATGGATAACTTTTTTTCGTCCCAGATCCTAGGGCAAAAGCTCCAGACTGTCAAAATGTCCAGACTGGAAGCCGAAGCAAAAACACAACAAACGTAAATGTTTTTTGCATGAGCTAGGTAGTGCATTAGCCCATGGTTATACGAATAATCGAACCCATGCACCAAGAAACAGTTCTTCAGAATTGCTTCTTCAATCAATCACAAGGAACCATGACCATATGTTTGAAGATGAGATGCCTAGGCCATCATCAATAAAAAGCAGGAAGTCGCAAAAGGGGGTTGTCAAACGGGGCCGATGTAATGACTGCTATCATTCTGGTGAAAATAAGTATAAGAGGACTACTCTGTTTTGCTGCATTTGTGATAAGGCTAATGTAAAGATACGCTTGCTGACAATATTTGCACTTTATGCGTTCCAATGAAAATAGTTGATCAAAGTAACTAATAGTGCCTAATTCTGATTTTCTATGTATTTATATGATCTGATTTGTTTATCTAAATTTAAGAAATATATATTTGAGATCCATTAAATAAAAAAAAAAACGCGAGTTCAATAGTTTTTTGTTGGTTTTTAGATAAAATAAAGAACAAGAAATAATTCGGCTCGAAATGTACATATGGAACAATAATGTTCCAAAGGGTGGAATTCCTAACTTTTTTTAAGGAGCAATCTACGGTTAATATCAAATTTATTGTTTAAAAGAAGCAAATATTATATAATTAATTAAATTTCTTCCTTCTTCCAATACATAGTGGATAATTTTGAAATTTTGGGAACTCATTTCTGTTTTGATATAAGCATATTTTTGATTTTCTATAAAATCTTTCAATCGGTGGCGTATGCTTTATTTTGTATCACCTTCCAAATCATACGCACCAATGGCAGTAGTCGTATGAATGCTTTTCGTATATTTCGGTGTATTATAATCGGCAGTTTCAACTCCGTTTTTTTTTTTTTGGGGAAAAAAAAGTCTAACAAAATTTTTTTTCAATTATATTGATTAGAATGATTTTTAGAAACCTTGAAACAATATATTTCTATGGCAGGTAGGCTTGAAAGTCATGCTATCTCAACCATTTTCAGGCGATTGCTTTTTTATATGGTAAGTTACATTTAAGTAATTTTCTATTTGAATATATTAATTATTATGGTTTTTAAAGGCTTTTAAGTAATTTTTTTATATGGAAGGTAGGCTTGAAAATCATGCAATCACGTTCATTTTCAAACTATTTATTACTCTCAATGAGAAAAAGGCTCATGCTAAATTTCGTTGCCCTCAGAAAATTTCTTATTGTTTTTTCCGCACTGTCATACTATTTTTTCGACTAGATTGACTAAAAGGTATGTTTTTTATACGTAAATGTACATACAAATAATAAATATTGAAGCTTAAAGTAAAAAGCAAATAAAATGCAACTACAGAGGTATGCATATATGCTAAAAAAACATATATAAAAATGAAATAAAATAACTCATAAATCCATTTACCCGATAAAAGCAACGATAATCTCAGTTGATGCAATACCAATACTCTGTATTGCATAGAAGTGACAATGGGAAATACATGATAGTATATATATCTATATACCTTCTAAAATAAAATATAGTAAAATTGCGATTACAATAAAACAACTAGTAAATGCAAATACAATACGTGCACGCGTAATCAATGTGCTTGTAAATGGTTGCAACGTTCGGAGCAGTAACGATCAATTTCATTTACATCACTCTACTGCCTACATGCCATTACTGTACAGGATAGACGATTTACATTGTAGGTGACTGTAATGGGTTAGTTGAATGAGTGGATGGGATATATGTTTGCATTGGCAGTAATAATTTGCTCATCGTGTCTCAACGAAATTTATATGGACAATGATTATATTCTATATATACGTGGAAATGTATTTTTCTATATACAAAATCGTACATATGGAAATATGTGTGCATGTATGTGTATTTGTATGTATAGTATATGTCGAAACGTGTATTCTTCTGCACACACGTCAAGGTCAATGTTATACATGAATATACATTTATATTTACATTGAGGTGGCTGAAATTATTCAATCACTTGGCTTTGCAAAAAATATGCAATTTTAAGCATTTTTCCACTAAGGAAGAACAAGAGAAAATTCAGATTTGGATCCAGATGTTATTTTAAAATGGTATTTTTTGGAAAAAGTGCAGAATAACACATTTACTTGCCAAATTTTTCCAATCTCTAAGAAAGTGCTCATAAAAAGTGAATATAAGAACAACTAAAATTTGACAAATAACGGTATAATTGCCCAAAAAATACACCTAGAGCGATAACAATGTGACTGATTCCCATTAATTCGTCCTTGGTAACATTTTATTCAAACGTTTTCATACATACATACTAAATGAATACAAAAATACCTGAAAATCGACAAATATTTTTAGCAATTGTGCATAGAATTTTAGATTGGAAATATATTTTTCAAATATACTTATCGCGTATAGCCACTACTTATGATGGTTTCCATACAAAATGTATCCAAATACATCTGAGAATCAATAAATAATTTCATAGCTGCTCAGGTAAATATAAATAGAGAATAGAGAATAAAAATGTATATTTGACCCCCAATAATTTTTCCTCGCCAATATTTCTTCTGAATGAACTTACCTCTATTTTCGACATTTTAAGCAGACTCGCCTACAAAATGAAACTGAACCCAAAAGTTAGCTAATAACTTTTTGTCGAAAATATTTTCGTCTAACGATTACCTTCTATATCAACTACGTATGAGGGCTCTCATACAAAGTATCTGAAAATCGACAAATAATATTAAAGCTGCTCAGGAATCGCTCATAGAGCATTGAAATATATAATCGACTCCCAATATCGCCAATATTCCTTCTGAATATACTTATCACCAATTTCGACATTTTAAGCAGGCTCACCCATAAAATGAAACTGAAAACCAACAAAAGATCGAAAAATAACCTTGGAACAGACATACTCCCATTCACTTTTCGTCAAAAATATTTTCTTCTTAAATTATTATACTTTATATAAACTCCTTATGAGGGATACCATACAAAATGGACTTAAAATCATCTGAATATTGAAAAATAATCACATAGCTCCTCAGGAATTACTCCTACAGCATTGAAATGTATGATCGATCCACAGTAAATTGTCCTCCCCAATAATTCCTTCAAAATACCGTAACATCCTATCTCGACATTTAAAGAGGGCTGTCATACAAAATGAACTAGCAACACCTGAAAATCGACAAATAACCTAAGTAGTCGCCTCTAGAACGTTAAAATGTATGAATTCCCTTCTAAACAAGATGAACTAAAAACAACAAAAACCGTTAAATAAAACTATAGCTGCCATACATACCCTCTAGCTATAAGCCCAAAGGGGGCTCCCATACAAAATTAATGATTTTATAATGTTTGCAAAAACTTAAAAGAAGGAGTGCTTAAATTTTGACTATTCATTTTTTTCATTGTGCAAAAATGCTTGAAATTATCCAAAAAATTTATGCTTGTCGCTGAACAAAGATTCATAAAATTTTGCTTCATTCAATTTAAACCACCGTGATGATGTTCATGCATAGGTACAAATAACACATTCATATCGTTATTCATATGCATAGTATATGTTCATATATATACGGCTGCGTTTTTGCAGCCATATATATTAAACAGGTATAAACATATCGTACTATACTCCTATGTACATATATACGCGTATGTAGTAAGCTTTATGCGCTAAAGTAAACAATGTAAATGTGTGAAAAGAATAAAGCAAAAAACAATAACAATCATCAAGAATTACTGTTGAAAAATAACAATCTATCTCCATACCACTACGATACTGTGATATCATATGAATTTCAAAAATTTCACACATGAGTTGATCGATCATATTTTACAAATTCTAGATGGCTACGATTTCCCTCCAACTCTTTTCTTCATCATCTTTTACTATACATACATAAACCATATAGTATGTACGTTTATTTACTCATTTATTTTCGACACATTTTTTTAGCGTATACGTTACATCTAATTGTTAGTCGTAATTGGTTTGTTATGACTCATACGCCAGGTTGGTTGGTGCGAAAGCAGTTGTACATTCAAAAATAATTTCAGCCAAACTATACCTTGTTGGCTTCCATGTGTAAATATACATATATGCGTAATATTAAATTGAAATTGGTTACTTGTTTGTGGTGTTTTTGTTTTCATGCTGAAAATTTCTAAAATTACAATATGGTATTTGTTCACACACTCTACCATTGTAAATTTCCATATAAAAATAAACCAAAGCTTGCACAATATGCTTTTATAATTAATTCATTCTAATTCCATTAACAAAATTTTTAATTAATTATTTATTCAAAATTTGTTTGTTCATTGATTCGGGTGAATTAATATCTGCTGTGGTTGCAAATTTGTTTACTATCAAATATTATTTAATAACCAACATATAATTAAATTTCTTCTTTCTTCCAATACATATTTATATATAAGTTGATATTGAAATTTTTGAAATGTTGGGAACGCATTTCTGTTTTTGTATAAGCTTCCGCTACATGCGTTATTTTGCATCACCTTCCAAATCATACGCACCCATGGAAGTAGGAAGTAGAAGTGAAATATAATCGCGGCGTCGCCTTCTAAATTGTACCTTTCCAATGCTTGTGTCGCACAATCTACTGCAGCTTGTTGCATTTCTTCGCTCATGTGAGCATTTTCAATAACTGCTTTACGGTCAGACATTTTGTTATATTTGTTGTTCGTTTATGATTTTCCGAATTGTTAAGCCTTTCGTTGGTGGCTAATACCATTATTCAAGATATATGTTTAAATCAAATTTTGATTTATTTAATTTATTCTGTTATCGAAAGGAATTTCGTGTTGAAACGACAAAGAAAAGCACGTAAATTGCAAGCCAATTGTTTCTTATGTATGTACCACTTTGTACAAAGAAAAATCACTCGAGATATGTATATGCGTTTATGTATATTATTTATTATAATACGAGACGGATTAAATTATTATTAAATCGGATTAAATATGTTTCACAATTTTTACAATTTTAATTAGCAAAGCAAAGAAAAATTGCGCGTATTGTTCGTGTCGGGAAAAAATTCAGTAAGTAAAAAAAATAAAAAAAACAAAACCACTGTATGTCTTGCTGAACATCGATTAAAAACAGAGATGCAACTCGCCTTCTATAAAGGTGGCACCAAATCCACCAGACAGTGCGCGCGACGTGATATTCTGGCGTAGACAAAGTGCATGAAAATTGACAAATAGCCCTTGTAATTTTGCATTGGCAACATGCTTACTTCCTATCTCCATTTTCTAAAAGTGCTTCCATACAAAATGATCATGAAAATATCTGAAAATTAGCGTAATCCAAAAAATCATCTCCAGAGCTGTAAAACATTGACATATGCCCATTAATTTTCTCTCCCTAATATTTCTTTCAAACATATTTACTCTCTACCGCCACGTTTTACAGAAGGCACTTAAAAAAGCATATTAAAATTAAAAAAAAAAAAAAAAGCATCATGAACGTAAAAATGTTTTAAAATTGACAAATATTGCCATACCTGCTCAAGAATCACTGCCAGAGCAGTAAGATGTTGAATAGCCCCCATAAATATTTTCTTGACAACACTTTCTTCAACTCACTTTCTCCATAATTCCTATCCTAAAGATGGCTCCCTTAGTGAATTTGTAAACATGGAAAAAATTACCGTTAAGTAATTCAATACTTTCATTTGAAAGGTCTCAGTCCAACGAATATTAAAACTGAACTAAATTCTACTTTGGGAGAGTCTGCTCCTTCGTTTACGACCACGAAATATTGAGTGGAAGAGTTTAAACGATGTCGTACGAGCTGCCAAGACGAACACCGTAGTGGTCGACCAATTGATGTGACCACGCCAGATACGGTTAAGAAAATCCACAAAATGGGTTGGACGATCGCCGGCTGAAGGTGTGTGCTCTAGGTGAAATTACAGGCATTTCGAAAAGTGCTATAGATCGTATATTGACCAAAAATTTTGGAGATGAAAAAGCTGTGTGCAGTTTCTATAGAGTGATTGGCGATATTTCAAAGTAATAAAGCCGAGTTCTTGCGTCGATTCGTAACCATGGATGAGACATGGGTCCACTACTTCACACCTGAGACAAAGGAGCAGTCAAAACAGTGGACTGAAAGGGGAGAATCGTGTCCATCTGCAGGCAAGGTTATGGCGTCTGTTTTTTTTTTTTTGGATGTACGTGGGATAATTTTTATTGATTACCTTCAAAAAGGAAAAACAATCAACGGCGAGTATTATGTAAATTTTATGCAGAATTTAAGTGATGAAATTAACGAAAAAAGTCCATATTTGGCGAAAAAGAAGTGTTGGTTCATCAAGACAATGCACCAGTTCTCATATCCGCTATTGCGATGGTTAAAATCAAAGAGTTAAAGCTCAAATTGCTTCCAGCATGCACCTCATTCGCCAGATTTAGCTCTTTCGGATTATTTTCTCTTTCCAAATTTGAAAAAATGGCTTGGTGGTAGAAGATTTGCAAACTATGAAGAGGTGGAGCCTGCGGTAGATGGCTATTTTAATGAGCTATACAATTCATACTATACATAGGGTATCGAAGCTATAGAATATCGCTGGGAAAAGTGGATAGAGCTAAAAGGAGATTATGTTGAGAAATAAAGAAAAATTTTCCCAAATTTGTTGTGTTTTTTTTTTTGTTATGTTAGGTAGTTCTAGGACCGCCCTGTAATAATTTCTTCAAGATGTATTTTCAAGAAGTCATTTTTAGCTAAATCGAGTATAGTGATTTCAAATATGAGCTCAAAAATATTGTGTCGTAAACGATTTTTGATATTATCGTAATTTATAAAAAGTACAAAATTGTCTAAATTTCAATTTATTTAATTCAAAGGAGATAGAGCTTTTAACGATATAACATTTGTACCGATAGATCTACTATTTATTGTGTTATGAAATATTAAACAAGGTACTTAAAGGCAAAGTTCAAAATTTGACTTACCTGAAGTTGACTTAGTCGAATAATGAATTTCCATTTAATGATTAAGTCATCATTAAATTATTGTAAAATTATGCCTCTTGTTATTGTTGTTGTTTTTGTAGTTTCTTCTTCCACTTTTTCTGAAAATTTCTAGTTTCTTATTTGTTGTTTGGTTGCCTTGTAATCAGAAGGTGTTAAATACAATATTCATACGAGCTTATAGTGTAGATACATACACAAGGTCAATAGAAAATAATTGTCTAAGAGCATTTGATTTGGTGTTGTTGTTGTTATTTTGTATTATATACTATCTCGCACTTGAATATTGTTGGAATTTGTTGAAATCAATAGTTTTCATTCATTTATTCAATATACATATAATATGTGTATGCATAGTTATAGATATTTTCTTTTAGAAATTCGACGTACAAACAATTTTATCTCTTTTGAATTGTCATTGACAAAGGCTTTTTGTTTTAGCTGGTGCAATTGTTGTTGTTGTTGTTGTTGTTGTTGTTGTTCTTATTGTTGCTGCCATGTACTCGTTGGTTTGTATGTAATCCTAGTTTGCTTGAGTTTGTTAATGTTCAAGGCATATCCTGTGCCTACATCGGGCTCATTGTATTTGCTCGTTTATACTATAAAAGTAAGCTACTCTGCGCTCGTGTTGACTATCGCTTCTTTTGCTATCTCTTTCATTCCTTTTGTTTTTCATTTTCTTTTTTTCTTTCACTATTATTCTTCTTAGTTTTTATTGTTCGCTTGTTGGAATGCAAATAGGAAACGTATATAAAATATAGGATAACACAATCTAACTGAGCACACGGAGATACACTAAGTTTGTTATTTTTGTTGCTGTTGTTGTTGTTATTTTAGAACTAGTATTATTATGATTATTGTTCTTTTATTGTTTTTTGTGTTGCATCGGGGGGGTGTTTTTGTTTGTTCACAGCTTCCTTCGTATATTTTATGTAACGCACATCACAGCAGCCATACCAGTTTATAGCTTCACAATTGGGATTTTTTTATATCGAGTTCTCGTTGCTGTTGTTGTTGTGATGTGACTACATCTATGCAGAGCCACCAATTCCATATATTTTTTTTATTCCTATATTTTAACGAGTACAATATCAGATGAATGTCCGTACATACGCCAGCAATACATTTATAAGGAATATAGAATATATATTTATCTATTTTATTATTTTCATTTCAACTACACAATTTTTCATTCGTCTTTTCATCTTTCGAGTCTATTTATCAGGTACACTATTTTCACTTTGGCCTTTCACTAGGTAGCGGGGGGAAATGCATAACTGCTGGGGATAACCCAATAACTGTAATGAGACAGTGGTGGCAATAAATTTATATCGGTGGTTGTTTTATTTTGTTTTGTTGCTTGCTTGGTTAGTTGATTAAGCATACAGATGAATAAATGAAGAGAAATATTTCGTTAATATTACCACTGTGTAGATATTTTAATTTAAAGTCAAGTGTATACATATTACTTTATTCTTCATATATTATGCTATTGTGTGTATTGTGTAATTTTTCTTGTTTTTTGGTTACTTTTTCAGTTAATTCCTTGTTATTTTTTGTTTTATATTTGAATCAATTTTTAAATTTGCACTTGTTTCCAAACAATACATCATTTTTCAAAAATTGTCAAAAATCAACTGCAATATAGATTGAAAAATATAAAATGGCAAATAAATTTTAGTTTATTTAGCTTCAAAAGTGTGTTTGAAAAACTTTTAAATTTATTCAATTTACTAAATTCTGAATAAAGCAAAAGAAGTCACCCTTTAAATATATTTTTCAATAATAGCTGTTAGTAATATCAAATTTTAAAAAATTGTCAAAAATAAAATATAACCGATTTTGAAAAATTTTAAAGTCAATGTAAAATCCTGTTTATCTCGCTTTAGAATTGCATTTAAAGAATTTTTACATTTATACAAATTACTAGCTGGACAACACAGTAAAGGTGTTCACCCTTTTAAAGTCTCCATCAGTAATATCTCTTAGTTAATAAAGAAATATTAAAAACTTGTAAAAAATAAATTGCAAATGTTATTTAAAAAATAAAAACGCCTTTAAAATGTAGATTGCTTGTGTTTATAATTGTGTATTTAAACTTTTTAAATTGAACCATTTTACTACCTGAATAACAGTAAACAAGTTCCATTTTTTATAATTTTTTTTTTAAATATCTGCAGTACACAAATTTTGGAGGTTTATCAAAAACAAATTACAACAAATATTGAAGAATTTAAAACACTAACACTAAAGCTAGATTTATTTAGCTTCAGTATTATGTTTTGAAATTAATTTACTTTATCCATATTACCAGATGAGCGGCTTAGTAAAAGAATTCACATTTTTAAAGCCTTTTTCTGTAATATCTGTTATCAATATCAAATTGTGAAAAATTAGCAAAAATAAATTACAAAAGCTATTGGAAAAATAAAAACGCCACCTAAAGCTTAGGTTATCTGGCTTTGGAAAATTTATATTTTCGGATTTTCAAATTGAGTCATTTGTGAAGTATCAGAAAACACGAAACCCGTAAGTTTTTTTTTTCAAACAAATACAAAAGCAATTAGAAAAATAAAATTGGTAATTATATTTCTTATTATTTTTCTTTAAAAGTCCGTATTTATAAATTTGCAGTGGGTGAATTCCACTGGATTCTGGTGGCAGTAAATAGAATAAAATACCAAAAATATTTGAAAAATAGAAATGGTGAAAGAATAAGAACATCTCAATGATAAATATTAGGACAGTTAGAGGGATAGTAATACTTAGAGATATTATATATAGTGAAAAAATTATATAGAAATGACACTTCTCAAGAATTTTCTGATAGAAATTTTTAAATTTTAGTACTCCACTGTGCCACTTATAAAATGGAAATAAAGGAATATTTAGAAATATTGAATAAAACGAATAAATTAAACATAAATAACACTTCTGAAAAACTTCTTGATGTTAATTTATAGGTTTCGGCACTTCTCTGAGCGAGAACCACTTGAAACTATCTAAATATGGTTTCGAGAAGGCTATTAGAGATATTCGTCTTCAATGTGCTCACACAATAATTTCTTCATAATAAGAACCATTTCAAATATAGTCACTATTATCTAAATATATAAATGTCCTTTGGCGATCAATAAGGAGTGTGAAGATTTATTATCGATCGTAGAAATGTAAGTTTTGGGGGAAGTAATGTAGATATTTATTTTCAATACACTTGGGCACAAACAGAAAATTGTTTTAAAGTGTAGCCAGAGTTGCTTTTAGATAACCCTTTGCACTTGGAATAAATAAATATTTCGAAAATTTTGTTTACACTGCAAAAAATGCCACTTTCTCTGATGGTCAAATTAAACTACATTTTCAAAATGTTCCAAATCAATGCATGTAGCAGTAAAAAAGTATTAATAATACGTTTATTTGGAAATCATTTGAAACTTGAAAGTTCAAAAATTGTCTGCAGGTGTTTTTTGATATATCCAGAAGCAAAAAACATGATGAACACATTGAAAGCGTAAAATTCTACGTTTTCAAGCTTTCCATATCGACGCACAATTTATTTTAGCACTAAATAATGGTTTCAAATTTTAATTTCAATTTATAATTCGGAAAAATCACTCTAAAAAAATTGATCTACAAATATTTTTAATTCTTTCAAAAAATTAAATTTTCATTAATTTTTTCTTTCATTTTCATTTTCACTTTCAATTGACGTTTTTCGCTATGTCTATGACTATGCGGATGTACTCATACGTGTGTGAGAGCTAGTGTGCCTGTATGTATATGTATTTAATACGCAAATTTGATTGCAACACCATCACCCTCAATTTATTCTAGTTGTTGTTGTTATCTTTCTCATTACTATTATATTTCGTTCCATTCCGTTGAGCTGGTTGTTGAGTTACCATCTCATTTTCATATTGCAAGGAAGCAAAAAAAAAAAACAAAACAATCGAAAATTTGCATTTTTCATCTGTCACACACTGAATCTTTTTTTTTGCAATTTTTTCTTCTTCATTTAGTTCCATTGAACATCATTTGGTACCACATTTTTTAAAGTTGGCAAAACAATTATTAAAAAAAATGAAGGAAAATTTTCCAGCAATTCTAAAATTTTTTTTTAATTCGATTCACAACATCTTTGCTTCCTTTCCATTTTCAATTTAGATTTAATTTAATCAAAAAGAACACCCAACTTACACACTATTTCATATACACATGCAGAAAAATTAATTAAAAGCAAAAATTATACATACATATGCATGTGTGCATGTATATGTATTGGAGTATATTCATGTTAAATTCTAACGGTATGAAAAACTCACTTCAACACAAAAACAACTATAATTGTAGACATGTCGATAGCAACTAAATTTCCAAATTCATCTCTGTATGCATAAAAGCCCACTACTGGCGCTGCTATACGGGTGCTGTTGTTGGTGCTCTTGCTGTTACTTGCTTTGGCTAGCTAATGCAATAACAATTACAACAACAACAATGGTAGCAGCAACAACATTAACAAAAACAGCAACAATATTAACAGCATTAGGACATCATTATTATCAAGACACTAAGGATGGAGCAGAAAGAGAATGAAAAAATAAATTAGTCTCTCTTCCATATGTTATATGTCCATTGTTGTTACGCGTAGTCTCTTACACATACTTATGTTAATACGAATGTGTAATACGAATGTGTAAGTGTATGTATTCGTAAAGTCCTTGCCATTCGTTAACAAACTCCCGGAACGAACAAAAACGACGACATTGCACGATGACATTGTCATCATTATCATCATGTTAGGTTAACGTCGTTCTTTATTTGATGAATTCGGTGTTTCAATTTCATTCTGTTCCCTCACTTCATTCTCTCATTCATGTGATGACTGTGTTGCCATATGGATGAATAAAACCAATGGATTATGGAAGGAATGCATGAGTAAAGCACTTTTCTTTAATTAAGCTCGATAATATTTCAAAAACTTACATTTCACTTAAATACACAATAAGAGTTCTTCTTCTTCTTCTTCTTGATTGTCGATTTTCTACTGGTTTTCAGATCAATAGTACTGAAACTTTCCTAAGATGAAAAAATGTTGGATAGCAAAATCTAATGCGGTTCGCTCATGTATTATATATTATCCCTCTGGTCGACGGTGAACTCAAATTTTATAAAAACATCAATTTTGTAGTGGAACCCATCTAAGAGCTGGTGAGAGGGAACATGTATGTTTCGATAAAATGTTTAAAAGAAAAAATGAATGGGAGTCTGTTATATATTTTACCCCTCTAAGGACAATTTCTGAGAAATTATGGGGTTATTTTTCAATTTTCAGATATCCGTAAAGCCATTTTGTAGGGGAATCTTCCTAAGGAGTAGAGATAGAGAGTTGGTATGTTTAGAAAAAAATATTAAATAGCAAGAATTAATGGGCGCTGGTCATATATTTTATCTCTCTAGTAGCATTTTGGAAACGGTGGCAGGAATTTCTATGAAAACCTTGATTTTTTACTGGAGTCTCCTTAAGGAATGGAGATCGGATATAAGTATACTTAAGAATGATGTTTCAAATAAATAATTAATGGGAGTTGGGCATACATTTTAATACTGTAGATGCGATTCCTGGACAATTATGGGAATATTTATTGATTTTCAGGTGCGTTTACCTTAATTTTGTAAGGAAGCTTCTACAAGGCAGCAAAAATAAATGCGGTTGGGTTATATATTTTAACCCTGTAGGAACACTCTGAACGCGAATGAATCTAATATTATAAAAACGCAAACTTAGTACTGAGACCCCTCTAAGGGATGCAATTGAGGATAAGTAGGTTTGTAAAAAATTTGAAGATGAAAATATGTATGGAAGTCGGTCGTGCACTTTACCACACCATGGGACAATTCCTGGACGATTTGTCGATTTTCAGGGATTTTAGAGGTAATTTTGTAGGGGACACTCTGTAAGAAGCAAAGGGAAGGAATATGTAATTAAAAAACATTTTTGAATAATAAAAACTAATGGGGGAATATTATGTATAAAAAAAATCAATTTCATGGGATGGCGGTCTACAGGGTATGGTGATAATTTTTTCAAAGTAATGAATTTGGGAAAATCGTGTTTTCAAAACCATTGGGCAGTTTTTACATTAAATGCCAGAGGAGAAAATTCAATTTTTGCAGAAAAGTAAAAAATTTCGTCCTTGATCTTCCATCACAAAAGTTGAACTTCGTAACAGAGCTCTTTCAGGAGGTTTTTTTTTTGACAAATTGCTAAATACTTGCCGGTTTATGAACACCGATTAAAAAATCAAATTTTTGTTTTCCATTAAGATAGCCCTTGAGTTCGATGAGCCGGGAATATAATGAATTAATGGAATTGCAGTCAATCTGCTATTTATTTTGATTCGTGCTTGTCTACAAAATAACTTGCCTTTTGACACACTGACATATTAAGATGAGAGTCTACATTCTCCCAAGTGTTCGATTTTTTTGTTTTTCATATTTTGAGTTACTTATTGAGACTTATAATTTTTTTTTTTTTGTAGAATAAAATATAAAAATATAAAATAAAATGAAAAAAAAAAAAAATACAAACTTTACATTTGTCTATCTTAATCATCATTCCGATATGGTAACATTCGATGCATTTTTCTTCTACCATTTACATTTGTTTATTTGTTCCATTCCATCGTTCCATGCATGTACTCTTTAATGTTAATATATTCGATTAAAATTTAATCGCTTATTCTCTCGCTCAATATGACAGCAAAATGAGCGAAAAAATGAGTAAGGTCATGAACGTAAAATATTTCTCTAAAATGGTTTCACATGTATGTACATATATCTGGAGCTTATTAACAGAATACGTAGTAAATGTAGGTGAACTCGATAAACAGATGATTTTTGTATTGTAAAAAATATAATAACTGCAGCTGTTCGGTGCTTTTTCGCTTTATAAGTATGCTATCAATTAATATTATTATATGTAACAAATACGTCGAATTCGATGTTGTTAAATTCGTAACTCTGAATTTTAAATGTTCTAGACACTTATATATACAGAAAAATTAAAGAGTTCCACTTCTGCTTTATTGTAACTTGTATACCATACTTTACGACAGTCAGGTAGACTAAAAGAACATACTTTTATATGAGAGCTAGAAATTATGTTCATCCGATATTGTCCATTTTGAAATATTTTTCTATGCGATTTCGCTAATTTTAAAACTCATTTACTCTTTAGGAAATGCAAGCATATATACCAAGTCTTAAATGTGAAAATATTGATGCGAAATCATACTTTTGTATGGGAGGTAGGTGTGGTTTTTATACAATAGGGTCCGTTCTCAACCTCATGCATTAGATAGTAAATATGCTTATGTGTACCAAGTTTCAACTCAGTAGCTTGAAATTTTCGTGCAAAAAGTGTAATTGAACTCATACGGAAGCTTACTTTTTGTATGGGAGATAGGTGTAGTATTCATTTAATTCCGCCCATTCTTACATTTTTCTATTAATAAGTAAATATAATCGTATATATAGAGTTTCAGTCTCTTTAGCTTTCTATTTTCGTACGAAAAGTGTTAAAAAATTTGTATTACTTTTGTATGGGAGGTACTTTTGTATGGGAGGTAGGTGTGGTTTTCATTTAATTCCGCCCATTTTTAGAATTTTCTAATAATATGTAAATATAATCGTGTATATCCATTTTTAGCTCCTTAGCTTTATATTTTCATACGAAAAGTGTTAAAAAACTCATATGAAAGCTTACTTTTGTATGGGAGGTAGGTGCGATTTTCATCCAATTGCATTCATTCTCAAATTTGTCCACTAAATGGTCATTTTTATTGTATGTACCTAGTTTCAGTTCTGTAGCTTAATATTTTCATGCGAAATTTGTATTTGAAAATACACTTTTATATGGGAGGTAGGCTTGATTTTTGCCAGATTCTGCTCATTCTCAAACTTGTCTATTAGTTAGTAAGTTTATTCATATACATCGAGTTTCAGCTTCATATCTTCATGTTTTCGTTTATAAAGTTTGAATATACTACAGAGAGCTTCCTTCCTTTTGCGAAGGCAAAAATTCGTTCAAATCAAATCAAATATTACGGAAGCATATTTTTATCTTCGTCTAATAAAGCTTCCACGTTTTTAATTATTGTATTATTGGAAGCTGAATTTTTACTATGAAGTTATTAATATTTTGCACGATTTTGAACTATTAAAATTAAATTATTAATTTCATTTTATCGCTGCATTAATTAGTCATGAATTCTATTACATTCTCTACAACGAATAAGTACTATTTATAGGCAGTTGGAATGAATAGTAAATTTATTACAATTTCATACATTGAAGAGTATTAACATCAAGTAAAATATTGTATTAAAGCAAAAATAAGTATGAAGGAAGCTAAGAAAAACTATTTATTATATGGTAAGTGTAGAATAATATTTCCAATGTTTTACCATTTATTTTTATAATTTGTACACTCATATTTCAGTTGTTGGTCTATTAGCATTTTGTGTGAATGCCTTTGCTGTAGCCATGGCAGAACCAATAGATAAACGAGTATTTCTAACTGATGGCAAATAGAAGAACAATTTGTTGAGAAAATGGAAAATATGGCTAATAACAGTGGCGCAATGTAGTAATTTAATGGATTCATTTTTCATTATTATAAATACAGCTTTAAAATCAAATAAATAAAAAAATTTAATAAATTCAGCAAAGGAAATTTAAAAAAAAAATGTTTTCTCCTATGTGTCTTGAACATCATCAAATGAGCCAGGGTTAATTTCACATACAGAAATAATAATTCAATTTGAAAACAAGACTAAATTTATTTTTTTTCTCCATCAGATATAGATGAGAATCAATATGTTTGTTATGCATTTGTTTGAGTGGCGCATGCTTTGTTTACGGTGGTTCTGGCATTCTAGGCAGTCCACGTTTTTCTGGCTTATTATTTGACGGTTCCGGAACAACACCTAATGATTGAGGCAAAACATTTAATGGTCCAAGTACAACGTTTAATAGTATAAGAATAACATTTGCTAGATTCGCCTCCATTTGAGGGCGTAGATCTTTCGCAGAAATACTTTTTTTAGATGCTGTGCTCTATCTAATTCGCTTGTGCTCTTAGGTAGAGTACGTATTAATAACACAGATTTTAAGAATGTGTCATCTATAAATGCAGATCCATGAATGCTATGTCTCAAGAGCCATGTTGCAATATTTCATGAACTTCATGCAACTGCAATCGAAATTTTTGCACTTTTTCGTTAGTAACTTTTGATATCCATTTCAACTCTGCTTGTATCCATTTTGTCAATCGTTATTATACCCTACATTTGAAGGCTTAATGATATAATGAGTTCATGTTTTCTTTTGTAATGCTCATAGTTATGAAGAAGTACATTATTGATCAGAATCATGAACTGATTCCATTTTGATATGCCAGTCTGCCAATCAGTCTGTTTATTCACATGATAACCTTCGTATTATAATTTTAAACTAAAAAAATTAATAAGTTCATAAATGGGCGAAATAGAATGAAAACGACGTCTACCTCCCATACAAAAGTATATTATTGAATGTTTGATTTTACATTTTACGTACGAAAATGTAAGGCTATCCTAATAAAACTTGGTATATAACTTTAATTTGATAACAAAATGGATATATTAGAAAATGGGCTTAATCGGATAAAAACCACTCTTACCTTCCATACAAAAGTATGCTGTTTTTTGGATGATTTCACACCTTACGCACGAAAATTCAAAGCTATCGAACTAAAACTTAGTATATAAAATTAATCTGATAACAAAATGGATATATTAGAAAACGGGCGTAATCGGATAAAAACCATTGCCAGCTCCCATACAAAAGGATGTTGTTGAATGTGTGTTTTTACACTTTACACACGAAAATTCAAAGCTATCGAACTAAAACATGGTATATAAAATTAATCTGGTAACAAAATGGATATATTAAAAAATGGGCGTAATCGGATAAAAACCATTGCCAGCTCCCATACAAAAGGATGTTGTTGAATGTGTGTTTTTACACTTTACGCACGAAAATTCAAAGCTATCGAACTAAAACTTGGTATATAAAATTAATCTGGTAACAAAATGGATATATTAAAAAATGGGCATAATCGGATAAAAACTACGTCCAGCTCCCAAACAAAAGTATATTGTTGAACGTGTGTTTTTACACTTTACGCACGAAAATATAAATTATCAAGCTGAAATATGGTACTACTAGACTACATTTACATAGTTGGTTAAAAATCACACTCACCTTCCATGTAAACTTATGCTTTCATATATGTTGTATATGAAATTTCTCTTAAAATATATTACAATTTTCAATTTACAAAATACTATACATTCTCTCTTTTATTATTCTCTTATATGAGCACGTCAATGTTAAATAATAAATTAATATAAATAGTACTCATTCGTTCGTTCCTGCATTCATTCATTCATTCATTCATTCATTCATTTATTTGCTACTCTCATACAGAGGTAACACATGCGTAAACACACACACACACACATGCTCAACACAATAAATAATATGTTATGAGACGAACAATTTTTGCCTTGCCTAGTCCAGTGGTGGCCTTGCACTTCCTTTTTGCTCTTTTGTTTATTTTGCTGTTGTTTTTTTGGTTGTTTTTAATCTTCTTGTTTGTGTGGTTTTATTCTGCTGTACGAGAGCAAGCTTTACAACATTGCTGCTTACTGCTGTTACTCAGCTGTTCCAAAAGCAACAAAAACATCACCATGGTGTTGTAAGTACATACCTCCCAACCTACTTCACTCTCAAATGATACATCTGTTCAATGCTTAAGGTATACTTACTTGTGCATAAGAACATAAGTAGTAAACGACTAAGGCAATCAACCAACCAATGAACCACCCAAGTGACACAGTGCCATACTCATACTAATAAATCATCACGTTGAATCGTTGCGGTGTGTGTGTGTGTGTTTGTATAACGATTGACTGTGATTTAACGTACGATTGCCGTTTTGCCTTTTGGACACATAGGAAAGAGAAGAAATAAATATGAATAAAAAAGGAAAATAACAACAACAACAAAAATATGTAGGGAGAAAATTGAATACAGGAAGTGTCACAATTATTATTATGGGCAAAATGATTGAGTAATTCATTATGCATTGGGGTATAATTACAATAAATGATATGAAGAGGACATGATATTTAAATTAATTCTTTGAAAGGATAATCAAAAAAGCTGTACAGTAAGTAATACATATTTATGCAACCGCAGGTAGATATTTAGTATATTGCTTTATTTGTGAATTTTGTAACTTATTACTAAAGCCATATGCGTATATATGTAATATGTACTGGCCAAAAGTTTGTGCACATTTTACAAGGTTATGAATGAAAAGCTTTTGCTTTTACTCCCTTCATCCATATAACTACGCATCGTTTATAATATTATATTAAAATAACTATGCGTGTGTATATGTATATACAGTGTGTAAGTTTGTGTGAGTGTGTGTGTGTGTGTGTTCATGTATACCGTAAGTAAATGAAACAAACAAAAACAAATCATGTATCAATATGTTTATATAGTAGGCATAGTAAACAATATCACCCTGTATTACCACTTTCAATGGAATGATAAATAATCAAATGAGAGAAAGAGAGAGAGAGAGAGAGAGTAAATATACCGAGTATAAGCTTGAAAACGTATTTTTGTATGGCAGGTCGGCGTGTTTTATACCCGATTACGCAAATTTTTTATATCTTGGTTGCTTTATATTTTCATACGAAAAATATGAAAATATACTTACGAAAGCATACTTTTATATGGGAGCTAGGTGTGGTTTTTATCCATGGATTTGATCCGGCAGTAACAATTTGCCATGAAAAGGTTTCTAAAAAAAGAACTCTGTAATTAAGCTCAGACAAAGTGATGTCACAAGAGTTCTGCCGTTGGAACTGGCCAAAATAAGTAAATCCGTTCTAATACTGTCCAAAATTTAACACGCATAACAGTACTGGGAAAGAAGCTCGGTCAAAGAGCGCTTCGAAACTTATAAGTGCCACATATAAATTTTTTTTTATTTAATTTTTTTTATGAGAAATATGCCAAGACATACATTTAAAAACACATTTTTATATGAAAGATGATATCTTTCGATTTGGCCCATTTATGAGCTTATTGGTCATTCGGTGAAAAAATAATCGTAAATATAAATTTTCAGTTAAATTGCTTAATAATTACGGCAATTATCGTTCGACATAGACTGGCGGAGATTTTGCCAGTGTGCGAAGATTGGTAATCCCATTAATATTTAATAACATATTATAGAATGTTTCTATAATATGAATATAGTGAATATGGAGATGAAATAATACCGATCGAATTAAGTGCTCCTTTTTGTAAAGTTGTAAAAACTCCATATTATTTTGCGATTTTACCTAACCAACAACTTGAACACAATTCAGCCATGTGAGAAATGTTTTGTGAATTTACAAAACGGATAACGCCATTATTATTCAACATTCTTCTTCTTCTTATGTGACCATAACAACCGATGATCGATTTAGTCTTCTCTGTTCTTCGCTTGCTGGCGCCAATTGGATATTGGTTACCCAGAACTTGGTCCTTCCAACGGAGGTTTGGTCTTTCTCTGCTTCTGCGTCCTCCAGCGGGTGCCGAATTAAATACCCTCTTCGCTGGAGCGTCTTCTTCCATGGGCTTGACATGACCCAGCCAGTCCAGCAGCTGGATTTTGATTCGCCTGACTATGTCAATGTCAACGTACAGCTCATATAGCTCATCATTATACCTCATTCGGTACCATCAACGCAAATAGGTCAAACTCCAGGCATCCTCTCATCCTTGCTGCAAATTGTCCAGGCTTCTGCGCCATATGTTAGGACAGGAATAATGAGGAACTTGTATAGTGGGATCTTCGACAGAGTGTTTACTCAGCCCAAAGTAACACCTCTTAGCAAGAGTTATGCTACGCATGATCTCCTGGCTGACGTCATTACAGTAGTTGATGCTGGTTCCAAGACAGACGGAGTCCTTCACCACCTCAAAAGTGTAATTGTCAACAGTGACGTGTTTTCCAAGACGCCGGGACTCCTTGTTTGTAGACACCAGATACTTCGTCTTGCCCTCGTTCACCGTAAGACCCATTCGACGTGACTCTCGTTCCAATTCAGAGAATGCTGAACTGGCTGCTCGCGAGTTGATACCGATTATGTTAATATCGTCGGCATATGCCAGCAGCATGATATTTTTGTTGAAGATAATGCCATTATGGGTGCCGTGGCTCAGTGGTTAGTGTGTTGGCCTTCTGATGTGTAGGTCGTGGTTCAATCCCCGGCTGATGCATAACAAATTTAATATCGAAAAGATTTTTCTTTGAACGGTACCCACCTGTCGGCAAGCAATTGGCAATTCTTCCGACAGTAACAACTTGCCATGAAAAAGCTTCAAAAGAACTCTGTGACAAAGCCCAGAAAAAGTGATTTCACAAGGGTTCTGCCATTCGGATCCGGCTAAAATAAGTAGGTCCCTTCTAATACTGTCCAAATTTAACACGCACAACAGCAATAGAAGAGAAGCTCGGCCAATGAGCCCTTCGGGGCTTTTAGTGCCACATATATATATATATATATATATATATATATATATATATATATATATATATATATATATATATATATATATATATATATATATATATAATGCCATTATGTCGTAAATCTGCAGCTCGTATAATTTTCTCCATTATTATACACGTATCATTTTAGAATGTTTCTCTTCAAAGCTTTACGTGTGTAAAAAGTTATTTAACACCGATGAAAATAATACAGACCGAATTGAGTAACTAGTTTCTTTCAAAAGTCGTTAAAAATCAGTATTATTTTTCAATTTTATCTAAACAAAGCCCTCAACGCAATTCAAGCATTCGAAAAAAATTTCAAACCTTTACGAGAACGTTACCTAACGGAAGCGGATATATGGTGTTGAAAAAATGTACATAATTGTTACCAGTGTTGAAGTCCTATAACCAAGTCAACTATGTTGTTGAAATTTTGAACATTTCAAACTATGTATCAAACGCCTTTGGAATAAATTCAAGAATTAGTTACTTGATTATTCACCGATTACACTTATAGCCCTTCAGTTGCAATTTCCAAGAACTATCAGGTCTAGTTCAATGAATTTTTGCGAGTTCTGAGTACATGATATTGATAGCGCAGCTTCTAAATTTGGATTCCTTCGACTAAGTCAATATCAGTTTATAGTTCGTATAGTTCATCTACCTTATTCCGAAGTCGGCCTTGCTTACTTAGGCCAAAGCAGCATTTGTTTGCAAGAGTGATCCTCCGCTATGATCTGCAACTATAATTTTCACTGCACAATGGAAGTCATTCTGCATAGTGTAATAGGTTTTAGAGCGATACCGAACTTGCACATTACTATATTGAGGTAATACCTTACCGGATTGTCGAAAGCGGTTTTATAACACTATTATAGTCCAAAAATTTATCAACGTTCTAGTAAATTCTAACGGTTAGGGTCAAGCCTTCTGATTTGATCGGTACCCACCAGGATTTGGTGTATAGTATGAATATCTGATCGATGGGTGGATTTATTAGATTTGAAACCATGTGGGTAAAGTCCAAACAGGCTGTTGAGCATAGGCTTCCATCTTTCATACAGGACGTACGATTCTCAGTAGACTTATTAATAGATGGAATATAAAGAGAATATTGTTAATGATGGCATTGTTAATGATGGAATGGAGAACACCGAGACTCCAATTATGGGGCATTAGCAAAAATTAATATCTTATAAGTATTTCGTTTCCGTTAAAATTTCCTTCAAATGGAGTTTGGTTTCTTTGTGGAAATTTTATAAAATATGTGATCAATTTTTTTTTGTCCGAACTCGACTAAAGCGTTTTTTGATTGTTACCCCCACAGTATTTACAACTACTGGTTTTAGTATTGACTAAATCATTGAAATTATGTTGGAGCAATTGAAAAGCTTTTGTCATACAACAACGAGTAGACGGAGAGAAAAAAGCTTATACTTATAACTGACCAATATAATAGTATAAGAGCTATGCTCTTATACCTATATGTAGCTTATTATCACCACATGCTTGGGTTAATAGCACTTGCACCTGCTTTGTTTTATTGCAATTTTTTAAATACTCACAGCACAGCTGATCGTAACGATTTTTTTCTTTTTTTTTTGCAAAAGAGAATGAGAACGAGTCGCTGGTTGACTAAGCTAACTGGCTGGCTGACTGGTTAGCTCATTGAAAGCATATACATTGACATTTGCCTGAGGTTAGTTAGTTTATACGCTATATAAAAATGTGTATAATTGAAAAAACGGAGTAAATAAATAGAACAACAGATTGAGGTTTTTATAGCAGTACGCGTTTGAAAACCTAACGAATAAGTAGTACTGAAAGTGATATTGTTTGTAATAAATATTTTTTAGATAAGATATACCATAATACAAAGGAGAAAAGTAGAAGAAGCAATTACATTGTCATTCAATTTATAATGTTGACAGTATTATGTATATTGTAATAAATTGTAAATTTAGTGTCATCAAGTTAAAATCAGAATATTAATAATAATAGAAAAAAAAGTGTATGAAAACGACAAATTCCTCAAAATGTTAACTAATTTCTGTGGAACTTTAAACTAATTGTTATAATTAAAAATAATTTGTTTTTTGCTTGACAACAAACAATAATTTTTGGGCAACACAAATTAATAATATCGAGTATATATTTTCACTAATCACGCACCACCTCATCATCACACAATCAAGTGAAATATCACAAAAATAATGACAACAATCAGGTACAAATACTAAATAATTATTATTGGCAAATAAAAAAACAAAACAAAAAAAAAAAGAAATTATTTATTTGCACGTCACAGTTTTTATGTAGCAGATTTTATATTCATTATTTACAAATTGGTTTTGTTATTCTTGTTGTTGTTGTTGTTGGGTATAAAAACAAACAAAACCAAAAAAAATGTCTACGAACTTTAGCCAAAATTTTCTCTTTGCCAAATTGATAAGAATGCTTATTGTTGTTGTTGTTCTGGTATATTTTTGTTTGTTTGTTTGTCTGCAAAAGATTGTATTCAATTTGAAACCAATTGGAGCTGGTACTGTGCAGTAGTTAATTCCGCTGTAGACCGGCTTAGTTAGTTGCCAAGTATTTGTTCTGATGATAGTATGCGATTATTTCAATAGTTGGCAATACTATCTCAAGAGACCCCAAACAAGAAGAATTTCTGTATTGCAATTTAATGGAAAAAGATCAATATGCTCTGAATATC
Organism: Megamerina dolium; assembly: GCA_963854835.1. NCBI lineage: Eukaryota > Metazoa > Arthropoda > Insecta > Diptera > Megamerinidae > Megamerina > Megamerina dolium. Next base: position 34,612,491 of record OY978525.1, read on the forward strand.
GTAGAGCCCAGATGAGTACAGCAGAATTATTGATTACCACGAACTCTCATATTCGTCCAACCGACTGAAAGGCACATTTGGATAATGTACGGGAGCGGTGATCGGTCAGCAAGAGTCCGGACTTTTCAGAAGTCTGCGATGTTTATACACATGTTGGACATAATATTGGAAGAAGTAAAAATTTGTCTTAATTGATAATCAGGTTCTGGTTGGAGTGTTAGATTGATTAATTGCCTGTCTCTCCGTATGGCTGGGTGATTGCGTTAGACCTAGGTGAAGATAGGTGAAGGTGGGTGAAGATAGTAGACAGATAAAAACAAAGACGTAGAAATATTAGAAAAAGGTGTGAAAGAAAGAACGGAAAAGTGATTGATTGCTTTCATTTACGTCTTGTCCAACCACTACGACCTGTAGAGCTGAATGTTACTTGGAATAAAAATTTATTTAAAAAAAAGACAATACATTTTTTCTTTTGAATTTGTTATTATTTGTATAATTTATATAATTATTATATAATATAAATAATAATTTATATAATTTATATTATCTATATAATCTCCTTGGAAGTCTACACACTTCTCCCAGTCTTGCTTCCATCCATTTAACCCTTCCAAATGGTGATTGGTGTCTTTCTATGCAAAACTATTGTCTACTTAAAGGTAATGTTTTCCTCATTTGAGAAACATCTTTAATCTTCGGGAACAACTTTTATTTTAGGGAATAACAAGAAAGTTGCTTGGGGCTATATCTGATGAGTAAAACGGATGGTTAAGCAGTTCAAACCGTAGATTTTCGTCATGGTAACCGCTGAGGTGTGAGAAGGTGATTGTCTTATTGAAAGAAAAGTCCTTTTCTGTAAATTTGTTAATTTAGTTTGCAATTTCTGCATTCAGCTTGTGAAGTATTATTAGTGCATAGTACTATCCTTCAATCATCCATGATCACATACAAGTTTTTGCATTAATTTCAAAATTCGTCATATGAGCTCCACATGTTCTTACTGAAAGTATTTTACTCCGTTATATTGAAGCCTCTGATTTGCTGCTCAAACTTCAAGAAAGTGATCCGATTTTGAAGCCAATCGTCACTGAAGAAGCGAAATAGGGCTTCCCAAGAATAGATAGGTCTACGTTACGGAAATGCTTTGTACCTGAACAAAACAAAGCATTTCCGTATTTGTGATACTACAACAACAACGGGAAATAGGTTGTCTACAATAATATCAAATGTAAGGGTTCATGAAGTAAACATGATAAACCGGTTTAACGCACTTCGGATGCCTATATTTATTCCAAATATATAATGTTATCTGTTTGGTGGGGTTTCAAGGGAGTACTTAGTTTATTTTTTTAGCTGTCATCAACTGAACCAGTTGAATGACTCATTGATACAAAAATGTCCATAATTTATCATTAGAAGGCAAGTTTGGTATCTCGCCAACAACTTTTACAATTTATTTGGGTTGTTTTATTACACTCACCATATTCTCTAGAATTATTTGGATCTTGGATTTCTATGATACAACATTTTTTTGGACGTCAAACCTTTTGTGTTGTTACACAAATCAAATGTTACAATTTCTATGAGCGTGAAATCATGCAATTTTCATAGTTGGTATTAGAAATGCAGAAAATTGCAGAAAATACAATTCAATAAAATATAATATAAATATAAATAAATATAAATATAATATAAATATAAATACAAATATAATAAATATAAATACTATAAATATAAAGTTCATTAACATTATTTAGTTATCAAAGTGTCTTGAATAATTCATATTGAGATTACCATATCAGAGGACTTTGTTTAGCTAATCATTTTTTTTTCATCATTAATGGCTATTCTTCCGAGAGTAAACATTTGCAATGAAAAATTTTCTGAAAGAGCTAAAAAAAGTAATAATAAATATGTGACACTTATAGGCATCGAAGGGCCCTTTGGCCGAGCTTATTTTTCAGTACTGTTGTGGTGTATTAGAAGCGACACATTAACATTAGCCGTTTCCGAACACCGGCAAAACCCTTGTAACATCACTTTTTCTGAGCTTTGCCACAGAGCTCTTTTCCATGGCAAATTGTTAGTGCTGAAAGAATTGCCAATTACATGCCAACACGTGGGTAGAGTTCGAAAGAAAAATCTTTTCGATATTAAAGTTGTGCTTCAGCGAGGGTTTGAACCTAGATGACCTAGACTAACCACTGAGCTACGGCAGCTAGAAAAGCTATGAGACAAATATTCAGAAAAAGTGATGTTACGAGAGTTAAATACGAATATTGTAAAAGGCCCCTTTCAATATTGCTCAAATTTAAGACGCATAATAAAATCGGACAAAACCGACAGCTGGAATTTTTTAGAGTTTCTAATGCCAATCAATAATTAAAAATCTTTTTCTCATGAATCGAATTATACATACGATTTACTTTAAATTATTCTAGTCGTTTGATCTAATATCTTATAGCCTAGACAGACGGCAGCCTAATTCCGGATTACCGAGTTAATTCGAATTAACTCGGGCATTAATTGCAGCTAATCCGCATTAACTCTATGAGTTAATTCTCAAAATAAGAGAGGATTAGGGCAATTTGCGATGGAAACACTGTTGAAAATTTTCTATTGTGCATTTTTCTCGATCCATTTTACAAAATATTAGGTGTGTTCGCTGATAAAAAACTTTCAACAATGGTTAACAGTTTTCAACCAGAAAAGGTTTAGCGAACAAATAAATCCAGCTGTCAATTACGAACTATGAATGTCAATTTACAAGTTTCTGATAGTTTTCAGTTCACGTACTTCTTGTAGGTTTTTTCATATCGAGAGTGACAGATGACAGAAATTGATAGTGATAGCAATGTAAGTGAGCAGACCTAATAAAACAGCAATCAGCCGTTTAGTTAATCCGCACTACTGTCGTTTGTCAGGTTAATATTTTATTCGGATTAAGTGCGCCGGTAATCCGGATTAACGCTGCCGTCTGTCTAGGCTATTAGTATGTTATTTTCGACTTGTTGATAATTTATTTAGAAAAACATAAAACAGCGTTTCATTCAATTTCAATGAAAAAATTCAAGTTTTGAAAGTGTCATCTTGTACTTTTCACTGTTATAAAAATGGCCACTCATCAGGGTAGTGGCTATATAAGGCCTCCACTAATTAGTGGTTCTTTCTTATTTTAATTTCAGTCATTTAAAAAAATAACAAAAGCTATCATTTCCTGCTGTTGTTGTAGTGTTTTCACCTTATTGAATGCGCCTTATATTAATTATACTTTTATTTTCATTCTTTTTAATTGTACTATAACTCCATGATACAATTTAGGAAAAATTCATGAACTTTTATTATTTGTATATTTTCTGTAGAACTACCAATAAATATTTTGTGCATTTATTGATCTAAGAATCTGTAATGTATAACATATTACAAGATACTACTTTCTATCCCAATTTTCTAAAATGAAATTATACAAATGGGATTTCTTTTAATGTGGTGACCTAAATGTTGTTGTAATAAAAAATATTTTTGATTATTGTCGATCGTAATTTCCGAAGAGAAAAATAATACAAATGGGACAGCAATTAACTTAGTGACCTAAATGAAATTTGGTTTTTGTCACTTATAGAGCATATCGAAATATTTATTTCATTAAAATAAAAATAAAAACAAAACATCAAAAAACAAAATAAAATTAAAATTAAGGTGACACCAATAACATTTGATTGTATTTTGCTACATACAACTAAATAATGCCAAATTCCATCAGAATTGTATCCATCCACTTTGTACTATATAATATCAAAAAAGAAAATAAAATAAAAAAAAATCATTTTTTCAACTGTTTCACATTTTTAGTATTTTTTATGAAAACATTCATGTAGTGCATAAGAATTGTATGCTGATATATTTGAAACAATTCCTATCCTTCTTTTTTATACTAAAATTAAAATAAAAAATTGAAGAGAACAGTCAAAAAAGAAAAAACAACTTCACAAAATCAAATTTACTCTTGTTATTTATTAATTTGACACAAATATGAGCAAATTGATAATGTGAAAACAAAGTAAAGCGTACAAATAGCAAAAGAAAAATGAATATTAGCGCGTCTAAAAATGTTTTCCCCACACAAATCATATACCTAGCAAAAAAAAAAAAAAAAAAAATTAAACTGTAAATGATTCCAAATATATTTGCCCAAAATGTCATGCGTCGAAAATCAATTTTGACTCCAATAAGGAATAATAAAAATTGGCTTTTTAGCATTTTTACACGGTTTTCTTTTTCTACCTACGTATTTTACCCACCCCAATGCGAAGTACATATGTATGTATATTTTTTTTTTATTTCACACACATAAATTTGATATCTATATATTTATTTCTTGTCAGTGAAAATTTGTAAGTATGAATATTAAAGAGTTGAATAATAGGAACATTAAAATTTTGCCTACTCATGCTTCGTGTAATACTACTAATTGATTTCTTCTATGTTATGACATGATCTGATACAATGAAAAAAAATAATGTCTTGTCGGAAAAGTCATGACGTATTTTTTGCAGTATATATCATCACGTAGTTTTTGTGTAATCGATTTTGACATATGACAATTCAAATATCTTTTCGAAAAAAATGTATTTTTGATGTCATTTGATTTTTTACTTATAGAGTTTTGTGTAATAACATAGATTCTGACAGATGACAGTTATGGTTTAACTTAGATTAAAAAAAATGCTTATTTTAATTATCGAAATTTTTTCTTTTGAACGCTACCCACCTGTTGGCAAGCGATTGGCAATATTTCCGGCAGTAGCAATTCACTCTGAAAAACCTTCTAAAAGAGCTCTGTACCCTTTCGGGCCTATAATTGCCACATATTTATTTATTTATTGCTTAACATCTCATCCTGAAAAGGCTTAGCCCGACACAGCGTATACAAATTATTCAACAGTATTACGAAAATCGGCAGGCAAAATTGTCATATTTGGGCTGAAGAACAAGCCGAATAGACTCAAAAGCTGCTATTACATCCAATAAAGCAAGCGTTTAATGTGGCTTATGGGCCAACAATGAATCGAAATGCTAGAGAAAATTATTGAAAATTTAAACCTCAAACTGTCATGGTATTTTTGTTGAGTATGGTTTGACATTTCATCATGGAAAGGTTACTGTGTTCGTTTTCGAGATTCTATCGTGAACAGCGACGATTTATTCCGAGATGAATTGAATGCATTTGTTAACGAAAATGGGACTGAATTCATCAAAGGCAAATGCGTATTGTTTTTCCTCGAAATTCTGTGAGACCTCATATAACTTTAAAGGGTCTATAAAAGTTGTTGCAGCGCGTATGGGGGACTTGCCTCCTATACTATCGGCTATCATTTATTTCGTCCCTTGCAAAACGTCTTCAATGATAGATTGTTCGATGCTGATGAGATTATCAAACACCACCTTATTGTTCTTTGATTCACGAAAATTGGAAAAAATGTATTAATACAAAACGCCAATTTATTATTGATAGAAATTTTTCTATATATCAATGAATCAGCATTGTGTGACCGCTCTAAAAATGTGTCACGACTTTTCCGACAATATAATAATTGATTTATTAATGCAAAATACTTTTTTTTGCTCAACTATAATTCCATAGTTCTTGAATTTAAATGACATGTAATTGTGAAATAATCTGAAATACAAAAATAAAAAAGAAGTGTGAATACAAAAACGGGTAATTGTTGCCATGCTCATTAACAAATTGAAAGTAATATTTTTTAATATAATATCTATTAAATGGAAATACAATATTTTGAAAAAAAAAAAAAATATGGCACTTCACCTAATCAACACGTGGTCATGCGACTGTGCGCATGTGTGTGTGTGTGTGAGTGCGTATTAATCACTTGAAAATCATAAACTATTAAGCATTCTTTACCTTCAATAAAGGTGTCGTTCTGCTTGCGTATGCTGATGACATTATAGGTATGTATCGGAGTATAAACGAACAGTTGTAGTGCAATTGAAAAGAGAAAGTGAGTCATGAGACATGAGTCTTGGGTATAAGTGTTTCTAGTGGCAATGTTGATGTCTTTGATGATACGTCATTGATGTAGTTAAATATATATATCTTAACATACGTATTATCTTGAAATCAACATTATCACTAATAATGACGATGTTGTGAGATATCATTCATTCCAAGCAAATGTATAGTTGATTACGTTTGACAATTTTTCAAAATTTGTGTTGCTTTAATTCAAAATGTGCTAAACATTTGCACATTCCCCAGGCTTCTAATCTAGTAAATTGCTCTAAATTAAAAACTTTGGATATGAGCTTTTGAAAGCAAACACTTGAAAATTTATCTATTATTTTATCAACAACTTTTACTGTTTATTTTTAGATTTTTCTCAGAATTAATGCATCTTCAACAACAAATAACAAATATAAGGTCCAGTAAACAGAAATCCATTATTTTTGCATTTAATTGAAGGTTTTATTTAGTATAGTTAGAATGATCCGATTTAGGTCAAATATGCACCGTTTTGTTCGATAACTTGTTGCCATTTTGAAGATAATTTCATAATGCCACTCTCATAGACTCTCGTTCCCATTGACAAAAAACTGGGACAGTCGATTTTCACAAATTTCTCTTGAGGCGAATTTTTCACCAGGTACAGGCAACAGGTAGTGCCAGGTCCGGACTATAAGGTGGTTTCATAAGAAACTTCCCACTAAGCTTCCGGAGCTTCTGACGAGTCACTATCGATGTGTGTGGCCTGGCGTTGTCCTGATGGAACACAATTCCTCTACTATTGGCCAAAGCTGGCCGCTTCTGGGCGATTGCTTTTTCAGACGGTCCAATTGTTGACAGTACAGGTCCGAGTTAAGAGTTTGGCCGTAGAGGAGCAGCTCACAGTAGATAATTCCCTGCCAATCGCACCAAACACATAGCAAAACCTTCCTAACCGTCAATCTTGACTTTGCCACCGTTCAAGATTTTACTTGACGTTGTCGTAAGTGACCCACTGCTCATCTCCAGTAACCATCCGTTTCAGAAATGGATCGATTTTGTTGCGATTCAGCTGTGATTCGCAGATGGAAATTCGGTCCATGAGGTTTTTTTGCGTTAACTCGTGTGGCACCCATGGATCGAGCTCCTTTTGTATCCAACCTTATTTAAATGGTTCCAAACGATTTTTTGTGCAATGTTTAACTCCTGGGTAATAGAAACAGTGCTTACATGATGATCAGACTTGACGATTTTCATTATTTTATCGATATTTTCGACAATTGGCCTTCCAGAGCGTGGTGCATCTTTGACATCAAAATTACCGGAACGGAATCGACAAAACCAAAATTGCACGTGATTTGCTGTTACAGTATCAGGACCATAGACACTATTCACATTTTCAGCCGTCTGGCTTGCGTTTTCGACTTTATCGAAGAAAAACTGTAAAATATGGCGTACTTTCTCTTTACTGGTGTCCATCTTTGACGCGTGCTCAAACAATACTGAGTCAAGCAATCACAAAACTGCCTGAAAAGTTTATTTAGTACGAAATCCTATCTTTCTAACGCCATCTAGCGTAACAACGCGAGATATAGATTACTAAAGCAATCTATTGGAAAAATAATAGATTTCTTTGTACTACAGCTTATATAAGACAAAATTTGTTTAAAATGTAAACTACTTTCCCAAGCTCCTAATCTTGTAACATAGGTGAAATTAAACATTTTCAATATGCACTTCTACAACCAAATAATGAAGAATTCAGTTGTCATATCTATATTTTGAATATCTTTTGCATATTATTTTTAACAATTTTTCAAAAATCTTTATTGTTTTAATGTAGCAAATATGAGAAGAAATGTGTTAAAAATTTGCACTTCTTTACCAGGTGCCCGTGCCGTGGCTCAGTGGTTAGTGTGTTGGCCGTCTGTCCTAATTTAACACGCACAACAGCAATGGAAGAGAAGCTCGGTTGTTAAAACTGAGTTGTTAAAACAATTTCTTTCTTTTTCAGTTCAAAGTCTGACATTTGCGAAAATGGATCGCTTAACTATCGCAAAACGCATTAAAATTGTAAAAACCTACTACAAAAATGGTGATTCTGCCACAGCCACATATCGTGCTTTAAGAGGAGATTATGGTTTACATAATCGTCCAACTACGCAAGCAATTGGCAAAATTGTGAAGAAATATGAAGAGACTGGATCGGTTACAGATATTGTAAGGCCTGTGCATCATCGTTTCGCTCGTACCACCGAAAATATCGCTGCTGTAAGTGAAAGTGTTGCCGAAGACCCGAATGTGTCGATTCCTCGTCGTTCTCAGGAATTAGGACTGTCTTACGGCACATTATAGCGTATTTTGCATTTGGATCTACACCTACATCCATATAAAATCCAGCTCACACAACAACTGAAGCCAGCTGACCATTCACAACGTCGTAGATACGTCGAATGGGTGCTTGAACAACAGGCGGTGGACGGCGATTTTTCGAACAAAATTTTCTTCAGCGACGAAGCACATTTCTCACTCGGTGGGTATGTTAACAAACAAAATTGTCGTATTTGGGGTTCTGAGAATCCTCAAGTAATTGAAGAGAGGCCACTACATCCACAAAAAGTCACTGCTTGGTGCGCTCTTTGGTCTGGAGGTGTGATTGAACCTTACTTCTTCGAAAACTACGATGGAACGACTGTCGCCGTCAATTCGGAGCGTTATGGTCATATGATAACCGACTTTTTTTGCCTGCTATTGAAGAATACGACTTAGAGAATATGTGGTTTCAACAAGACGGTGCCACATGCCACACAACTCGAGCGAATATGGCTTTATTGCAAGAGAAATTTTCTGGCCGAGTAATTTCTCGTCGTGGCGATATCAAGTGGCCACCAAGATCATGTGATTTGACACCGCTTGACTTTTTTTGTGGGGCTATGCGAAAGACCGTGTTTATGCAGATAAACCTTTAACTCTTGAGCACCTAAAAACCAACATTCGTCACGTTATGGCTGAGATACCGCCCAATATGTGTCAAAAAGTGGTCGAAAATTACCTCAAAAGAATCGATGCTTGCAACAATTCGCGTGGTGGTCATTTAAATGATGTAGTATTTCAAACATAATGTCAACGTTCAAACTTTATAATAAAAAAGAAATATAATGATAAAAAATATTTTCTATGTGTTTTATTTACATTTACTTTTGAAACCGCAAAATGGATAACCCTTTATATGGATTTATAACGCAATTTTATGTTTGAAAATGGTCTGATAAATGTACACTTATTTACCGGGCATCTTCTCCATTAATCTATGCCAAATTAACAATTTCCTACATGTATGTTTAAAAATAAATACTGTAAAATTCATCTGCTAGTTCTATTTTTTTAATATCTGTACTAGTTTATTTTTAACAATTTTTCAAAATTGGTGTAGCTTTAAAGTAGCATATATTTTTGAAAAATGGATATTAAATGTAGATCACTTGTATACCGTGGTGGCTTATCAGCTAAAGTTTATTTTAAAAAAATGTTCTTTAACCAGTTTTGAAGTTAAGAAATATCAGATTTATCTGCCATTTTTATTTTGTCGATATAATTTATCGTTTATTTTTGACAACTTTTCGAAATATGACGCGCTAATTAGATGTATTTGGAAAACGTGTAAAAATTATGCTTTTATTTACTGGCCACTTGTTCGAGTGAAATAGGTGAAATATAAAATTTAAATTTACAATTTTGAAACTCAAGAATGTGGGCTTTCTGCAAGGTCTCTAATTCTTGAATATCACTTATGGTATATTTTAGAAATTTTTTCAAAATTGACGTAGCTGTAAAGCAATGGTGATTAAAAATGGAATAACGTCACATAAAAACCGATAATACAGTAATTACAGTGTAACGAGATATGAAAGATAGTCTCATGTATGGTATTTTATGTACTTTTCTATACGGTTTACAGCTTATATTTTTAAAAGTCCCCAAATTGCCGAAATCTCAATTTAGGTTTGAAAAATATATTTACCAGTGATTGGTTGGTACGAGTATATGAAGTATATTGATATGCAAAAAATATTATAATAAAATCTGTTTCCATATGTATGACGGAATAATTAAAATAAAATCGCATTATCATTATTATTAGTATTTTTGTCATTGTAATTATCACTAATTTCCTATTAATACACATAATTACATTTTGTGATTGTTATTATTAATAAATAACCTTCAATTATATTAATAAATTGCCCCTAAATAATATATACATATTTTTATATTAAATAAAACCAATAATTCAATATATTTTTTTACCGAGAAGGTAATCACTATTGTCACCAGCAATTGCAAAAAAAAAAAAATAATAATTCAAATATAAAAACCCACAGCAAAAAACAAAACAATTAGCAACAGCCATTATATTATTCACCAAAGTTCAATGAAACGTATATGTATGTGTGCATATGCGTCTGTACATTTGAAAATGTACGTGTTGGTATTGCTTTGATCTGCTTATCACACTTTATAGTTTGCATGTGCTCTGGATCTTAAATATTATGCCACTATCAGTCTCAAAATTATTAAGTGTGCATATGTGATTTTTAGCAATAGGCGCGTATTAAGTATGCGCTATATGTGTGCGTATTTGTACATTGTCGAAACATATGGATGTATAGATATGCCTCATTACTAGGGTTGTTATGCCCAAAATGTTCAAGCCGAAAGTAAAGTACACAATTATTAAAAAAAAATTTTTTTTTGAAAGTAGACTTCGAACAATTTCACAAACAATATTGAATTAATGACAGCGAAGTAATTTGTTTGAAAAATAAATAAAAATTCAATTTGTTCAGTTAATCCTAATAGTCTGACAAAAGAGTCATTTTTTCAATTTACATTTTTAAAATATTATTTCTTTTCAATGTTGATCGTAACTGCGACTAACATATGAACAATGGCTAAGGTTCGAATTTTCAATCACGTGTTATAGCATTTCGACTCCTCCTCGATTGTAGTCTAGTTTTCCAAGTAAATTTTGGATTTGAGAAAGGAAAAAAGGCTAACGGAGTGATATCACATAATCTAGACGGCCAATTCACTGACCCGAAGTGTAATATAATACCATGGTTTCACCAACTGTGCGGCAATTAACGCTAATTTCTGCGTAATACAGCTAAATATGTATTTTTAGACACTGTGTCATACTAAGTCTTTCCATGATGAAATGTCCAACAATATTGAATAAAAATACTATGACAGTTTGACAGTTTGACATCTTGTCAAACTAAATCAAAGTGTACCGAATCTGCCTCAAAAACACTCAGATTTAAAAAAAATCGACGACAATATATTGTTTACAAAACTTTTGATTTAAGAAAAAAAAAATAATGTTAATAAAATATATTGTAAACAAACTCTACAAATTGATTAAAATCTTAGTTTATATAATACAGACCGAATTGATCACATTTTTTCAAAGTCATCAAAAATATTAAATGTTTTTTTTTATAGTAGGAAACATCGTGTCTCGATCGTGTGAGATTGAATTTTTCATAGAAAAAGTGGAAATACGATTTTTTGTCATTTTTAATATTGAAACTTACTATTTTGGATGATAAATTCAACCATATTTGGTAGATATAATCTGATATAAAAGTGAAAAATTGACATAAATATTAGCTACTTCACCTTATTTATTTCATACGCTACAGTACGGTATGGCGGGAATTCATTTGTACTAAACCTTAAAAATATCCAAAAATGAAGAATATAAAAAACTGATTAACTGCCTAGACAGACGGCAGCATTGCGGATTAAGTAAACAGCTGATTGCTGTTTTATTAGGTTTGCTCACTTACATTACTATTACTATCAATTTCTGTCATCTGTCACTCTCGTTATGAATATACAAGAAATACGCGAACTTAAAACTATCAAAAACTTGTAAATTGACATTCACAGTTCGTAATGGATAGCTGGATTTATTTGTTCGCCAACGCTTTTCATGCCGGAAACTGAATCGAGAAAAAATTCACAATAGAAAACAGCTGTTACCATCGAAAATTGCCCTAATCCTCTTTAATTTTGAGAATTAACTCGTAGAGCTAATGCGGATTAGCTGGAGTTAATGCCTGAGTTAATTCGATTTAACTCGTGAATCCGGATTAACACTGCCGTCTGTCAGGGCTAGAATATATCCACAAACACCACAAAAAAGAAAACGATGCCCTTTGAAAATACAAGGGCTAATAATCCTACTCTTTGCTAATGAAAGTGCTTTAGAGTACTTTACATATATATTTGTGTACGAGTGTACAAACAAAAAACAAGTTATTAAATATTTTCACGAGTTCTAATTACTAATAAATTTATTACATACAAGTAATTAGGTTATTTATTTTCCTACATCAACAACATCCATGAATCGCAAAAGTCAATGTTATCATTTACACTCAATTAAATAATGCAAAGAACGTACAATTGGAATCTCATTATACCTACACTTTTTTATTTCATATACGTACGAGTATCTCATTATATCCCCCTTTCCCAGTCTTTCTCTTTGATTGCATTAGCAAGTATTAATTTTAATTAATGTGTATGACAATATTATTTTATCATACAAACACGACTATTTACGAGTACATATCAGTCGTCGATTTACTTTCAACATGGAAAGAAATTATTACATTGTTTAATATTATCATTTTTATGCAGACTGGTATATATACAAGGTATGTCTCAAAGTAAACAGGACCTAAAAAAAACACAAAATGAGTTTATTTTATTCAAAATAGTCTCCATCCGCTTGAATACAACGATTTGCACCGTCCAGAAGCATTTCCTTTCATGGGCAAATGTATTTTATCAAACAAATAGAAGTCGTATGATACAAGATCTGGCCAATATGAGAGTAGGTTATGGTAAAAATGCAATTTTTTTGTCAAAGAATCAGTCACAAGTGTAGGTCGATGCGACAACTCATTATCGTGCAACAGACGTCAACTTCCTTCTTCACGGTCACGGTCTTCACGACCATTCTGGAACCATAAACTATCATCATAAACTAATATCATCTTTAGAAATGTTTCGATAAAAGTTTTACCGAGTTCAAAACCGAGTTTTACTTAATATTTGCTCTTTGTTCCATCGTCTGAAACTCTCGGCGGGTTATCATGAAATTTTAATACGAAAAAATACTGAAAAAGTAAAGGATAGTTTCACAAATTTTATGGTAAATTGAGTGCACCTAAGGAAACCATAGTACATTCTATCAAAAAAGTACCGGAAATTTGTTATTTAAAAAGACAAAGTGATTTTAAATATATATTTTTTGTGGCTCAGGTGACACAACTGTTCTCAATACTGATTGACTTTAATCCAATCATCGAAACATTTTTTAAATGCATTTTCCGAAATCGATCTCAGTTCTTGTCGCTAATTCTCCTTCTTCCTTCTTCTATCGATGCAAAAGGGGTGCCTCGAAGTGGTAATTTGAGGAAAAAGCCGTATTAGGTAAATATGGTGGTTGTTCGATAGTATTTGTTGAGTTTTTGGCCAGAAATTCTTTCACAATGACAGCCTTGTGAGTTGTTGCGTTATCGTTGCGTTTTTTCGACGAATTTACTCTCTCAAACGACGCAAGTAATATTTTTATTTATATATTTATTTGACCTTCTGGCAAGAATTTCGATAGCAAGACAGCGCGATTCAACTTCAGTTGAAGACGTTGATGGCCAGCCAGAGCGAGGCGAATCGTCCACCACTGTATCACCCAGTTGTATGTGTTTTTGATCAAGTTGATTCTTACAGGTCTTACAAAAGAGCTAGAAATTATCCCAGAAATAATAAACAAAAAATTATAATATTATTAGGATTTGGACGACGTATAGAAAAGGGCATGTAATAGTGGAGGCTAAAAGCATATTAATTGATTTGGTGACTTCAATTTTGAATAACAAATATTGATACATGTGCCATCTGTCGTAAGTTCTATCACTATAAAAAACAAACAAATTCACTTGAAAAGGAACAATTTTAGCTGAGCCTAATTGAGTTGTTCATAATATGGAAATAGAGAATGCGGCCTTTTTTCTTTAATTTCATCACTTGAACGCTGCAACAAATTAGCACAATACTTTTTGAAGATAATCAGTAAAAATTATCCCACTTGCAACCTTGCCTGCAGATGGAACTGCAGGCCTTCTTTGGACACGATTCTTCCCTTTCAGACCACTGTTATGACTGCTCCTTTGTCTCAGGTGTGAAGTGGTGGACCCATGGTTACGAATCGATGCAAAAACTCGGCTTTATTACTGTGAAACATTGCCAAACACTCTATAGAAACATCTTCACGACGTTGTTTTTGTTCTATTGTGAGCAAACGCGGCACCCATCTTGCACACAGCTTTTTCATCTCCAAATTTTCGGTCAATATACGATGTATAGCACCTTTGAAATGTCTGTAATTTCACCTAGCTCACGCACCTTCAACCGGCGATCATCCAATACCATTTTGTAAATTTTCGTCACTGTTACTGGCGTGGCCACTTCAATCGGTCGACCACTACTTGACAGTCTTGGCAGTTGAATCTAGCTCGGCTTTAATATTCGTTTGACTGACAACTTTCAAAAGAAAGTATTGAATTACATAACGGGGACCAATTTTTTAATAAATAAAAAATAAAAAATAAAAAATACTAAATAATGTGTCGCCTTGAAATTTAGAACATATGTTTTATAAGGTTGCCACTTTTCACCAAAGTAATTTTTTTTTAAACTACTGCCGCCATCTATGTGTCTGTAGGTCTCGTATTTTAATGAGCTAGACAGTTCATACTATAAACAGGATATCGAAGCTATAGAATATCACTGGGAAAAGTTTATAGATCTAAAAGCAGACTATGGTGAGGAATAAAGAAATATTTTCCCAAATTTGTTGTGTTTTCTTTGTTAGGTCGGGTAGTTCTAGGACCGCCCCCGTATCTTGTAATTTTTCCTAAACTCTCAACAAATTCAATTGTTTTCTTTGACAAAGAATAGTTTCTATGAAAAAATCTCTTTTTGTGTTTATATTTGCTTTTTGATAATATAAATGCGGAAATTTCAGTTTTTAATGAACTGATCGTAGATTGTATATATTTCTTCAAACACGAGTAATGAATATGTTTTAACATAATCATGTATGTACATAAATTGACTATCTACATGTTGAGTACATGCAAATAAATATTTACATTATTAATTGAATTTTTCTATTCGTGCAAAAAGTTAAGTGAAATTGTATCATATTTTTCTTACAGTGCCGATGAGTATAGCAAATTTATACCGCATAAAATACAATATGAAATTGTATCGCATACAAATGATAAGGAACATTATCAACGCAAGCAGTCATCATCATCATCAGATTTAACACCTGATCATAGAATAACACGGCGTGGTATTTTTCATCAGGTGTGTATGAACAAAATAATATTTTCCTATACTCACTATGTATTGGAGGAAATATGTATGTAGGTACATAGGTACTGATATATTCATTTCATGGTCATATTTATTTAGGTTAACTCACTTGGACAATGATATTGAACCAAAAATGTCAAAGTAGCATTTCTGAAGCTATTTATATACACTGATATAAAGAAAATACTTAGAAGTTAAACTCAAAACATTAAATTAAATTAAATTAAAAATCATTTCAAATTCAAATTTGAACAAATTCGAGTTAATATACGAAAACAAACATGTGGTCTTGTAGTAAAACTGGAAAAACATGATATGGCAAAAAAAAAGAATTACAAAACTAAAATATGCCAAATACATGTTATGTAACAAAAAATATAATTTAATAATAGCTATTAAAATAAAAATTTTATTTGAAATTCAATAAAATCAAAATTTCGTAACATAAAAATTGTATGAATAAAAAAATATTAAAATAAAAAAAAAAAAAAAAAAAAAATTCCCATACCGGGAATCGAACCCGGGCCTTCTGGGTGAAAGCCAGATATCCTAGCCACTAGACCATATGGGATACAAATAAATGTGTGCGCCAGTGTCAATAACAATCCAAGTAAATGAGATAAAGCAAAACTGAACGCATGCATTTATACCTCCATATATATATTAAACGCACCATTAATAATAAAGAGAAATAATTTAAAATTTAAGATTTATGAGAAAACGCAGTTTTATTTATTAATTTATATTATTATTAAAAAGAGTTTCAAAATTATCTATCTTTGCCATTTTTGTCACATTGGAGTTTCAGTTTGGCTGAAGTTATCCTCTTCACTAAGTTCTTTAATTTTATAACGAAATCTCAAAATATGAAGTTATTAAATTACATCTCTTTTTCATTAAAGCTGTGATATGTACTGCAAACATTTTAAAACAAAATTTCAATAATCTACAATGCTTAGTAGAATATTTGTATATTAAGTAAGCAAACATAATATTTGGATATGGACAAATAACCCCATTTCTAGAATAGTCTAGAAGAGTATGGCTGACTCCCAATACATTTTCTTCCGCAACATTCCTCTGTTTCACCACTTAAAGGGACTTCCATACAAAATGACCGAAAAACACTTGCAAATTTATCATAACTGAACAACAATCTCCTCTAAAGCGATGGAATATAATTCATCCTGCAGTCACCGTAGAATGATGAAATGTATAACCGACTCACATTAATTTTTTCTTCTCAACATTTCCTCTAAACATATTTGCTCCATATATCCACCACTTAAGGGGACTCTCATACACAATGACCGAAAACCACATGAAAATCGACTCTAGCTAAACTCCCATTCATTTGTTCTTCTCAACATTTTCTCTAAACATATTTGTCCTATACCTCCACCAACTCCCATACAAAGTGATTGAAAAACACCTGAAAATCTACTATAGCTAAATAGAATGCAACCACAACCATGGGAAGAAAACTACACAGCAAGAAATTTCGTGAAAACGTATGGTTACCTATTCTGTTATATACTCGTTGTGATCATTTACTTTTTGTCAATAAGCAGCTCTGAAGGAGCAGAAAAGCTAATAAAACGTAGATCGACGCTCATCGAATGAAAAAGAATTTGTACACTATCTATGTACAGAGGATTGAAAAAAAGCATAATGAATTTTACAAATTATACAACTTGCAAAAAATGACAGTTCTGTCAGTTGTTTCTCAAAAATTCTCCCTCAAGTAGAGTTGTTATAATAATTTGAAGAATCTGACTTAACTAATCACTAATTTACAAATAGGTAAAAATTAATTTTAAAATTGAAATAGAATCAGTTCTCCAATATTTTTATTGGTTTTTAATAATGACAAAGACATATAGCTTAAAAAAAATAATGGTACAATTACCTGTTGATATAAAAACCAAAAAATTGGTTCAAATTTTCATAGAATTTATTTATGACGAAATTCCTGTGAGCATTTTTGTGGAAAATGTTAGAAAATTTGCGATTCAAACTCAAATAGGAAAAGAAAATTGAACAAAAAACATAAATAATAAGTGGTAATTAAAATTAATAGTTGCAATATTTTCAATATAAGAAATAGCTGCAAATCAGAGTAATTGATATATATTTAAATATAAAATAAAACAAATGATTGCAAATTAATATAACGTCAATAGAACTCAAATTGATTTATGAATTTCGTTTTTATTACTGCATACATATATTAACAATTGAAAGAAGGGTATTTATTGCTATTTATTTGATTTATAAATGAAACAATTCAATAAAAAATGATAGATTCTCAATCAATCAATATGAAATAGTAGCAATATTGCTCAAGTGTGAACACAAGTGTTATACAATGCGTAAATTAAAACTTGTGAAGCAAATAAGAAATTTACAAGTGCTTCAAAAGTAGGGAATTAGGTCAAAGACTAATCAAGTAAAAATTGAAAAAAAAAAATAATAATAAATAATAAATGCATCCATGCCTTTGGACAAGTAGATATATTAGATCTCTTCAAATAAAAAATTTTGAAAATAATTTCTCTAATATTCGTATAATAAGCATTTTTGAAAATTCGCCTAAAACTAGATTAATCACTTTTTTGTGGATAGGGAATAATAAAATCTAATTAAATAGGAATTTAAGATTTTTTAAAGAACCTTCTTTTGGTAAAAATTTCAACAAAAAATATTTTTTTCATATGTTTTGACATAACTAATTTGTTTTTGAAGTCAAAACTAATTTAAATTGGTTAAATTTTTTCACTCAGCACTCAGTCAAAGACCTTTTACAATTTTTTTTAAAGAAATTAAACCTTTTTTTGTGTATAAATTCAAAGAAATGTAAAGAACACATTACATATATTTAATGTAACTATCAATTTCTAGTTCCCCATTACTTTGAGGGACTAGCCTTTTCAAAGGTTCTAGTTCCTGTGTATTTTGTGGACCTAACCAGAGGCAGCACTAGGCAATATACTGGCATTCTCAAACAAATACGGCTGGCGTTATAAAGGGCCAGTATAGAAAATATCAGCCTAGGATCACAAGGGGCCTTCCTGATCAAATGTTATTTTTGCGAAATTATTTTAAAATAATATTTTAGTGTTTCTGAAAAGAGAAACGATTGTAAAAAAAAAAACCATAAACCACCTCTAGAGTAGTCAAGCGTCAAGATCGATCGATACGCTCTCTTCGCTTCTTGGAATCGCCACTAGAGTCGTTAAATGTGAGATCGGTTCAAACTAATTATCTTTTCTGAACATTTTTTCGGAATTTACTTTTTGTCTTTCTCCAACCCTTAAGGAGTCCACTATGAAATTGAAATTTTAATAAAATACATTCATAGCACTCCGAGGGTTCTCTCAGATAGATAAAATGTATGCCCTACCATGATTTCTGTTTTTTATTCAAGCGTACTTCCTTCATACCTCTATTCTTTATGTGGGCGCCCATATAAAATGACCAGAAAATCAACAAATATCTTCATAGCTGCTCAGGAATCGTGTCCAGAGGATGAAAGCAATTACCAATGAGACCAATTACCTATTATTTTACATCCCCAATATTTTTTCCGAGCATATTTACTTCCTAACTACACCCCTTAAGCTAGTAGTCCGGTATGACGACCGAAATTTCGACGTTTTTTCATAATTTTTTTTAACAAGAAAATAAAATGCGATCGATTGAAAATTTTTACATGTTTTTATTGGTGTTTTCAAGTATAGAAAAAAATTTTTTTAAGTTAATTTTACATTAATTTGTTTTTAATTTTAGACGTCAGAGTGGAGTCCTCGAAAAAAATATGAGTTGGTTCAGGGGAGCACACAGCCTTCCGAAGTCATCTGAAATAAACAATTCAAAAAGATTATTCAATGAACTAACCTATAATATACATAAAAAAAACAAAAACAAAATGGCGGACTTGTGAAAAAAGTTCTCAAAATTTAATTTTTTTTTCTTGATAAATTGTTTAAATAAAATAGTTTATTATTAAAAAATTAAATGTTTTAAAGGTTACGTATTTAGATATGTGTGTCTAGAATAACTGGTAGCGAAATCGGTTGAATAGTTTTGAGTCAGTGCTTCCCCGAAATTTCGAAAACATGGTTTTGAGAAAAGCGCGTTTAAAGTTTTGACAACAGACAACATATAACTGCCAAAGCATCGCTTGTAGAGGAATTAAATGTAAGACCGTCTCCCATTAGATTTTCCTTCCAAATATTTTTCTCTAGTACTCTATATTTCCACATCTTTAGAATTGGCATGTTTACAATGAAATTTGATTTTACAGCTTCTATGTGAGCCAAATATATGACTTACCCATATTAATTTTTTTTGCGCCAACATTTCTTCTTAACATCTCTATTTCCACCTATTAAGGGGGCGCCCATACATAATGGAAAAAAAAATCGAACAAACTCATTGCTTTTTACGTGAAAATTAATCGATTTATCGAAATCGAATTGAAACCACTATTTCTCCATATTACACTTTCAATGTTTTCTATCAATGTTTTTGTGATTTTTACTGTCTCCGCAATGTTTTCATTGATGCTATATTTACGTTAAACTTTTTCTACAATTTTTATCCTTGGTTTTGCCAAACAATGCCACTTCATTAGACATAATGAAGATTTGTTTCGTCAGCAAAAAAAAAAAAGTTTGAACTTCATTCCTTCATTCCTCTTTTTCGCTCAATATTTAATTCTTAACACAACAATTTCGTTAGCATGAGAGTAAACAGTGAAAGTGTAATATGGTCAATATTTTGAGAAGTCTCATACATTTTTTGGACAGTATAAATGTAGGTACAATTGGGAAATTTTTAAAAATTATAAAGCGGTTATATACAATACTTTCTTCCTTTGATAAAGGCATTGAATTTCTGAAAAAAAAATCTTATTCATAAATGTGTAAATAAAGTTCTTTATTTATACGACAATTAAATGCATTATTATAGTATTTATTCATTCATTCATTCATTCATTCATCTTTAATAAATTCGTATTCGTCCTATCATCACTGCATACAGATAATTGCAACATGTGCTGTACTTGTACTATCAGCAGCCTGCGGCATGCCAATTGGTTATTCAGCAGTTTTATTGCCGCAACTGACAAGATATCAGACAAATGTCGATGTGAATACGACCGTGGAAATTGCCATTGACATTGAAATGGGCTCATGGATCGGTGAGTTGTTTCTTATTATAATTCTTTTGTTGTCGTTGTTGTTGTTGCTGTTGCTGTTGTTGTTGTTGTGGTGATGGCTTAAAATTGAATGTATTTACGAATAATATTTAATGTGCTATTTATTCTACTATTCATTATTATAGCAAGTGTTCATAGTCTGGCAACACCAATAGGATCATTTCTTTCGGGTCCCTTGGCTGATTATCTTGGACGTCGTACAACATTGCTGGTATCAGTAATACCCGTTTTTCTTGGATGGAGTATTTTAGCAATGGCGCAATCATATCCAATGTTGATTGCGGGTCGTCTATTATGTGGTTTTGCTACTGGCATCTTGGGTGGACCTGCACAAGTAAGTAGAGAAAAAAAGTAAAAAGCAGAAATCCAATAAAACCCGATTATGTGACGCTATACATGTATGTGGGTGCCGTAGCTCAGTGGTTAGTGTGTTCACCTTCTGATATGTACAACAGTAATGGAAGAGAAGCTCAGCCAATGAGCCCTTTGGGGCTTTAAGTGTCACATATTGATTTATACATGTATGTACATTCATCGAATTGAAAAAAAAAAAAAACATTTTTTTGTTACACATTCGAAACTATTCTCCAAAATTCTTGAAGAAAATAGCCTTGTTAATCTAATTTGATATTAACTTACTTTTAAACGTGCTTGAACTCAATCATTCAACCCTCTATATGTGCATCTGCGTATGCGTACTCGTATAAGTAAAGTAGTTTATAATTTCCTAGTGTGAATTTAAACTAAATAACAAATTTACTTGTACTTATATGTATCTATGTCTATATTACTCGTAAATATTCTCAATGCCATCTCCATTAGATGATATCTATTCACAAATATGGGTCATTCACATTTTTTTTTTTTTATTTCGTATTCGTATCTTCTTCTTCTTATTTTTGTGCATAGATAGATCTAATGGCACATAAATTAATCATTTGTAATACTTCTAATTATTATATGAAAATATCCTTGAACTAACTGAATAAGAGGTTCATGATCATAGTCACACTATCCCCTTACTAAAATACGCTTCAATTACATTTTTTATGTTACATTGTCATTATAATTGCTTTTACAAAAGTGTGCAGATCATTAGATTTTATATGGAAAAAAACCATTTACAGTAACAAGGGGTAGTTTTTCAGTGCTAGTTTCAACTAGGTTTAAATTAAGTTTACATGAACGTTAAACTTATTTCAAACGGCAGCTGTATTGGAGTGCAAGAACAGACAACTGATGGTTAATCTTAGTTTAACCCAGCTAGATTGGGCGTTTAAACTTAGAAGATCAAACCGGGCGCTTAAAAGTTTTAGAAAACTTTGCCAATAGTCTCTTTTTGTTTAACGAAGACACACTGGCCTCAAAAATATCATACTTCCGACACTTCGAAATCGTTTTAAGCGAAAGAGAAGCATGGTGGAAAGATTCAATCACCTTCAATCTAGGCTCACAAGTCTGGTACACGGACGGGTCGAAGCTGGAATATGGTGGAACCGGGGCGGGAATTTATGGCCTCAAATTCAGACGATCAATCCCAATGTGTTTTTACCCAACAATTTTCCAAGCGGAAGTTCATGCCATTGAAATATGCATGTGGGAGTGTCTTCGAGGTAAGATTCAAGGATCCCACATTTATATATTATCAGATATCAACCTGTCACAATCACCTCTAAATTAGTAGATGAATGCCTGAACCTTTTAAATGAGCTAGGAAACCTAAATACTGCAATATTAAGGTGGATACCTGGCCATGAAGGACACGAGGAGAACGAAATAGCTGATAAACTAGCCAAAATGGGCGCTGAAGAGCATCTGATCGGGCCTGAACCCTTCTGTGGCTTAGCTAGATGCCACGCCAAGGACGTTATCAGGAAATGGGGAAGAAAACAAATTTGCAGAACACTGGCTCAATAGTACAGGGTAGCGTGAAGCAAAACATTTCCTAATCCCAAAGAAAGGGTTATCTAAAAAGATACTCACGTTTGGTAGAGCTGACCTATGCACTCTTTGTGGTTATTTTACAGTCCACTGCATCCTCAGATACCACTTAAAGAAGTTCGATCTATCTGACACTGATGTCTGCAGATTCTGCAACCTAGACATGTAGAGTTCGGAGCACATTCTCTGTGAATGTCAAGCTCTTGGTAAACAAAGACTAAATCACTTTGGTGATAGTACAGTATAAATTGTGGAATAATGAATCCAACAAAGTGCTGAAATTTATTAAAAGTCTGAAAATTTAGGGTTACCCAAAGATTGCACAATAGCTCAAGTCTGGTCGCAGTGCATAAGTTGCTGTTAATATTAATAAATAGTTTAAACTACGTTAAACTTAGTTTAATCGACAAATATAGTTAAAAAAAAAAAACACTGAAAAACAAATCAATAGGAAATATTTATTTTTATTGTGAAAATGTATAGAAAAAATCTGATGATTTTTGTAGGGATGTCTCTTAAGAGAGTTAAAGTCAATTTCACATTTTATTTTTTACACTACGGTTTGAATCTGACAATTAGGGGCAATTGCATATATAACTTTGAACATGGCGCTAAAGCAAGATCGTTATTAGACTTGCCAGATATAGATATTTCCTTTGGTGATGTGGATATTTTGAGGAAATTTTTATTTTTGTATGTAAACTATTCACAGAGTTCAGAATTGATTTTTCGTATCAGTTTTGTTTCTATTATTGAATAAATGAAAGAGTCAAACTTAGTATTTCAAAGGGGGGAAAAATGCCATCAGTAGTGCATATTCCGATATGGTTAATATTTTTTGTAATTTGTTTTAAAAATACCGAAATCAAAATTATTTTGGAATTTATCAAGTTATAATGTTACAATGCTTATAATTTTTACTCATTGACAATGAATTATTCGAATTTTTGAACAAAAAATTTTTTTTTGATTTTAATTTTAAATTAAAAATTTTTTAATTTTATAAACCGAACAAAAGTCAAAACTACTTGACTTCAGCGACCAAACGAATTTTCAATACATCGACTAGAAAACAAAGGAAAAATTTCGTCAATTTTTAAGTTTTTTTTTTATAAATCGGTTTGATAATATTTTCTCACAAGATAAATTTGTATTCTTAAATTTGATACAAGTAAAAAAGTATCCGCTGAAAGTATCCGCTACAGCTAAGATTTTAATAACTTTTCCTTATATCGAATTTATTATTCAGTTCATCAATTTTATTTAGTAATAACAACGATCATCTGAATCTACGAACATTTTTAATGAACAGTTCCGTATATTTTGAGGAAAAAAATTAATCAAACTATATTTTGAGGAGAAAATTAATCAACTCTATATTTAGAGAAATTTACATTAGGTCTGAAAATCATTTTAGACCTGCGTTATCATTGATAGGTTCACTCACAATTGCTTAAATTTTGAGAAGAATAATAGTCAAATTATATGTACATATTTGCTGAAATTGACTTCTAAGACACATTTATGTGTGAACTTTTCAGAGGTTTGAAAATAAAATTAAATCCAGTACTGCCTTTGTTTACTTGCAATTCCCTATATTTTGAGAAGATGAATAGTCAGCTAATTTGTGGAGAAGGCTTGTAAAACCTATTTATTTTTGGACATTTCGTTGTGTTTGAAAATAATTTTAGATCTGTGCTATCTTTGACATGTTTACTCAAAATTATATGTAGATTTACCGGCAAAAAAAAAAAAAACACGCACACACAATTTACTCATCGAAATAGACGGTATATGTATGTATAATGTTTAATATGCAATGTGTGTAAATATCTTCCGACAACAAATAAATTGCCTAAACGCCACTCATGACAACTATGAATATAATCTCAGCTTATGCATAAATATATATGTACATTGATATGTCCATGACTTTTTTACCTATTGTACGTATGTACCTACACATTTGTGATAGTTTTACACATTTCACTGTCATATATGTATGATAGTAGCATCTGCTCAACTCTGTCTGACTCTATGATGATATTGCATACGAGTACATATATTTAAAAAGCGCATACATGTTCCTCTTTCCCCATTTATAATAATAATAGTAATAATAATAATAATAATAATAATAATAATAATAATAAATGGTTCCGGAATCTTGACCTCAGATTATGATTTAGATTTTGACTGATAATAGACTTGTGTAAAACCACTCGTATATATTAACTATGCACACATAGAGAAAAATGTAAACAAATAATATGCATAGACTTACAGTTTCGATGAAAAATAAAAAATAAATTCTCTTTTTAAATTGCATGATAATAAACATTGACATTATTTAAATTAATTGAATGACGTTGTTGCGATGACAAAAGTTTTAATATTGCAGTGATTCTTTACAAAAGATTCATATTACGTGGTGTAAACAACAACTTAGGGGAAGTAGTAAAACATTCTAGAATATCTGGTAACACTACTGGTGTACATATAAGAAAGAAGTTCGAATTAGAGTTGAGCAAAAGTTGTGAATTTCGCATCATTTTAATGTCATATATAAGGCAAAATTATAAGACAAATTTTTTCAATTTCTGAACAAATATTTTGTTTTAACTTACTTTTACTTTCTTCTTCATTTTGCTATCTTTGCAATTTTCTCTCTTCACTGTATACTTGTGAAACGTATTAGAATCAAACAAGAAAAACACACAACACAATA
This sequence comes from Megamerina dolium, assembly GCA_963854835.1. NCBI lineage: Eukaryota > Metazoa > Arthropoda > Insecta > Diptera > Megamerinidae > Megamerina > Megamerina dolium. The sequence goes on from OY978525.1 coordinate 34,637,847, forward strand.
TGAAAATTGCATACGACATTGTATTTCATTTATTTACTCAGTTTATGTACCGCGTATATATAAAATTTTTTTGAATTTGACTTTTCCAATTTCCATGTGCGCGTTAGCAATCAGCATATATGTAGCATTGTCTGTCCGGCTTCCTTGATTTTGTATGAAAAGAAATTTGTTTTATGCTCGTAAATTTTATTACGATTAATCATAATTAGAAATGTTAGCAGTTACAAATAATTGCGCTATTTGATATTGGTCTAATTGAAGTTCAAAAGAAATTTGTTTTAAAACTTTCTACGAGGGTTACTATTTATATTTCGGGAACTGGCAACACTAATGTCAATAGCTAGTTTGACATTTTTTAACAGAAACGACGTGCTCACAACGTTTTGATGTATCAGTGCTATTTGTTTCGTTTGCAGTGAGTTAAGAAGATCAATTTGGCAAAAAAATGGAAATTTCAAGAGAAGATTTTCGTCACAACTTTCGACGTGGGTTATCTCAACAAGAATGTGTCGATGAACTCAGTTCTTCGTATGGCGATAAAGCACAATCAAAAATCCACAGTATATCGCTGGTATTGTGAATTCAATCGTGGTCGTAGTTCGGTCGCCGACGAATTCCGTGAAGGTAGTCCAACATCGGTTGTTGTGCCATAAAACATCGATGTAGTGCATGAACTGATAATGCAAGATCGTCATGTGACTTATCGTGAGATAGAGGCATCCGTGCACATTAGTTTCACTTCAATACATTCGATTTTGCATGAACAGTTTAGTCGTAAAAAAAAATTTGCAGTCGTTGGATAAACCCATAATTTATAAATAGCTCAAAAAAAGGCTCGCGTCGATTGGTGTAAGGAAATGCCCAAAAAGTTTGACCGTGGTGCTTCAAAAAACATATATCAAATCCTGACAGGAGACGAATCATGGATATATGCGTATGAATCGGAAACAAAACAGCAATCGACCGTGTGGGTGTTCCAAGATGAGCCAAGTCCAACAAAAGTTGTTCGGGCCCGCAGCATATCCAAGCAAATTCTGAGTGGTACACGACCATTTGTTTGGCGGAAGTCTTCAGAGAAATTCGCAAAACCAACCGACAAAGACGAATCATTCTCCATCATGACAATGACTGTCAAAACATCGAATTATTGACTCATCCTCCGTACAGTCCTGATTTGGCACCCAATGACTTTTTCTTGTTCCCGAATATCAAAGGTGAACTTCGTGGTCAACGATTTACAAGCGCCAAAGAAGCAGTTGTAGTGTCTCAAGAGGAATGGAAAAACTGCTGTGACAAATGGTTGGAACGAATGCAAAAGTGCATTTATCATCATGGTGAATATTTTGAAAAACAATAAAGCCGTTTTCATTTAAAAATGTTTGTTATTATTTGCTATTCCCGAAGTATATGGACATTTAGTCTGTAAGGGTTTAGAGGTAAATATTTAGTATCAGATGTCTTTTCGAAATGAAAAGGAGAGGTACAAACCTAATAGGGATGGGATGTTATATGTCATACAAGTCGATTGTAACCTTGGTTGTAATTACGAGCCAGTAAGTTTCTGATTAATTAGGAAAAAATAAATTTTTTTTGGCATATTTTTATTCCGTAGCGTATTAAGCATTTGGTATCTTCAATAAGCTCAATAAGTTTTTAAAAAATTGAAAAAACATCAATTTTGCAGGGAAGCCCTCTAAGGAGTAGACGTTTGGGGTAAATATATTTGGAGAAAATATTGTGGCAACTCTGCGATCGCACAGTGGAACCGTCCATAACGCTATAGACGAGTGATTAGCAATTTTTTTATGTTTCAAATAAAAAATATGGATTTATAGATGACATGAGCTGTTGGATGCAAAGAAGCATGTTTATTTAGGCGTTGCTCAAACTATTGGCGCTTTGAAAAATATTACAATTACATTGCCAGAACCAAGCACTGAATTGAATGATATTGCATTTCACACATAATGAGAAAATCCAATAATATATTGAAATGAAAGATTGGTAGAAATCTCTATCAGAAGAATTTAAATTTAGTAAAATCTGTCTGTCTATTCTTATGATAACTGCCGTAACCATAGAGTGATCAAGTTGAAAATGGACACACGAGACTGTTTTCACCAACAACCAAATTGGCCCGGGAATGCAAGTAATTGTATACAAATTGCGCATATCTCCCATACAAAATTATATTTTTGGATATATATTTTTAGTCACTTTGGGCATGAAAATATAAAGTTTTCGAAAAAAAATTTGGTTTACAATGTTAGATTGATCGCAGAATGAATATTATTTTGAAAATAACAGTAATTGGATAAAAATGACGCCTATCCCCCATACAAAACTATGTTGTTGAATGTATGTTTTCACATTTTGCGCTAAAAAGTATAATATTTTCAATTAATATATTCGAAAATCGACGAAATCGCCTACCTCTCATACGAACTTATGCTTTCGGATGTATGTTTTCATACTTAATGAGCGAAAGTATTAAATTATCAAGCTGAAACAGGGTGCATACAATTAAATTTGCTTAAGTATGGGCAAGTTCGAAAATGAACGGAATCGAATTAAATGTACGCTTACCTCCCATATAAAGTTATGCTTCCCTATGTAGAAATATGCAGATACCGAGCTGAAACTCGGTACATACAATTATATTAACCAAATAATAGATATATTTAAAAATCAGCTTAATCGAATAAAAATCACGCCTACCTCCCATACAAAATTATGCTTCCGTATGTATTATTATACACTTTGCACGCAAAAATATCAAGTTATAAAGCTGAAACTCGGTAAATGAGCTTATATATGCTTAAGAATGAGCGAGTTCGAAAATGAATAGGATCTAATTAAAACTAAGCTTATTTCTTATACAAAAGTATGTTGTTGAATATGTGTTTTACACATTTCGACCGAAAACATAAAGTTATTAGGCTGAATCTTGGCCTATACGATTATTTTAATGAATGTGCATGTATGATATTTGTAAAAATGAGCGCTATCGTATAAAAACCTCGCTTACCTCCAGTACAAAAATATATTTTTTTTTTTTTCGAAAATATGTCTTTCTGTCTGTCGGGGTTTTGCATATCAAATTGCAGTGTTCCAAAATTTTTTGTAATGCTTTAATCGAATATATTCCTCTTTTATATATCTTTTTGCTTGTATAATGGGAAAACACATTTTTTACAGCACTTCGAATCACTTCGACTATCCAACTACTCTGACTCTGACTCCATTCAAATTTTCTTGCCTACAGTATTAATTCCCATAAATCGACTAAAGTGCAATTTTTTCTTTTTCTTCATATTTCAGGTTTATATAGCCGAAACGGCTGAACCAAATCTACGTAGTCTTTTAATTGGTGCGCCGTTTGTTTCCTATTCCATGGGCATTCTGATCGTTTACGCTTTGGGCTCAATTTTGCATTGGCGTGCTGTGGCATGGTGTGGCAATGTGCTGCCGGCTCTGGCTGCAATGGCTATATTTTGTATACCAGAAAGTCCGGCATGGTTGTTGCGAAATAAACGTGTGACTCAGGCGCGTCAAGCATTGAAATTTTTACGTGGCAGTGAGATATTGGCGCAGAAGGAAATCAACGAAATGACGGAACGTCTCGATAAGGAACGGGCCACCACAAAAACCAATGAGAATATTTTTCGACTGTGCTGTCAGCGGGTGGCTATTAAACCATTGGTGATTGTTATCACATTCTCATTGTTGCAAATGTTTTCGGGCACCTTTATTGTTGTTTTCTATGCAATCGATATCATTGCTGAGTTTGGGGCCGATTTCGATACAAGAACGGCGGCGATTTGGACAGCGGTAGTGCGTATGATTTGTACCATGATCTTTTGTCTGGTTTTGCTATTTGTCAGACGACGTCGTATATTAACTGTGTCCGGTATTGGATCGGGATTGAGCTGTTTGGTGTTGAGTGTATACATGTATGCACGTCTCAACGAGCCAAAAAGTAATACGGATGTTCTTGTGGCCGCCTCATGTTTGCTCTCCTATATCGCCTTCAATACGGCACTCATGGTGATGCCGGGCATTATGATCGGTGAACTATTTCCGGCACGAATACGTGGTCGTACAGCGGGCGGCGTCTTTGCTGCAATGAATATTGCTCTGTTCTGTTTTACAAAAGCATTTCCACTCATACAGGCGGCTATCAAAATGCGCGGTGTCTTTATGATCTTTGGCATGTCCAGCTTTATGGTGTCACTCTTTATGTTCATGTTTCAACCAGAGACAAAAGGGCGCAGTCTGGAACAGATTGAGGATTATTTCAATGAGAACAATTGGTTCTGGTTTAAACGTGATAGAAGCTATAAGAAAAGCAATCCAACAAAACAAGACGCATTCGATACTAAGGCTTAGATATTCTACGAGTAGTTTTATTCGATCAAGTACAATATTGTAAAAAACATTAATTGTTAATTGTGAAACTTTGAAACGTGATTGTTAGCATATTAAAAGAATATTTGAAATATTTATATTTATTTGTTATTGTTATTCTTATTAACTATTATTTGTTAATCAATTTCAAATATCATCAAAGTATTCACTCTAATTATTTAAGTAGTAAATTATAAACGTGATTGTCATTGTATTTTGAATAAACCTGAAAATAATTCCTTGTTAGTTTGTAAAAATATCATTATATTTCTATTGAAAAAAAAACAAATTAATTTCGATAAAAATTTGAATGTAAAACTTTATAAATATAAATAGCTAAGTATTCTCCATTAAGAATAGTTTTACCCTTCGTAATATTCAAAATAACCATGTGATGTAATTATAATCAGGTGCATTATTTATACATATAATGTAAGAAATTGTAAAATTATATTTTAAATAAAATGTTTAGAATAAATTTAGTAAATTTCATCTTAGTCATACCTTTTTTTTCAAATTGAATAAGCCCGTTGAATAATTCGACTACATTTATAGTTAAACCTAAATTAGATCGTAATGCGTAAAATGTCTGTCAATGTAGTTTATCTTCATGCCTCGCTATACGGTCCAGATAGGTGAATAAAAAATTAGCCGCAAATCTAATTAGATACCTTTTAATTTTTTTTTTTGTAAAATAATATAGCTATGATGTAGCTATGATGGCAGATTCATTTTTAATGGGGCGACCATCGGGTAGCTCTAAATGGGCCTTAAATTGAAAAAAGTTTTGTAGAGAAGTATTTTGTATTTATCGGTTTTTAATTTTCAATCATTTACATTTCGTGTCAGAATCTTGTTATTTTTCTCTCTCAGCAAGGCAGTGAACGTTATATCACCCGTGGATATAGGTATTTTCGGTGGCAGCCAAGCAGTAATAAAATCCTTAGATTCAGTTTACTTGATTTCATTAGTAGCCCTTAACTGCAGAATATCCCTTAACGAGATGCCCGAAGAGTTCAACATTCACTTTATTTGAGAGCCAGGACACAGGGACATAGCAGGGAACGAGAGTACGAACGAGCTAGCAAGAAAGGTGATAAGGAGAGTATTGGGTTTCCAAAGGCGATGTGTACATTTCTCCTAGCCTTGGGTTGGTTCCCAAGGGAAATGGGGTAGCCCACCTACGGCATCACAATGGGCATCACATTTGGCGCCTGTTGCAGTTAATTTTCCCTATTTACTTGACCCTAGCTTAGTTAATTGTATATAATCAACCTCTGAGCTGCGTTGACAGTTCCGAATGCTGTGCACCTTGTTCTATCCAGAGCCTGGCATACGCATAGGAGATGCTCTACTGATTCTTTTTCCTCTTCTTCTTCTTCCATATCTTGGAAGCTTCTATAGAAGTCATGAAAAGGTGCCTCAAATCTATTCACGTGTCTACTACCAAAAAGGCAATGACCTGTTCGAACTCCAATTGTTATTCTAACATAGGTTAGGTTATTATGGTTATTATTATGGACACACTTGGGCCAGAAAGGCCCATTGTGATATCACCGAGCTTCTCTCCCAATGCTGTCGTGCGTAAAAAAAGTGGACAGCATTAGAAGGGACCTACTAATATTAGCCAGTTTCGAACGACAGAACCCTTGTGACATCACTTTAACTTAGTTTTGTTATAGAGCTCTTTTAAGGAGTATTTTTGGTACATTGCTACTACCGGAAAAATTGCCAATTATTTGCCGGCACATAGGTACCGTTCGAAAGAAACATCTTTTCGATATTAAATTTTGTTATGCTTCAGCCTGGGGTTAAACACCAATGCAGTAACCTCTGAGCTAAGGCACCCAGTACCCAGAAGTAGCTTAGTACGTACTAAGTTCCGTTCTGGACATTTGAGCCTACTGGTTAAGCCGTTACCGCTCTGCCTCCAAATCTTGTTAGCATAATCGGCTTCGGTGAATTTTAATCCGTTTACCAATCTCAATCTTGACATTTTCTCTAAAAATAAACCTTATCAGAGGTGGAAAGTGTCCGAGTTTATGTGTCATATTCAAAGGTCTAATCAATAACGGCACATAATACTTTCCATTTCTTGTTCGTCCTATTTTGTTTTTAATCAATATAGACCTTACAAATAGTAGACGTAGAAATTTGATTAAAATTTCACATTGATAATATACTCTTTCAAATCATCGATATTCAAGAAATGAGCCCAATGTGATCGAAGCCTTAATATCTATAGAATTGTAACCCTGAAGTGTTCGAACATAGATTCAAAATTGAATGTCACTTTGTTAACAGAAATTTGAAACGTTTTCAAATTGGAAAATTACTAAATTTTGAGCGTAATACAATTATTACTTATTTTATTTTTGATTATACAATACATTTGATAGAAAAAAAATTTTTAGGAATAAATTAATTATAATAATACATGAAAATTGTTTGCCGTATCAAAATTTTCTTGTAAATATTGTATCATATAAAACGGAGAAGATGGCAACGAAAATTGCCGAAAGATATCACCGATCATCCCGTAATTCTGCACGTTCTTTGTCGCTTACACCAGAACAGGAGAGTAGAATGAAGCGAGACTATGATATTATAATGAATTTTTTAAATCAGAAAGATGTCGCACTATGGTTTCGTGGTACATCGAATTTTCAATTAGCTGCAGCCGATAGTTTACTGAATGCAATTCGAGACGATACCGAACAGAGTACAACACATCGTGTTATGGAATGTCTGGGCTCTATTGGTATTGATCCACTTACAACGGATAAAGATACTAGAGTTATAATGCGTTTAAGTCGTGGCAATGATTTGGCATTTTTATGGTTTCTCATGGAGTTGCATTATAAGACATCCGGTAGTGAATATAGTGTTAACGAACAATTGATTATGTCCTCAATATGCCATTTGGATTTGATTACAACAATACGTGAACTGGATCGTATACTACCGCCAGGACATCCATCCAAGCAGGTGATTGAACAACTTCGACGCAAAAAGAAGCGACAAGAACGCCATCAACTTGCAATAAAGAAACGACGCGCCGCATTCAAGGGCAAAGAAATGATGCCATATTTCGAAAAACAGATACATCCGCGTACATACGGCAAACCATTAACCCTAACTATGCCCGATTTTAAGGTTAAACTTGGATTTTATAATAAGGCCACCAATCCCAATTTTGTTGTACCTAATGAGGCGAATCGCTGGTATACCGATTATAAATTACAACCCGGCAAACGTATTGCCAATCGTATCATCAACGATGAACTATACAATATATTCGACGAGGTGGAAAAAGAAAAATATGATAAAATTCGAATATTATGTGAACATCACAAAGTCATTGAAGATATTGAAAAGAATTTGGAAACAGAATTACGTTTGATTGCGGAGGAGAAATGTTTAAATGCGCTGAAAAATTCACACAAAAAGGAGGTAAAGTAAATGAGGCATTGATATATTCACCTTTTTTAATCGCAAATTAAAAACAACACACAACACAGCCTGTAGGCCTGTAGGTATAGTCGAATTAGAATCGAATTATTTGACATATTTTCTATGTAAAAAAAATTGTCGAAAAGTCGACTTTAAATTTAAAATAATCTTCGAATCGACTTGCACGTCTTTGCGGGTCATGGAGTTTTGATTATTTTATGACGTCCAGCAAAATATATTCGCTAAATAGGAAGCCATTCGTTTTGAAAACCCTCTGAAAATAGCAATATCTTTACGTCGTTCGCATATTTTCTAAAAATATTCACTTTTTGATGTTAAAAGATCGTTTTTGGGGAAAGCATTTTTGAAACACAAAGGTCTTTCTATTGAGTCGAACAATTTTGATGGACGTCATAAGATGTTCCAAAATAAATTTTCTTTTTGTTACAAATCTAAAAAATTTTCCAGGAAACCAAGAAACGTGTCATGCAACAGCTTGAAAAGGATATCGACATGTATATGAGTCGTTTTCGTAAGCTTACAGCACAAAGTCGAAAGGAAAATATTGTACGATTAATTGGAAAAAACGAATGTGGAGCATATCTGATCGAAGGTAGTGATAGTGAAGAAGAGGCATGTCGTCCAAAGGAGCGGGTAGCATGCATTAAGGCACATGATGAACTGGAGAACGATGAAGAAGGAGAAGATCAGCAACCACAAGATCGTCCGGAACATAACGAAACCGAATGCATTGGTGAGCAGGTGAATGCGGAACAAAAGACTCGGCAAGAAGAAGAGGACGATGATTGTGGTGGTGCCAAACGCGTCAGCAAATCTTCTTTACACGGTGAAGGTGATTGCGCTGAAAATGGTAAAGCCACTGAGAATGATGCTCGAGAACACAGAAGCTGTTCGGTTGGTGATACACAAATGAAACAGACATTAAAAGGTCGTGTCTCCATAATGAATACGATTAGAGAATCGGAAACATGCGATTACAAATACATATCGAATTATGATTATGGACATGTTGATGTCACATCACCGACAACGTCACAAAAATATTTTTTAGCACCGCTTGATCATCGGCCGTATCAATTTGATTATCGTAAAATTTTCCGTTTTACTGAGAAAACGGACAAAGATGATGAGAAATGCGATATGAAAAGAATGTGCGCAAAAGTGATCGACAGCGAAGCGCAATTGAAAACGGTCGCTACGGTGGAGGAGGAGGCCGAGGAGCCGAATGCCAAAATCAATGAGGCCATCAAGAATTGGACAAAACGAACATGGAAAACGAAAGTGGCTAAGAAACGTGCTGAAATGGAAGCTGAAGAGAAGCAAAACCAAAAAACCCCGGAAACTCTGCGTAAATATCCACATGGTGCTTACTATGATCCCGACGACAAGGAACTTATGAACGATATGCTCAAAGATGCTCTAGAGTATATGAGTGCAAATCCCAAATATGTATTGGCCTCAATGCCGGACGCCTATAAATTGCCGATGTTGCGCGAATGGATATGGCAACGCTATGGCAAGACCTATACGAAGGAGGAACGCTACAAATCGTTTCGTACATCATTGAAAATATTTCATGCACTGGATAAAATTTGTATACAAGTACCAATGCCGAATGTTAGCGAATTGGGTAATCAATTGTTTATCGATTATTCGTGTCGTGATTATTTACTGCGAAAGGTACGAAATCATATGCTCTAATGTGAATCAATCGGTATATATTTTGAATTGATGTCGAAATTTGATTGAATGTGGTTGTGTTGTGGTTTCCTGAAGATGAAAATGTCGATAATAAAATTTTAAGTATTTGCATTAATTGTTGACAATTCGATTTCGACGCCACTTCAATTTTACGAGTATTTGTCGATATTAATCGACTAAAATTGATTAAATCGTATCTCAAACCTGACATACATTTTTCTAAATTAACCCACAGGCTAATCATATAAAAAATAGATATTATAAACGTATGGATCATGCAATTATGGAACAAGCACGTGTATTTTGGTTTGCAATGCGTCCATATTTATGCTCAAATGGTCCGCCACGTAATACTTATTTTGCCTATATGCCTTCACGTGTGGCAGATCTAACACGTTTCCGACCATGGAAGCCTAATGAATATATGGATGCAAAAGCTGAATGGGAACGACGTAATTACGAACGAAAAATGAATAAGTTGCTTTAAATAAAAAATGAACTTAAACAAATTTTTTTTTCAAATTTTCTTTAAATATTCAGATCATAAAAAATTACTTATTAATTAATATACAATAAATTATTATAAAATTTCTAACAACTAATAATAAACATTTTTGTTATATTAATTTATTTTGAATTACAAAATTAATAATAAAAAAAATTACACCCCTCCGTGACAATGTTTTCCTACATATCAGCGAGATAATGTCAAACATTGCCGTGACCAGGATTCGAACCTGGGTTACTACGGCCACAACGTAGGGTCCTAACCACTAGACGATCACGGCTATTGGAGCTATACATACAGACAATCTATTTTTGTCTTTTGCCAAATTGTGGTAAAATAATACGTTCACCATATTTACTTCAACAATATTATACGTACATATATTGTTGCGCATTTTATAAAAAGTGAAAGGTAATCAATATTGCTTTATATTCACACCACATTATGTTCATTTGCTTACTCGTGCAATTGAACTTATTAAAGCTGTCCAATGGCTATAAAAATACCCATGAAAATAGTAACATTCTAAGAATTTCATTTCGATAAACATTTAGATGAACATTTATTTGAAGCAATAAAAAAACAAAAAATATCAGTTGTATATAATTTTTGAGCAATGGAAAATATGCCGATAAAATATGGAAACATTTTGCTTCACAAATTGTATTGTGTATTGTCTGTTTAATGATACTAAGGTCAATGTTATGCAGGCAATCCGATGTCCGATGTTACACAGACTCGGTGTTAAAGTTACGAATTGTTATTATTGCTTTCAATACAATATAAACATTTCAGAGAGTAACAGAAATGTAAAAACCTTTCGGAATTGAATGCGCTAATTATTGAAAGTAAAAAAAAAAAAAACAAATTATTTTGAATACAATAAAGAATAAATAAAATAAAATGAATCAATCAGAAAGAAATTCGTATACTGAAAATACTCGTATATAATGAAAAAATAAAAAATAAATTTTTAATATTGTTCAGCAATTTCATATTACAAATAAATATATCTTTTGGACAAATTATTTTGTAAGGTACATAATAATCACTCGAAAATACAGGGTAGGCCACTTAAAGTGGAAGCATCGGGTAACCCTAATGACATAGCGCGTTGAAAACGTCAGTCGAAGAAAATTTATACCATGGAAGATTATAGTCTGAAAGAATGAGCTGCAAATTTTCAGTTATACATTCAGAATAATTTCTTAATTTTGAAAACTAAACGTGGATTCGTAAAAAAAAATTTAAAGCCAAAAATGCTAAAATAAATAAGCAAAAATTGTCCGTTTTGTGTAACCCAAAAACCTGAATTAAATAAAAACAGCCATTTTTCGATACAAAATTATTATGGATGATGGAACTACCGTTAGCGTCAATTGATAACGTTTTCGAGCCATGATAACGGGTTTTTTGGGATGCCCATTGTTCTTGAAAACGTCACGGGTGACTACTGGTTTCAACAAGACGGCCACCACAACACACAGCTCAACAAACAATTTATTTATTGCGACCATTGTTACCAGGGCGATTTTGAATCGATCGCTCTATTTAATATTACCAGACTTTTATTTGTGAACTTATTTGAAGTCCAAGGTATACCAAGGTATTGAGGCCCTATGCTCCACTTGGGAGCCAAGGGAAAATATATATATATATATATATATATATATATATATATATATATATATATAAGGTATACCAAATAAGTGTAGAACTTTTTACCCAATAGTTTGAATGATATTTTGTAAGGAAAAAATTTGAAAATATTATTTATTAAAAAAAATAGTTTTACTTAAATAAATATATACAAATAAAACTTACCACTGTTGTTAAAATTAAACTTTTATTGAACACATATGTTACATAAATTAAAGTATGGCCCAGCAGAAATTGCGACTTTTGCTAATTTTTCAGGTAATTTACGGATTGCATCTTTGCTGACCTTTGAAAATGATCTAGTTACCAAGCCAAATTTTGATGCGTTTAGGAGAATCAAAGCTCTTTCCGGAAAGGGCGAACTGCATCGATCTTATCTCCGCACATTCTGGTCGTTTTTCTTCAATGTCTCGTTTCAAACGTGTAATTTAGTAGTGATGGTTTCAGCAACTCATAATATACCACATTTCTCATAACTCCTTAAATACAGAGCATAACTTTGTCAGAATGAATATATCATTTTGGCTGCTAAGGATCAAGTTCACCAAGTTTGTTTGAGATTCTCCAAATAGATCCACTTTTCCGCAGTAACAATCCAATATAGAAAACCGTATTTTTTTATTTGTTTTTCAAACAGCAAATATGAACAGCTTCGCTTCTTTTCCTCTGACGAAACGAGTCTCAATCACTTCAGAGAAGGTGGTGTTGCTTGGTCACAGCATCGGTCGAACTTGAACACATTGATAATAAAATTTGAGCAGAAGGAACACAAGGCAGTAACGCATCTGGTGCCGGGTAAAATCTCAATTTCTTTCCATTGATCGCAATTACGGTTCCGGTGTAAGTAAAGAGATATGATAACATAAGAAAACGTAGACCCCTCAGGGAAATATTTTTCAATGTTTACTGTCAAATTAATGAAATTGCTATTGTATTGAGAAATGATGTTGATTGGTTAGAGACAGCAAAAAATTAATAAGAAAATGTTAAATAGCAGAACAATAGTCAACAAACATTTATAATGAGATTTAGGCCGAATTTGGCATCCATCGCCAGCTACCTCTCTTCTTCACTAGCTGATGCAGGTCAGAAATTCTAATTCCCGTCAAATTTTCCCATAATTGGTATTTTCACCGGAAGTTAGGTGAGCCTCTTCTGCGTCGTCCACCAGTGGCTTCCGAGTATAACACCATCTTAGCTGAAGCGTGTTCTTCCATCCGCTCAACATTACGTAACCAGCGCAACCGCTGAATTCTGATGCGCTTGTTTTTATGTCAGTGCGAGCATACAGCTCGTACAGCTCATGGTTGTACCTTATTCGTTACTGATACTCGCTGCCAATGCAAGTAAGTCCAAAGATCTTGTGTAGGACTTTTCGTTCGGCTCCGAGCATTCTCTAATCTGAGGTGGAAATTGTCCAGGCGTCGGCGCCATATGTATGGACAGGCATGATGGGAAACATGTAGAGTGTGGTTTTCGTATCTCGGGAGAGGACTCAACTTCTGAATTGCTTTTCCAAGATGGACAAAGTTCTTCACTACTTCAACAGTGTAATTATCAACAGTAAGGTGCTGTTCAATATGCCGGAACTCTTTATTTGTTGACGCTAGATACTTCATCTTGCCCTCGTTCACTGTAAAATCCATTCGATACGATTCTCTTTCTAACTCTAAGAATGCTGCATTGACTGTTCATGCAGATTTTGTCAGTATTATCGGCATACGCTAACTGCATGAAAGTTTTGTTGAAGATAATGTCATTATGCCGTAGATCAGCAGCTCGTATTATTTCTCCATAATCAGATACAAGAAGACGTACAATAACGAGCCACCTTGTCTGAAACCCCGTTCAGTATTAAATGGCGGGAAGAAGTCTTTCCTAATTTTCACTATATAACAGGAGCTTTACAGTGTCATACTGCAAAGACGCATGAGTTTTTGAGGAATTCCGAACTGTAGAGGTAATCCCTTACTGGACTATTGAAAGTGGCGTTATAACCAAGAAATAGGTGGTGTGTGTCGATCTGTTTCTACTGGATCTCCTCCAGAATTTGGCGCTGTGTGAAAGCCTGATTGATGGTAGATTTACAAGGTCTGAGGCTATACTGATAAAATCAAATCAGGTTGTTAAGCATAAGCTTGAACCTGTCACACACTCGACAAAGACTTATACTGCGGTAGTTGACACAAATTGTGGGGCCTCCTTTTTAATATAATGGACAGAGAATACTGATCCGCCTTCTGATCTGTAGGTCATGAGTTCAATCCTCGGCTGAAAAACAACTTTTTAATAAAGTAGAGGTCTTTCGTTCGAACGCTTTATTCCGGCAGTAACAATTTGCAATGAAAAAGCTTCTAAAACGGTTCTGCCGCCGTCGGAACCGGCTAATATAAGTAGGGCATTACTAGTACACTGGGCACTTCCAGTACTGGAAGCTAGTACTGCTTGAAACTAGGCCAAAGGGACCTTCAGCCATTGTGATAATGGATTATGGATTATTATTGATTTATGGATGAATAATGAATCAATTAAGTAAATTCGCTTTAAAAAATATTGTATATTAATTTATATTTGAAAGGCGAACCAAACTTTTAAACATACATACAATCAATTTATATTATCGTTCTAGTGTTAAATCCCCCTATATTTTGAATAATATTTCATTCTCCGTACACTGTCTACGTACACATTGTGCTCCTTTGAAATTATTGTCTGTGTCATGTGTTAGAAATGTGTGCGTGTTTATACAAAATTTTTAGCAGTTAGGTTTTGAAATACATAATTTAATTTTCATTTCTTTTTCCTACTTTAATTTTTTAATATAATAAATTTCGCGTTTTCAAAATTTTCCGCAATTATATGTGCTATAAGTAAAAATTTTCGTGATAAATTCTCTCAACCTTATACTAGTATCATCGTCACAATGGGTTTCAGCAGCTATACAATCGATCGACGAAAATCATCGATTGTGACGACCGAAAACAACATAAGTTCCAAAAGAGTTAAACATATCATCGATAAATATCTGCAAGAGCGTGATTTTCCTAATTGGTATCGTGGCATATCAAAATTTCAAATGAGAGCCGCTAATAAACTTTTAGAGTCGCTGCGAGATGACCTCGAACAAGAGACTACACATCGTGTGCGTTATTGTCTCAATTTATTGGGTATTCATCCAATGATAAAAATACGAGAAATTAAGGAACTAATGAAACTAAGTCGAGGCAGTGATATTGCCTTCTTGTGGTTTCTCCTGGAGCTACACTATAAAACATCCGAAACGACTGAGTATACTGTGAACCAACAATTGATTATGTCGGCTATTGCACATTTGGATATGGTAACGACACTGCGTGAATTGGATCGTATTTTACCACGGGGACATCCACCGGTGAAATTGATCGAAAAACTGCAACAGCGGCGTCTTCGTCAAATGGAGGAAGCACAAAGACGAAAAGAGCGACTGTCTAAAAGACGACCGAAACGAAATCCGAAACCATTATCGCCGTATTTTGACAAATTGGTACCTCGCCGGCACTATGGCAAATCATTGAAAATGCAAGAACCCGATTTTAAAGTTAATTTGCAAAATTACAGAGTCTTTGGTGATCCTAATTTTAAAGTCCCCAATGAAAGTGAACGCTGGTTTGTCGATTATCAATTGCAGCCGGGTAAACGTATTGCTGATCGTATACTACGTGAAGAGGTTACCAATATTTTTGATCCGACTACCCATGAACCAGTCAAATTTGAGAATACTACTCGCAATTTATGTAAAACCCATAAAGCATTGGAAGACTTAGAGAAATCTTTGGAGTTGGAATTGAAGGCAATTGCTCGAGAACGTTGTTTGCAGTATTTCGATATAGATAAGCATCATCGTGAGGTAGACCACCGCACGTTGTGACTTTGCAAAAACTTACGATTTTTAGAAGTTTCGTTTCTTTATTTATTTACAGAAAACTCGCAAACGTATTACAGAACAATTGGAGAAAGATGTTGAAATGCATATGTGTAAATTTCGTCAAATGGTTGCAAAGACTTCCAAATCGACTGTTGTGCAATTAATAAAAAAGAACAGCTATGGGAAATTTCTTGCTGAAGCCGATAGTGGACTGGGAAGTTTTCGTGCAATAAGCACAAGTTCTCTTCTGGAGTGTGAAAAAGGCGGAGAAGAAAAAGATGCTGGCATTTGTAATAAGATAAAAGACGGCAAAATAGTAATAGTTTCTGGGAAAGGCGATCGAAACGGTGATGTTGTGGTTAAAAATATACCCACTTCAGAGAATGAAGGCGGTACTGCTAAAGTAAAAGAAGACAAAATGTTGATAGTATGTGGAAAAGGATCCTGCGATGGCAATGTCGTGATTAGAAATGTAAACACTTCAGAGAATGATAGTTGCGCCGATGATATCAAAGAAGGAAAAATTGTGGTAGTATGTGAAAAAGGAGCCCCTGATGGAGATGGCGTCGTTAAAAATGTAAGCACTTCAAAGAATGAAATGGGTGCTGGTGATGTTAAGGAAGGAAAAATGGTCATAGTGTATGGAAAAGGAGCCCGTGATGTCGATTTCGTTGTTAGAAATGTTACCACTTCAGAGAATGACAGCTGGACTGATGATATTAAAGAAGGAGAAATGGTCATAGTATGTGGAAAAGATGCTAGCAAAGGCGATGAACTGCTTAAAAATGTATGCCCTTCAGATAATAAAATTGGAGCTGGTGGTATCAAAGAAGGGAAACTAGTTGTAGTGTGTGGAAAAGGAAATGCTGATGGCGATGTCGTTGTTAAAAATATAAACACTTCAAATGCTGAAAGCTGTGCTGATGATATTAAAGAAGGCGAAATGGTCATAGTATGTAGAAAGGGTGCTAGCAATGGCGATGTGGTGCTTAAAAATTTAAGAACTTTAGATAATAAAGTCAGAGTTGGTGCAATAAAAGCAGAAAAAGTAGTCACGGTTTGTCCAAAAGAAGCCTGTGGTGGCGATATCGTGCTTAAAAGCCGAAAAACTTCAGAGAATAAAATCAGAGCTAGTGCAATAAAAGAAGGAAAAATAGTCGTAACATGTGGAAAAGGAACTAGTGCTGACGATGTTGTTGTTCAAACTGCAAGCTCTCTGGAGAATAAAATCTATGCTGGTAATATAAAAGAAGGAAAAATGGTCGTAATAAGCGGAAGAGAAGCTAGCGATGGTGATGTCGTGCTTAAGAATGTAAGCACTTCCTCATCAGAGATTAAAACTGGCAAAGAAGAACGGAATGATCAGAGAAAATTCAGCCATTCATCGTTTCATGGCAGCGGCGATTGTGCAGATAATGTGTATTCGAAACCTGATACACGTTCTCTGAACAATCGTTGTCGTTGTTGTGATCGTCTGATTGGTGATGGTCCATCCATCAATGTTGGTGATAACAAATATATGGCTGGCTATGATTATGGCCACACAACCGATGGCACTACACCAACTTTATCACAAACATATTTTAAAGCGCCCACCGAACATAAGCCTTATAGATTTGATTATTCCAAAATTTATCGTCCGAAAGAAGAGAAGTCTTTGGAAAATGTTCAGCGCAGCTTAAATGTACGAATATGTATTGCAAAGGCTCTACGCAAAAATCAACAGCAGCAACAGCAACAAGTCGATGAAACATCATTGAGAAGTGATGAAGATGTTAGGAACTGTTGTAAAAATATTTGGAGAGAACAAATGGCTCAGCAAAAGATTAAAGAGAACGAAGAGGAAAGAGTACGCAAATCAAAGCCTCTGCCACAATATGTTGATGGTGCTTTTTACGATCCCGATAATAATGATCTGATGCAGCAAATGCTAAAAGATGCTTTTGCCTATATGCAGCAAAATCGTACATTTGTATTGGCCACCCTACCTGAAGCGCATAAGCTTCCGCAGATGCGTGAATGGATAATGCATCGATATGGTAAACGTTATACAAAAGAAGAACGTGATAAAGCATTTTCCGAATCGATTGATACTTTCAATGCATTAATACGAACCACGATGAAAGTTCGTTCACCAATCGAAAAAGATATAGGCAAAAATAATTATAATAATTATTCATGTCGCGATTATATTTTGAAGAGAGTAAGTCATGTGACTTTTATATCAATTTATTATTATTATTATTATTATTATAATAATATTTATATTTTATTTTTTGGCAATTTACCTCTTACTTAGATTAATGATGTTAAATCGAAATATTATGAAGAATTAAATGCAAGCATAATGAATCAAACAAGAATATTTTGGTTTGCAATGCGACCATATCTTTGTTCCAGTGGTCCACCTAGAAATACATTTTTTGCATATATGCCATCACGTGTACTGGAGCTACAATATTTACGCCCATGGCAATCCAAAGACTGCATCAATTACAAGTTTTATTGGGAGAAACGTGTGGCTAGAGAGCAAAGGAAATTGTATCCCTATTAAATTAATGTTTAATCAAAATGTATTTATGTATTATTCATGTAAGTTATAATTTGTATTATATATAAATATATTTATAATATTTATATGTAATGCTTTAAGAAGAAATATAATAATAATTTCCGTAAATTTGCTGTAGTCAGCTCTAGGGAGAGAAAGAGGTGAGTAGAGACAGGAATGAAACTTGCCAACTCTTCGAGAAGATCAAGCGCCTGAGTGGCGGCTTAAATCCAGGAGCCTCTTCCGGGAATATGGTTACAGATGTCCAGAGTGTATTGAGCTTGCAGACGCTACTCCACGTTATTGAATGGTGAAGCTTCGAACAATTGCGCCAGCTGTGGAGATTTCCCGAACACTCCAATCACGGATCATAGTGTAGATGTTACACCGCCAGACCATGACGAGGTCAGAGAGAATTATAAAGCCACTTTCGACAGTCGTGTATGGAATTAACTCTATACAACAATGTCTGAATTCGGTAGTTCTGCAAAATTCATTCGGCTTTGCAGAATGACACTGTATAGCTTCTGTTGTGCAGATAAAATTGGAAAGGAGTTCTCCCCGCCTTTTAATACCGAACATGATTTCGTTATCGTGCGTCTTCTTCAACCTTATTATGGAGCAATTAATATGAGCTGCTGGTCTACGACATAATGGCACTATCTTCAATAAACGTGTCATGCTTTTGGTGTATACCGATGATATTGACATAATTGGCATGAATACGCGAGCAGTCACTGTAGCATTCTCAGAGTTCGAAAGAGAGTCGCGTCGAATGGGTCTTACGGTGAACGAGTGCAAGACGAAGTACCTAGTATCAACAAACAAAGAGCCCCAGCGTCTTGAACAGCACATCACTGTTGATAACTAAGCTTTTTAAGTAGTGAAGGACTATATCTATCTTGGAACCAGCATTAATACGAGAAATGACGTCAGCCTGGAAATATTGTGAAGGATCACTCTTCCTAACAGATGCTACTTTGAGCTAAGCAAGTAATTCAGAAATCTGACTCTCTCTAGTGCAACGAAAGCCCCACTCTAGAAGTCTCTCATCATGTCTGTTCTTACATATAGTTGATTAAAATAAATATTTAAAAAAATTGTTTTACCAAGGAAAAAAATGAATTTCCTGTGTTGATTAAATATTGCTTTTTGATGGTAAAAACTACTCCGACAATTATGATGAATCTGCTCCATCGGATACAATGATAAAATCTTGGTTTACTGAGCTCAAATGCCAGAAATTTTAAAGTGCAAATCTATAAATAACGTGGGTGCCGTAGCTCAGTGGTTAGAGTGTAGGCTAAATTTAATATCGAAAAGATTTTTCTTTGGAACGGTACCCACCTGTTGGCAAGCGATTGGCAATTCTTCCGGCAGTAACAATTCGTCATCGAAAAACTTCAAAAAGCACTCTGGACCAAACTGAGAAAAAGTGATGTCACAAGGGTTATGACATTCAGAACAGGCTAAAATAAGTAGGTCCCTTCTAATACTGCCCAGAATTTAACACACTCAACAGTACTGAAGAGAAACTCTGCCAAAGAGCCATTTGGGGCTTATAAGTGTCACATATTTGTTATTATTATTTTATATATAAAATAATAGTAATATACAAATACAAAACTCTTCTGTCCAGCTCCAAACCTGAAGCTCTATAACAGGTTTTTCAGGCGTTGCCGCTGTAGGTGTCCAAGCCCGGAGAGATGAATTAGTGCAATTGTATGGAAGCTTTACCACAATCGATGTCTAAAAAGTCCGAAAGATGCCAAAGGTTGAACATATTTTTTCTAGCTTTGCAGGTATTTCAGTTGTCGCCAGACAGTGAGCTTATTCGAACTCATCATATTTTAAAAGAATTTTGCACCAACTTCAGAAAATAAACTACAAGGAAAAATGTATTATGTATGAAAATTAATATGAAAAACGTGAACAAAGGCATAGCGTTGACTAACAAGTAATAAAAAAAACCAATTGATGATTGTAAATGATGTCTCAACGTCATCCAAGTGTTTTCTTTTTTGTGTCGATTCGTAACTGCTGATAAAATCAACAATCAAATCAAATCAACAATTAAAACATTATTAGGCTGTTTGAATGAAGAAATCAAAGTAAAAAACCCTTAATTCGCACACAAAATGAAAAGAAAATGACACCTCCGACTTTGACACTACATTTTTTTTTCAAGCTTTATTTATTAGATCTTTCTAAAATTACTTAGAAACTAACAATAAGTAATCAAATCTTACAAACTAACTAAAATTATGTGATATTCCCAACGATATGAGTCTGCAGGAGTTTAGTAGCTTCTATGGGGTTAGAGCGAGAGCACAATATTGCCGTATCATCTGCAAAGGTCGATATAAATGTATAGTTATTGCTGGGCATATCTGTAGTGTATAAGAGATACAGTAAGGGGCCCAAAACGCTTCCTTGAGGAACGCCACCGTGAATATCCAATGGATTTGTTGTGTAATCCTTGTGATGTACGAGGAATTGTCTTTTCGTGAGGTAGCTACTAAGCAATGAGGAGACATTTGCAGGCAGTAATAGTTTGAGTTTGTAAATAAGGCCATCGTGCCATACTTTATCGAAAGCTTGAGTGATATCAAGAAAGACAGCTGAGCAATACTTTTTTTCTTCAAAAGTGTTCCTTATCAGAGTTACAATGCGGTGGACTTGTTCTATTGTGCCGTGCTGTTTTCTAAATCCAAACTGATGTTGAGGAATCAGTTGGTTGAGATTAATAAATGGAGTTATATTCATGACAAGTAGCTTTTCGAATACTTTAGAAAGTAGAGGCAGGAGGCTGATAGGTCTGTACGATGCAACTTTTGTAGGGTCTTTTCCTGGTTTTGCTATCATAATAATTTTTGAAGTTTTCCAGCATTTGGGATAGTGTTTAATACGAAGGATAGCATTGAAAATGTGCATGAGATGAATTACTGAAGCCGGAGGTAGCTCTTTTATCATTTTACCGGTAATTTTATCTGGACCAGGTGATTTTTTTGGGTTTAAATCTTTATAAATTACTTTGAATATGTCCTTTTTTTTAATTTTGAGCGTTATTGAGCAAGGTTGAGAAGTTAATTTTGGTAATGAGGACTGTGAAGAGGGTGGATTGGGTGTAAACACACTTTTTAGGTGGTTTGCAAAAGCCAAACCCTTCTCATAGTTGCTTCTAGCCCAATTACCGTCACTCAAACGGATGGGGGAATCAGTGAGAATTGGCCGATTTGAGTTTTTTGCTGATTTCCACAAAGAGTAGTCTGACGCTTCACCAGGTGTTAATTTCGCTATGTGCTCTTCTAACTCTTTGTTGTTTTTATTTTTTAAGGCTTGCTTTAACTTTCGAGTGCAGTGCTGTAGCTGTGTTTTCAGATTCGGTGATCTGAATTCTTGCCATTGTCTTCGGAGCCTTTGACACTACATGAATTTGCTTTTGACATTATTTATCTAATATTATTATACACCATGCCTAAAAAACAAACTCTAAGAATGATTTAAAAAGCTTGACTCATAATTATGTTTGATGTTGGATGTCATTTCATTTCATTTATATTTTGTTTTTCAATATTATTTAGTGTCTGTGTATTTTGTAATTTGGGATTTTGATTTTCTTTTTTTTTTTTGTTTTTGATTACACGTTTTACAAAATTTTGCGTTTTGTCCATTTTTCAAAATCGCCATGGGTTTCTTGGGCAATACCTATCGTAATCGTAGCGGGTCGATTTCCGGTATAGAACGTATGAGCGCCAAAAAGCGTAAATGGCTTCTGAAGCAATTTTTAGAAGGGCGTGATTTTCCTCTTTGGTTTCGTGGTATATCAAAAGCTCAAATTCAAGGTGTAAATGCGCTCTTCAATGCTCTTCGCGATGACATGGAACAAGAGACTACACATCGCGTACGTTCTTGTCTAAATGCCTTGGGTATTCATCCAATGATAAAAATACGCGAAATTAATGAACTAATGAAATTAAGTCGGGGTAGTGATATAGCCTTCCTGTGGTTTCTGTTGGAGCTGCACTATAAGACACCAGAGTCGACGCCTTACACTGTAAACCAACAATTGATTATGTCAGCTATTGCACATTTGGATATGATTACGACAATGCGTGAATTGGATCGTATTTTGCCACCGGGACACCCACCATTCAAATTAATAGAGAAACTTCGTCGTCATCATTATCGAATGGAGGAGGCACAAAAACGAAAAGAGCGACTGGCTAAAAGACGACCGAAACGAAATCCGAAACCATTATCGCCGTATTTTGATAAATTGGTACCTCGACAGCACTATGGCAAACCATTGAAAATAGCTGAACCCGATTTTAAAGTTAACTTGCAAAATTACAGAGTCTTTGGTGATCCTAATTATAAAGTCGCCAATGAAAGTAAACGCTGGTTTGTCGATTATCAATTGCAGCCGGTTAAACGTATTGCTGATCGTATACTACGTGAAGAGGTTACCAACATTTTTGATCCGGTTACACAGGAACCAGTCAAATTTGAGAATACTGCTCGTAATTTATGCAAAACCCATCAAGCATTGGAAGAATTGGAGAAATCTTTGGAGTTGGAATTGAAGGCAATTGCTCGAGAACGTTGTTTGCAGTATTTCGATACGAATAAACATCATCGTGAGGTAGAACAGCGTACTTTGTATCTTTGTAAAAATTGTCAAAAGTTTTGTTGCTCCATTTTCCAGGAAACTCGCAAACGTATTACCGAACAATTGGAGAAAGATGTTGAAATGCATATGTGTAAATTTCGTCAAATGGTTGCAAAAACTTCCAAATCACCTGTTATGCAATTAATAAAAAAAGATAGCTATGGAAAGATTCTGACTGAAGTCGATAGTGGATTGGGAAGTTTCCATGCGACAAGTGCGGCTTCTTTTAGAGAGCGTGAGACAGGTGGAGAAGATAAAAAAGTGTTCGAAAAAGAAAAAAGTGATGGTGGTGGTAGCGGCGGAGAGATTGCCATAGTATGTGGAGCAGAAGCCCGTGTTGACGATGTCGTGCTTAAAAACGAATGCAAGTCAGATAGTAAAATCGGAGCTGATGCAATAAAAAAAGGGAAAACAGTCATAGTATGTGGAAAACGAGCTAGTGATGGCGATCTGGTGGTTAAACATTTAAGTACAACCAAGGCTAAAATCGGTGCTGATGTAGTAGAAAAAGGAAAAATTGCCATAATACGTGGAAATGGATACCGTGATGGCGACGTCATGGTTAGAGCTGTAGAGGATAAAATCTGTGCTGGTGATATAAAAGGAGGGAAAATGGTAATATCATGTGGAAAACGAGCCAGCGTTGCCGATGTCATGATTAAAAATGTAAGCTCTTCGGAGAATAAAATCGAAAACGGGAAAATGGTCATAGTATGCGGTAAAAGCCCTAGCGATGACGATGTTTTGCTTAACAAGGTAAGCACTTCTGAGAATAAAACCGGAACTGGTGCAAGAAAAGAAGGAAAAATTGTCACAATATGTGGAAAAAAATCTAGTGATGGTGATCTGGTGGTTAAAAATGTATGCAGAATCGAGAAAGCGAAAATCGATGCTGATGCAATAGAAAAAGGAAAAATGGTCATTGTATGTGGGAAAAGAGCTAGCGATGTTAATATCGCGGTTAAAAATGTAAGCACTTCATCATTAGATAATAAAACCGATAAAGATTTACAGAATGAGCAAACAAAATGCACATTCTCTGAACAATCGTTGTCGTTGTTGTGATAGTATGATTGGTGATGGTCCATCAATGCAAAATTCAAAATTCAATGTGTATCAAAGCATTGATGATGACAACAAATATATGGCGAACTATGATTATGGTCATTTAAGTGATGTCAGTACACCAACATTATCGCAAACATATTTTAAAGCACCTACCGAACACCAGCCCTATAAATTTAATTATAGTAACGTGTTTCGCCAACAACCATCCCGAAAGAACTCAAATGTTAGAAAATGCATTGCAAGGGCTTTGGGTAGAAAACCAATTACCGATGAGACAAGTGATTCAGTCATAATGAGTGATTCTTCTGGAGATATTGGGAGTGAGTCCAGTAGTAGGGCGGAAATTGACGAACAAATTGAGATGGAAAAACACAATGAAAGACCTTTACCACAATATGACTATAATATTTTATATGATCCCAACGATAAGAACCTAATGCAGCAGATGCTTAAAGATGCTCTAGAGTATATGCAGAAAAATCGAAAATTTGTATTAGCTGCCCTGCCAGAAGCATATAAGCTACCATTATTGCGTGAATGGATTTGGCAACGATATGGTAAAGAGTATACGAAAATGGAACGCATCAGATCATTCCACGCCTCCCTTAAAATTTTCGAAGCATTAATAGGAACAACGATGAATATTCGCTTACCAATTGAACAAAATTTAAGTAAAAGTAATTATGCTAAATATTCTTGTCGCGATTATATTGGGAAGCTGGTAAGTCGAGTTTTCTTCTTGCATTGCACAATTCGTTTTGGTTAAGAAACTCTTTGTTAATTCGCAATTCTATCAGATTGAAAATGTTAAACACGACTATCATGAACAAGTCAATCAAAGTGTAATGAATCAATCGAGAACATTATGGTTTGCAATGCGTCCATATCTTTGCACTAGTGGTCCACCTCGGAATTCATTTTATGCATATATGCCGTCACGTGTTGTTGAAATACACCATCTGGGCAATTGGCAACCCCACGAGTTCATTAATTACAAATATTATTGGGAGAAACGTGTGACTCGAGAGAAAAGGAAATTACTGTACAATTTTTAAATAGTGAGGATTTTAAATTATTAAATATATGCATGTGTGTGAGGAGTAATGTGTAATGAAATTCATTGTTTCAAAATTATGAACAATATATAGTGTGTAGAGCCGTTGACTATACTTTTATGTACAGCGGCTTGTAAGTACAACGTCAACTGTGTTGTTTGTTATTGCTTTATTTTTGTTAACAGCCGACATCAATAAATATTCATGTAGATACAAATAAAACAAGAAAAAAGGAGAGTATTTATTGAAAACAATTTATTATTAGTGTACGATTAAAACAAATAGAATATAAAATGAATCGTGGTAAAATTGCATTTGGTAAAATAAATTTAAATCTAAATAAGGCAAATACAGAAGAAAAACAAGAGAATGATACGGCAGCCACCATAGGATTTAAAAAAATGGGTAAGGAACAGCTAATGCGGCAAGTAGAAGATGTTGCCGAAGATTTAGAAAGTCAGCATTTAAAAGATGTCATGGGTATATCTGGATTTGGAAGAAAAACAGCAAAAATGTTTGATATAAATGTAAGTAACTGATCGTGCAATTTTTGTGAACAACTTCAAGTGATTGTATTCACGCTCGCTTTTTTAGGAACA
Organism: Megamerina dolium; assembly: GCA_963854835.1. Taxonomy (NCBI): domain Eukaryota; kingdom Metazoa; phylum Arthropoda; class Insecta; order Diptera; family Megamerinidae; genus Megamerina; species Megamerina dolium. The sequence goes on from OY978525.1 coordinate 34,663,445, forward strand.
AATAGCAAAAGCACGGGAACATGCTGTTCCACCAAGAAATATAAAGAGAGATGAGAAAAAAGAATCTAACGAAGCTAAAAGTGATGCCGATGATGATGATATAATTGGCCCATTGCCAACGGAAGCATTTGCTGCAAGTGACAAGGTGCGAAAGAATAAAAATAATGAAAAAAATGACATTGATAATGACGACGATGATGATGAGGATGATGATGATGACGATGACGATGGCGATATCGAAGAGCACCTTGAACGCCGAATACCTAATACACACGAAGTACAAATGCAACATGGGTCACGAGCGGTGCTTGCATTGGCCGGTGATCCATCTGGTGGACGTCTTGTTTCGGGCTCCATAGATTATGATATGTGTTTTTGGGATTTCGCTGGCATGGATTCTGCAATGCGCAGTTTTCGAACAATACAGCCATGTGAAAATTATCCCATACGTGCACTGCATTACTCAGTCACCGGTGATATGATTTTGGTGATTTCAGGGAATGCACAAGCGAAGATTTTGGATCGTGATGGTTTTGAGAAGATGGAATGTGTCAAGGGTGATCAATATATAAGTGATATGTCGCGTACAAAAGGACATACAGCTCAACTGACAGCAGGTTGTTGGCATCCATTTACAAAAGAGGAATTTCTTACATCTGCATTAGATGGCACCTTGCGTATATGGCATGGCCTGAAGTCGAAAGAGCAAAAAATAGTTATTAAGACAAGAGCACAAGGCGGGCTTAGGACGAACGCATCTGCATGTACATTTAATCGTGATGCTACACTGATTGCAGCTGGCTGTGTTGATGGTTCAGTACAGACATGGGATACACGGAAAATGTTTGTCAGTACCACACATTGCATTCGCGGGGCACATCAAAAGGACTCGGAGATAACTTCAATTGTTTTCTCCTACTTAGGTAGGTATTGTGTAGTACGTTGTGTTTCATATTTATGTAGTTTCAAAATATTTGTACCTCTAGGCACACAAATTGCTACACGCTCGAATGATGAAACAATGAAGTTATGGGATTTGCGCAATTTAAAGCAGCCGTTAAATACGTGGTCGAATCTCTTTTCACGTTATGACACCACAGACTGTTGCTTTAGTCCCGACGATCGTCTGCTTATCACCGGCGAGTCGCTGCCCAAGGGCGCTCAAGATGCAAATCTTTATTTCTACAATACACAAACGTTTGAGGAAGTCAAACGAATTGCAGTGACCGATTCGCATATAATAAAAATACTTTGGCATCCGAAATTGAATCAAATGTTTGTGGGTTGCGGCAACGGTGTAATTAAATGCTATTATGATGAACATCGCAGTATACGCGGTGCCAAGTTGTGCGTTGTTAAGACGTATCGCAAAAAGAAACACGCCGAAATGATGGGTGTAACACAAATTATCACGCCTCATGCGTTGCCGATGTTCCGTCAGGAGAAATCGAAATCGTCGCGAAAGAAAATAGAAAAGGAACGATTGGATCCCGTTAAATCACGACGTCCAGATTTGCCTATTACCAGTGGACAAGGAGGTCGTGTCGCCAGTTCTGGTGGCACACTCTCCTCCTATGTTATACGTAATTTGGGATTAAGCAAACGTGTCGATGATGATCAGGATCCTCGAGAAGCGATTCTGAAGTATGCTAAAGATGCAGAAGAGAATCCCTATTGGATTGCACCAGCCTACAAGCAAACTCAACCGAAACCGATATTCTCCGAAACAACAGCAACAACCACAGCAGCAGCAAGTAGTGATGAGCCTGAAACGAAAAAGCCCAAGCAGGAGTAGCTACATGCTTAATTATAAGATTTGAAATGGCACAAAAGACACACACACTTAATGTTTGGAATAAATAAACCCGCATAGCTGGCTAAAGTAGTATACTCGATACTTGATATTATAATATGTATTTTGAGTTTATTGGAAGTAGGTACAAAAGTAAGAATCAAGTATTAAGTTATTTATCGGTGGTGGCAAGCGCATCTTGTAATCGATAACAATCACTTGCAATTTTCCACTTATCCTCCTCGGCGGTTATAATGAACGTTTGTTGGAAAGGTTTCATCGGTTGATCTGTATACTTAACAGTACCACCAGCTTGTATCATATATGTGAGTTGGCCAGCAACCGCATCATCAACAATAGGCTGAGCATCCAATGTTGATATTGTATGTTCCGATGTAGGTAATTCTATAAAGTATTTTTGTATATCGTCTTTACCGGTAGCGCCATTACCATTCCACACAAAGAGACCTTTCTCCAGATAGAGGCGACTCATTTGCTAAAACATACAAAAGGATTATTTACAATATTTTGCCTCTTTATGCATTCAACTCACATGCCGCCGTTTGTCAAACGATGTGTAATAGAGTTTAGTAAAATCCTCGGCGGTACGGCAACATGATTCAACTTTACTACGTAATCCCTAAGGAAAAGGAACACACTTTAGTACAATTTCAACAATTTACACTTTAATAATACTTACACTGTCCATTTTTTGTTATTTTCTATTAATATTTAATTTATGTATATATTTGTATGATATTCTATTGAAAGCAATTTGTTTTGGCATTCAATTGACAGTGGTGTTTTTTTTCTTTACTCCGTGGTGAAATACCGGGTCGGATGTTGTTAAGCCGCTGTAAATATATGAACTCCAAACAAAATAGCAACGAACGAATAATAACGAGTAGAAAGAAATATTTTTGTGCCGATTTAAACACAAGTAATTTTAATTAAAAACAATTTCAATTCGTATTGAATGCACGAATGACAAGTACAAAGCGTGTCCCATGTACGTGAAACAAAAACGTCTATCTCTTTCAAGGAATTATCATGGAAATGTCTGTGTCTAAATCTGAAATTTGCATGTGTGCGAAGAATTTATTAAATATATGAAATATAAGACACTTACGTTGTTATTATATCAACTGTTGAAATTCATTTAAAACGTAAAAACGGAAATATGTGATTAAGGAGAAGTTGACAGTTTACTTGACATATGAAACTCCTTGTCAATCCAGAAAAAAAATTGAATCTAAATTAGGAGAAATAGAGCAATTGGAATATCATTCGTTTTCTAATTTCGTTAAAATTGATTATAAGGATTTTAGCGGTAAAGTTACATCACTTAACATTATTGTGCTTATGGCTTAAAATAACCTAAAATATATGACAGCTGTCAGTTTCCATTTTTTGTACAAAAGCGCCGAATTGAAGCGTTGTTGTGGGCAGAGTGCAGCTTGTAATAAAAATTGCGTTTGATGTTGAAATTAAATAAAATCGAATTTAATTTATGAAACAACGAATAGAAAAGAAAAATTCATCAAAATGGCAGATACTTTAGAATACAGTGACATAACAGCAGAAATACGCGGTGTAATGGTAAGTATATTTTTGTAGTTGGAGCTAGAGGATATATCGACATGTGAATGTATTATTTTATAGACGCCGGGCCGTTTGAAGCTCACCGAACAGAATATCGTCTTTAAAAATACGAAAACTGGTAAAGTGGAACAAATAGCCGTTGATGATATTGATTTGATTAATTCACAAAAATTCGTTGGCAACTGGGGCATTCGGATATTTACAAAGAATGGCACACTGCATCGTTTCGTCGGCTTCAAAGACAGTGAGCACGAGAAATTGGGTAAATTCATAAAGAATTCCTACAAGCAAGATTTAGTTGAGAAGGAAATGTGTGTCAAGGGTTGGAATTGGGGTACAGCACGCTTTATGGGCTCGGTGCTGAGTTTTGATAAAGACACCAAAACCATATTTGAAGTGCCACTGTCGCATGTGTCACAGTGTATGACCGGTAAAAATGAAGTCACATTGGAATTTCATCAAAGCGACGATGCACCAATTGGCCTATTGGAAATGCGTTTTCACATACCATCGGTGGAATCGGCCGAAGATGATCCGGTGGAGAGTTTCCAGAATAATGTCATGAGTAAAGCATCGGTTATTTCAGCGTCGGGTGATGCAATTGCTATCTTCCGTGAAATACATTGTCTCACACCGCGTGGTCGCTATGATATCAAAATATTCTCGACATTCTTTCAATTGCACGGTAAAACATTCGATTATAAAATACCCATGGATTCGGTGTTGCGTTTATTTTTGCTGCCGCACAAGGATAATCGTCAAATGTTCTTCGTACTGTCACTGGATCCGCCAATTAAGCAAGGCCAAACACGTTATCACTTTTTGGTTTTGCTTTTTGCACCCGATGAAGAGACCTCCATTGAATTGCCATTTACGGAGGAAGAGCTCAAAGAGAAATATGAGGGTAAAATCGAGAAGGAACTCTCTGGTCCGCTGTATGAGGTAATGGGTAAGGTGATGAAAGTGCTAATCGGCCGAAAGATTACTGGACCGGGTAATTTTATTGGGTAAGCTATATTCACAAAATTTTGTTCTTATACTTGTTGGATTCGACTAACGATTGCCTATATTTCCATAGTCATTCTGGCACAGCAGCTGTTGGTTGTTCGTTCAAAGCTGCCGCTGGCTATTTGTACCCATTGGAGCGTGGTTTCATCTACATACACAAGCCACCTCTACATATACGTTTCGAGGAGATTGCTTCAGTGAATTTCGCACGTAGCGGTGGCTCTACACGTAGTTTTGACTTTGAAATAACCCTCAAAAACGGCACTGTCCATATATTCAGTTCGATTGAAAAAGAAGAATATGCCAAATTGTTTGATTTTATACAACAAAAGAAATTACACGTCAGTAACATGGGCAAAGATAAAGGTGGCGGCTACAAAGATGTCGATTTTGGTGATTCAGATAATGAAAATGAGCCAGATGCCTATTTGGCACGCGTCAAAGCTGAGGCTCGTGAGAAGGAATCAGACGATGACGATGAAGGTTCGGAGGAAGAGTCGACCGATGAAGATTTTAAACCGAATGAGAACGAATCAGATGTTGCCGAAGAGTATGATAGTAATGTGCAGAGTGAGTCGTCAGATGACTCCGATGCCAGTGGCTCTGGTGGTGGTTCGGGTGCGGAAAAGAAAAAGCAACAAAAAAAGGAGAAAAAAGAGCATAAAGAGAAGAAGAAAGAACGTAAAGAGAAAGTTGTAAGTACCACTAGAACATACTAGAAATCATTAAATTAATAATTTATTTAATTTAGAAAAAGAACACCAAAAAGAAGGATTCCAATAGGCCAAAACGTGCCACAACAGCCTTTATGCTGTGGTTGAACGATACGCGAGAAGAAATTAAAAAAGATAATCCTGGCATCAAGGTGACCGAAATCGCTAAAAAGGGTGGTGAAATGTGGAAGGAATTGAAAGATAAATCGAAATGGGAGGAGAAGGCAGCAAAGGATAAACAACGTTATTTGGATGAAATGAAAGATTACAAACCTGGTGATGCTAGTGATGAAGAGGGTGGCAAGAGTAAAGGAATAGCAAGTAAAAAGCGCAAGAAGGAATCACCCATCAAAAAAGCAACAGTTTCTACGGGCTCTTTCAAGAGTAAAGAATATATATCGGATGATGATAGTTCATCATCGGGCGATGATAAAAAGAAGGTAAAAAATTGTATATAAATAAGAATACGGTTCGGTGCTAAAATAAAACTTCTATTTGCCATTTATAGAAAGGATCTGATTCAGAGCCTGCTAAGAAGAAAAGCAAAACGGTACGTTTAATTTCTTTTTTGAAAACATTATTTTCTAATTATTATTTTAATGGTAGGCAAAACCTTCTAAAGATGATAAAAAGGATAAAAAGAAAGCTGAAAGTGAAGATGATTATGACGAAGGTGATGCTTCTGATGATGTTACCGATCCAGATGAAGAAGATGAAACAGATGATGATGATGGTAGTGATTAAAGAACGGTGCTTACAATTTGATTAATCAGAAATTGAAAAAAGAGTAGATTTTTCTAGCAAAAGATCTATGTATATTTAAATAATTTTTGTTATAATATATGCAGGACATTTAACATGAATTGTATATGTATGTGGTATGTGTAAGTTTAAGAGTAGATTGCTTCACATTACATGTATACATATTTATTGATTATAGACCTTTAATATACATGTTTTTCTTGTTTTTCTTAAGTGATGTACACATTTTGGTATGTAAGTTTATTTGATAATTTTTCAATAAAACTATTATTTGTTTTATACATATAAATCTCAGAATTTGGTCCATAATTCAGCTTTAGTAAAACACATACAAACAAGGAAATTCGAAAAATGAGCGATGCACTTAACAATCCAAGGATTGCATCAATATCAGAACATAAAACTTTCAAAAAATTGTCTATCGTATAATGTCAAATGGAGCAAGGATGAACTAATCTTAAGCCGGCAACACTTTAGGCGACTATGTGGAACAGTAATAGAACATTACATCCGCAACTATCACCTAAATAAAATGAGAACTGCTGAGGATACACTATGTAAATCCTGCCTAGGAGGAAGATATGTGTTGAAAAGAACACTAGGACTGCAAGTTTCTTACGTAATTAAGTACCCAAACACAGGTTACAAGGAAGAGTTATAACACACAAGACTAGGGGGTGTACAATAGACCTTAGGGTTTGCGGTACAGGAGGGAAATATCTTCAACCTTTACATCCTAATTCTATACATAAAGAATGAATATATTTATGTATTCAAATATATGTAGTAATGCAGAACCAAAAATCAATAACATCAGAAATATATTATTATAGTCAAAGTTTGAATCGAATTATTTGACATACTTCCAATCTGTCAATAAACTTTGACTATAACGACTTTGACGTCGAATTGAAGGTACTGGGGAAACCAAACCCCGGTACCAAACCATACGACCGTTTGAGAGCTTGCGGATGGGCTTGACGTAAGCAAAACAACGGTTTCTGAACATTTGCATCGCTTAGGTAAGTGAAAGAAGCTCGATAAATAGGTGCTGCATGAATGAAATAAAAATAAATATGTGGCATTTATAGCCCCCAAAGGCCTGATTGGTCGAGCTTTTCTTCCAGTACTGTTGTGCATGTTCAATTTTGGACAGTATTAGAAGAGACCTACTTATATTAGCTGGTTCGACGTCACTTTTTTTGAGCTTTATCACAGAGCACTTTTGGAAGATTTTTTCATGGCAAATTGTTACTACCGGAAGAGTTGCCAATTACTTGCCGACAGATGGATACTGTTCGAAAGAAAAAATCTTTTCGATTTTAAAGTTGTGCTTCATCCGGCGATTGAGCCAATGACCTCTCTCTGCTCCATATGAGGGGTTATCAGCTATTCTGCCAATCCCATTAGAAAGTTTCGTCTTCGGTATTGGTCCTCCAAAGTCCAATATGTTACAGAACAGAGCTAACGGAATGTGCCCCTTTGTACGTGTAACCACTAACCATCTGATCCATGGTGTCCACTCCGGATTTCTGGATATTGTTGTCGAGAATTTGAAATGGCTTCTTATGGCTTGGCTTCGATGAGTCGACGGCGGAATTGTAATGTGTGGCCGCGATGAGAACTACAATTTTTTTTTTGACAGGTATGAGCATAGCGCGATGTGCTGAATACAACTCGTTTTTGATTCAACATATCCTTCGGTATGCATGCTTTGTTTTTGCGCATGGTTCCTACATAGGCCAAACGTTTTGTCACCGAAAGACAAGATTTGCACAGACCTACATGGTGCGTTTGAGCCAATTAGTTTGTACACACGAATAAAACCGAACACCAAATTTATAAGCGGTCTGATTTTATTATGCTCATCGTATTCGCCATAGCCGAAGTCATGGACGGATTCGTTTAAGACACGCAAAAAAGTGTTTATATGCAAAAGGACTGCAAAAGGCCCATGTTGAACCTCCTAAAGTTAACGTAAGGGAAGAATACTTCCTATTCCTATTCTAAGAAGAAATATCTCAATTGATGTTACAGTAGGGAGCTACAGGGAAGTTAATGGAAGGGTGTTGGTTTTAGTCGATAAGAATGCAGCATAATATTGAATATGGGCTGCTCAGTATCAGGTCAGTCCACAAGTTCGTGCGTTTTTCTTAGGTGGTTTTGAAATAAATAAAAAATAAGTTTTCAGTATTTATTAATCAATAATATATTTTCCTGCATTATTTACAATGTCTTCCCAACGTTTAGGCAAATTTATAATTCTCTGCTCAAAAAATTGTGTGTCCTTGGAGCCAAAATACGTGCCAATATCCCTTTTTATAGCTTCTTTTGAGTTGGTAGTTCTTATTACTTAAATGGGACTGAAGTTCGCGGAAAATGTCATAATCGCAAGGGGCAATATCCGAAGAGTATGGTGGATGCGGCATTATCTCCCATCCGAGCTCGTTCAGCTTACCTCAGGTTTGTCTTGCGGTATGCGGTTTTGCGTTGTCGTGGTGAAACAAAACTTTGCGTCTATTTTTTTCAAGTGCTTCATTCAATTTGGATAGTTGATGGCAATAATAATTAGCTGTGATTGTCTGATTTGGTTCTAGCAGATCAAAATAAATGATACCGGTCATATCCCACCAATAGGAGGCCATCTCTGGGGGTTGCTTCTGATGTTTCATCTTTATCTAACCACTGGCGTTTGCGAACAGGATTTTTGTAAAGGACCCAATTTTCGTCCCCAGTAACAATACGGTGACAAAAATTCTCATTTTCATGCTGAGAACACACATTCACTCTCTGTTGAAGGTTTGCGACGGAAATTTTATACGGAATCCATTTTCCCAACTTTGGAAGCTTGCCCAATTGAACCAGGTGCCTGCAAACTGTTCCATGTGATGAATTTAACCTTCCAGCCATCATATCGACAGTCAAACTTGGCTCAGCTTCCACGAGTTCCAGCAAGGCGTTGGAGTTAAAGACCTCAGGATGACCAGATCATGGGACGGAGCATCCTTAACGTAACAATCACCACTTCGCAGTTTCGAAAGTCACTTTTGCGCAGTCCTTACACTCACGGTATTCTCCCCATGAGTTGCGTTTATTTCTGCAGCAGCAGTTGTTGCATTTTTTCCGCTTTTATAGCAAAAAAAAAAAAAAAAAAAACAACAAAATATGCCTCTTATACTCGTTCGAGGATTCCATTTTATTTCCTAACAACGTGTACTTCTATCCGCGATTAAAATCACTTATTGAACGCACAATACGTCAGAAAAAATAAAAATGTTGTATGCAAAAAGCGCCTACTGTGACACTATTGAAAAAATAACGCACGACTTTCTAAAAATTTTTTGCATATTTTTTTTATAAAAGATTTAAGAAACGAACCTTCGGATCTATTTTACCAATAAAAAATGCTGCAACTACGAGGTGACACTACCAAAAAAAAAAAAAAAAAAAATGTGTGTGCTTTATGTGGTTTTATATTTTACTTAAATAATTATACGAGTATCAAATTTATCAAATAACTGACGCCAATCATAAAATATAAAATTTGTTTTCCTATAGTACATATAAGAATAATAACAACATTTTACGTAAATTAATTAATTTTGAGGTTTCTTAGTTGTTCAAAACAAAGCAAAGCATCAGACAAGCAAGCATCTCTCTTCTCTTCTACAAGTGTGGATGCGAAAATATAAGTCAATAACATTTCCCTTGTCTCTGTTTTGTTTTTGTATTTTTGTTTTTTTCGTTTTAAATTCTGCATTAAAATTAAAATTTAATTTGTTTTCTCATTATTTTCCTGTCAATTCATATCTGTATGTTAGCTACACATTGTGTCGAAGTTTAAGAACCTTTGTGGATTGTTTATTATTGATTCTTTTTTTTCACAAATTTTTAATTTGATTTACAATTTGATTATTATCTTATTACTTGCTAAATATGCATTAATTTTTACTGATAATCCTATTTAGTAGTGGTGTATTGACCTTGACTTCATGAATTTTGTGTAAAAAATATTTATTTTGAAGCTTGTGGCAGCGTTGAAATATTTACAGTTCATTAAAAACGCATAATTAAAAAGTATTTGAATTTTGTATTTCGAATTCATTGGAAATTAAATGCGTAATGTAAAATTATTTGAACGCAATGCAAATGTAATTAACACATTCTTAAAATAAGTATGTATCCATATAGCAATTTGCTTTTCTTTCAACTTCATGCAATACTACGACGTATACAATAGGGTGGATCACGAAGAAAAGTATTAAAATTGCACCACTAGTTTAAAAGATTTTGTTGAAATGTACACGGGGCAAACAAAAAATGTTTCTTCTTAACCCTTTTAGAACCGCATAATTGATTTTTTATCAAAGCAAAATTGTTGAAGCTTCAATTTATTTCCAAGTTTGAGCTTGCTGAAAAGAAAGCCGCCAAGGAGGGATATAATTCCTCCATATATGACTTTGATATTGAACGAGCATATTCATTTCCCCTCATTTTACCACCTAATCAAACATTTCTCCATCATAAAATTAAAACCCCCAAAAAAGCCAACAAACTGTTCCTCTTGAAATATGTAGCTAACTCTAAAACTAAAGGAGGAACAACGAAATGACATTTTCAATAAGGGTTCCGTAATACATACCCGTAAATATAAAATTTTTGAAAACAGTTTCTATAGCAGACGGATTTTTTTATGGCTATCCTCAAGTATTTTTGTTACTCATTTCTTTGGCAAGCAAAAAGAACCACGAATTGGGCATAGAACATTTATCAGCATGTGAGAAATATCTGATAAACTGACTTCTCAAAATTAAACCACTTGCTATTCATGGAATAGTAAGACCTACACAACGACGATAGGTTAGGTTAGGTTAGGTTATGTGGCTGCCATCTCTCTGAGAGAACACACTTAGGCCAAAAAGGCCCATTGTTATACCACCGAGTTTCTCTTACATTACTATTGTGCGTGTTAAATTTTGGACAGCATTAGAAGGGACCTACTTATATTAGCCGGTTCCGAATGGCATATCTCTTGTGACATCACTTTAACTTAGTTTTGTTACAGAGCTCTTTCAAGAAGCATTTTTGGCAAATTATTAATGCCGAAAAAATTGCCAATTCTTTCCGGCAGGTCAGTACCGTTCGAAAGAAAAATTTTTTCGATATTAAATTCTTTATGCTTCAGCCGGGGATTGAACCCACGACCTACAGATCAGAATACCAACGAGCTAAGCACTGAGCTACGGCAACCATTTAAAACGACGATAAGTTATAACAAATTTAAAATTACGGAACCGCCTTGCATACAGTTCTACACGAATGACGAACTAATCTCATTTCAATACACAACTAATATGGTTATATCAATCCCAGGTAAATAATATGCAAAAAATAAAATTTTACTTGTAATTTCTTTCATATATGACCATTACAGCTCTCTCCAGGCGTGTCTGTTTTGTGCGCGCCTTCTCGCGTCTTCTCCAATTAGTTACACCAAGCGCAGATAGGTTTTCCGCGACCTGGTCCTTCCATCGGAGGCACGGCCTTTCCCTTTATCGTCGTTCAACGGCTTCCGTTTCAAATACATTTTTCGCAGGAGCATCCTCATCCATACGCGCAACATAGCCTAGCCACCGCAGACGCTGAATAGTGATGCGTTGGGCTATATCAATGTCATCGTAGAGCTCGTACAGTTCGTGGGTCATTCGAATACAAAACAATCGGATATAGAGGAATTTTTACTGGGTTGAAGTCCCACACTACTTTAAAGCGCTCGATGCTTTCCCTTGTTAAAAAGAAACTGCTTTCTATGGAGAGATATTAACCCTTAATGAAAATTTCATGTCGTTATTACTCCTTTAGTTTTAGAGTTAGCTTCATACTTCGAATGAACAAGTTTTAGAGTTTTTAAATGGTTTTAATTTTATAATGGAAAAATGTTTGATTAGGGTGTAGAATAAGAGGAACTGAAATAAATTTTTTAAATGTTCGTGCATTGTCAAAGTTTTATATGAAGGAATGAAGCTATAATTTTTAAAAATCGGACAATCAACAACTGTGCTATGATAAACAATCATTTTGGCGGTTCTAAAAGGGTTAAGACAAACATATTTTTTTTGTCCCGAGAACTTTTCAACATAATCTCTGAAATTAAAAAAAAAAAATTTTTTGTATGGGGAGCGATCCACCTTAGTGTATAATATGCAAATTCTTTGTAATTAATTTGTTACTCATTTGTCGGATTATATGCATATTTAATAGACATATATCTCATTTAAAATGTAATAAAATTAATTGAATTTAATCGAGTCGAATCGAGTCGTCTCATCCATTTTTGTATGCAATTAAGAGATAATAAAGTAAATTGTTGATATCAAATTGCAATTTATTTTTATATTTCTACTCGTACTTTGAGATATGATTGTAAATATTTGTATTTTAAACACGAGCATAAATTTCATTAAGACTAATATGAGATTTTGGAACTTTACCGTAGATAAGTTGATGCTACATATTTTGCTGCATGTATTTGAACAATATTTTCTATATATCATATCAAAATTAATCAACTCGAAAATATGGTATGTGTCTTTATTTTCATTGTACATATTTATATTGGGTAATTTCAAAAATGTCTGAGTTCGGTATCCCTGCAAAGCTCATTCGACTTTGTAGAACTCCCGTTGTGCAGTGAAAATTGGGAAGGACGTCTTTGCACCGTTTAATACCGAACGGGGTTTCACACAAGGTGATTCGTTATCGTGCGACTTCTTCAATCTTATTATGGAGAAAATAATACGAGCTGCTGATCTACGACATAATGGCACTATCTTCAACGAAAGTGTCATGCTGTTAGCGTATGCCGACGATATTGACATAATCGACATGAACACGTGAGCAGTCAGTGCAGCATTCTCAGAGTTGGAAAGAGAGTCGCGTCGGATGGGTCTTACGGTGAACGAGGGCAAGACGAAGTATCTAGTGTCAACAGACAAAGAGTTCCGGCGTCTTGGACAGCACGTCACTGTTAACAACTACGCTTTTAAAGCAGCAAGGGACTTTGTCTATCTTGGAGCCAGCATGAACAGAAGTAATGACGTCAGCCTGGAGATATTGCGAAGGATCACTCTTGCAAACAGATGCTACTTTGGGCTAAGTAAGCAATTGAGAAGTCGAGCCCTCTCTCGAAGAACGAAAACTACACTCTACAAGTCTCTCATCATGCCTGTCCTAATATATGGAGCTGAAGCCTGGCCAATTTCCACCTCAGATGAGCGAATGCTTGGAGTTTTCGAGAGAAAAGTCCTACGCAAGATCTTTGGACCTATTTGCGTTGATGGCGATTACCGAATAAGGTACAACCATGAGCTGTACAAGCTGTATGCCGATATTGACATAGTAAAGCGCATCAAAATCCAGTGGCTGCGCTGGCTTGGTCATGTCGAGCGAATGGAAGAACACGCTCCATCTAACAAGGTGTTATATTCGGCATCCGCTATAGGACGATGCAGAAGAGGAAGACCTAACCTGCGATGGAAAGACCAAGACTGGAGAACCTGACGGCGCTTGGAATTTCTAACTGGCGCCTGCTAGCGAAGAACAGAGACGGCTGGCGAAGCATGTTATATTCGACTTAAATCGATATTCGATTGTTATGGCCACATAAGTAAGTAAGTAAGTAATTTCAAAAATCGTAGCGGTTTGTTTGTTACTAGATGGTGTTGATGCTCATATCTTGGGCAACACTAATCCGATTGTGTCAAAATACGGACATTTGTTTCAAAGGTAACATTTTATGCTAAATTTTCTGCTAATGCACTTCTGTAAATTGTGGGTGTCGTAGCCCAGTGGTTAGTGTGTTGGCCTTCTGATCTGTAGGTCGTGGGTTCAATCCCCGGCTGAAGCATAACAAATTTGATATCGAAAAGATTTTTCTTTCGAGCGGTACCCACCTGTCGGCAAGCGATTGGCAATTCTTTCGGCAGTAACAATTTTCCATGAAAAAGCTTCTAAAAGAAATCTGTGACAAAGCTCAGAAAAAGTGCTGTCGCAAGAGTTCTGCTGTTCGGAACCGGCTAAAATATAAGTAAGTCTCTTCTAGCACTCTACAAAATTTAAAATACACAACAGTAATGGCAGAGAAGCTCAACCAAAGAGCCCTTTGGGGCTTAGAAGTGCCATATATTATTTTTGTTTTTAGTTCTGTAATTTGTTGATCGTGTAAAAAGTTTTATTGATTTGAAAATGAGGGAAATATCTAAAGAAATGCGCTATGTGATGCTTTTGTACTATAAAAAAGGTAAAACCGCTGCAAAAACATGCCAAAAAGTTGATGCGGTTTACGATGAGAATGCTGCAAATAAATGCCGCCCTGACCCAGGAGTGATCTGTTCGATTCCGTTCCGGGAATTTCGATGTCAAAGATGCACCTCGCTCTGCTCTGGCAGTCACTGAAAAATTCGATGAAATTGTGAAAGTGGTGGTTACTGGAACACCAAGACCGACATGAACGCTGTCAGAAGATAGTGAAGGCACTTAACACCTACTTTGTGGCAACTCGGAATCATCTAAGAAGTGCAGGCTACGCAAATATGCGATATTTGAACACCGCATGAATTAATGCAAAGAAATTTGTTTGATTGAATTATCATAGTCAAAGGCCGGTGATACTTCACAAACGACTTCAAACGACTGGATTGACAGCAATTAAGGTTATGTTTTGAGTGTTTGGTGGAATTGGAAGGGAATTGTCTGTTACGAGCTGCTACATCCTGGTGAAACGACTAATTCTGACTCGATGGATTGAATGAAGCAATCAAGGAAAAGTGATCAGAATTAGCCAACAGAAAAGGAGTTGTATTCCACCATGACAATGCCAGGGCACACATATCTTTGATGACTCGGAATAAATTTGACGAAACTTCGTTGGGAAGTTTTAATGCATCCACCGTATAGCCCGAACCTTCCACCGTCTGACAATCATTTGTTTGGGACTCTGCAAAACTCTCTTAATAGTAAAAAAAAAAAAAATGCTGGCCGATGAGCAGCTTGGCTAAATTTTTCGTCGATAAATCGCAGCAGTTTTTCGCCCATAAACCACAGCAATTTTACACCGATAAAATTATGAAGTTATCCAAATAGGAAAAGATCATAGACAATAATTGATTACAATTAATCTTCAATAGAGAAAATTGTTGTTGAAAAATATACTAAAAAACCGCTGATACTTTTTAAATTACCCAATATCGTACAATAGACAATTCTATAATAGTCATGAATTCAAATACGAAGAGTAAATGTAATTTAAAAATCTCCTTACAGTCGGCTGGGGCCGACCAAACTATACCCTGCATATGTAGATTTGTATATAAAAAGTTTACTCGAATATCCAACTTTTCTTTTATTTCCACTTTTCGAGAAACAATTTTTGCATATACTACTAATTTACACCCGAAATATGGTTGACTTTGACGAAGTAAAAGGATTTTAAGATAATTCCGAGGCTTAGTATGGGAGCTATATAAAAAGTGGGCGTGGCTTACCACTTTCTAGTAAATCCAATTAATTTTTCAATGTTAATCCACACCTTAAATTTGGTGTCCTACGTTGAATAGTTTCTAAGTTATGGTGGTTAACATTTTTCTTTAATTTCCTCAACTTTGTATGGGAGCCCCAATAAGAAGTGGGCGTGGTACGCTGATTTTTCGCCAGATTATTTCCGACTACGATATTAATTTAAGTGTCAATTATGGTTATTGTAGACATAAGATTGCCTAAGTTACAGCTGTTTCAATTTAAAATTTGTATGGGGGCTACGATAAACACTGGGCGTGGTGCGCCCATTTTCTGTGAGCCTAGTTGGTCGTACAATACTAATCCATACCCTAAGTCTCGTTGTCCTAGGCTAAATGGTTTGTAAGCTATGGAGCTTAAAATTTTAGTTTAATTCACTCGACTTTGTATGGGAGACCCATGAAGGAGTGGGCGTGGCACACTGATTTTCTGCCAGATTTTTGCCGACTACGATATTAATTTAAGTGTCAATTATGGTTATTGTAGACATAAGATTGCCTAAGTTACAGCTGTTTCAATTTAAATTTTGTATGGGGGCTACGATAAACACTGGGCGTGGTGCGCCCATTTTCTGTGAGCCTAGTTGCTCGTACAACACTAATCCACACCTTAAATCTCGTTATTCTACGCTGAAGAGTTTGCAAGTTATAACCTGTAACATTTTTTTTAATTTCCGCAACTTTGTATGGGAGGCCTAAAAAGGAATGGGCGTGGCACACTGATTTTCTGCCATGTTATTTCTGACTACCGTGTTAATCTAAGTGTCAATTATGGTTATTCTAGACAAAAGATTGTAGAAGTTACAGCAGTTTCAATTTAAAAGAAGTACAGACACTTTGTATGGGAGCTACGCTAGAAAGTAGGCGTGGCTCACCCACTTTTGGTGAGGTTATATAGTAGTATAATATAACTCTATGTGCAAAATATTGTTGTTCCAAGTGGTATATTGTGTGAGTTATAGCAAGTTAAAGATTTTGAAAATTTCGAGGTTAGTCGCTTTGAATGCTTGGTGTGGGCGTGGTTATTAACCGATCATGCCCAATATCAATCCCCTCCGTACCCTTGGATCATAGATTACTTATGCCAAATTTCATCGAAATAGCTCAATATTTACTCAAGTTATCGTGCGAACCAGCCAGGTGACAGACAGACGGACGGACGGACGGACGGACGGACATCGTTAAATCGAAAATTTAATCGACGCTGATCACGAATATATATCCATGTCTATATCTCCGGAGATTCCTTCAAGTGGACACAAACATCTGACCGAAATGAATATACCATGCATATTGCATTATGCAGGGTATAAAAAGGTCTTCATACTGCATGCATATGTATGAAGGCAATGAACTATGAAATGCTATCCAAAGAAACTATGAAAATTCAACAGCAACGAAAACAATGGTATTGAATGTGATTATCATAATACAAAGCAATATGAAACAAAGCTAATAAATATATAATTATTTTTGTATACAATTACATATGTATAAATATGCTTATATATATGCTAATATCTACATATTGTACAATATCTACATATCGTCCATTTATTAAATATAACAAAAGACTTATGACACGAACTTGCCATTTTATAATTTTAACACTACTCATTTTTATATATATATTTTTATATATATATTATATCATATATATTATATCATAAATATAATATCATAGTCGGAAATAATCTGGCAGAAAATCAATGTGCCACGCCCACTCCTTCATAGGTCTCCCATACAAAGTCGAGGGAATTAAGCTAAAACTTTTAAGCTCCATAACTTACAAACCATTTAGCGTAGGACAAATTTAAGGTGTGGATCGATATTGAAAAATTAATTAGATATACAAGAAAGAGATACGTCACGCCCGCTTTTTATATAGCTTCCGTACAAAGTCTCGGATTTATCTTAAACATTAAAACACCCATAACTTACTAATTAATACGCCTAGGTCAACCCATTGCAAACTATGTAGTTTAGTATTATAGGCAGAAATTGATCCTCCAAAATTGGTGAGGTACGCCTGCTTCTTAATATAGGTCCTATACAAAGTAGTGGAAGAAAAGGATGGATATACGAGCAAACTTTTTATATATACCTCTACATATGCAGGGTATAATTTGGTCGGCCCCAGCCGACTGTAAGGAGATTTTTTTCGCAATTAATTATTGTTTTTTCATTGTTTAAACAAATATTAATCCACCTGTGTTCCTAAGCGTATATCTACATATTTTTATTAGATTATTAATTGAGCTCATAGAATTCGGTAGACGAAGCAAAAACCCAACTTTAGTTTCATCAAATCGATGCCATTGTGTGAAGGCGCTGTTTGGTATTTTACCCATACTAACTTTCTTTCAGCTGTTCCTGCAACGAGCTCAAAATTATATTCTATGCCACGAAAGGCAAGGAAAATTTAGCTTCCATCAGAATACCTCCTATAGCAAAATTAAGCTCATCGACTCGACATCCATAAAGAGATGAGTCTGTCTACGGATCAGAGGACGAGAAACCAAATTAATAGTGTGCTGATCGACGAAAGGTATGCTTCCAATGTGATGGACGTAAAATCGCTCCGTGGTGCCAAAATACCATTGCTTCACTGCTTTGTTGCAGCCAAAGAGCGAATGTGTCGCAATAAATAAACAAAGTTCGACACTGAGAATGCTTGACGTCTGTACGATGGGATCATCAAAGACAGCAGACACCTTTGTTATTATACTATCGGATCTGCTTATGCCGGACATCACTTCCTTGCTTGATGATGCCTGTGCAAGGTGGATACATATTTACATCCCACTCCATGACTGCTGCCTCCTATGAAGTAATCGATTACTGTCGGTCTATGAGAAATTAGTGGTATGATCAAGAGTATCACGATGATATTATTGATAAAGACATCATCTGCAGCAAAGCATAACCTGTAAGTGCAACAGTACAGAGAGAAAAGGATTGTGGAGCGAGGCGTTTTCAGCATGAAAAGAGAAAAAGCGCTAGTGTGTGGAAATGAAGAGGAAAAGCAACAAGACTGATACTCGAAAATTCTTCTAGAAGATCAAGCGCCTAAGTGGCGGTTTAAATCCCAGAGCCTCTTCTCATCATGGTAGGTTAAGTTATTGTGTCTGCCATCTCTTTGAGAGGATAGAAATGCTTGTTGTGATACCACCAAGCTTCTCTTCCAGTACTGTTGTATGTGTCAAATTTGTACAGTATTAGATGGCACCTAGTTATATTAGCCGGTTTTGAATGGCAGAACCCTTGTGACAACACTTTTTCTGATCTTTGTCACAGAGCTTTTTACGGAGCATTTTTCATGGCAAGTTCATAGTGCCGACAAAATTGTCATTTACTTGCCGACAGATGGGCACTGTTCGAAAGAAAAATATTTTGAGATAATACAATTGCCTCAGCTGTGGATCAGAAGACCAACGCACTAATCACTGAGTTACGGCTCCCACTTGCCCGGTCATGACGAAAATTGGAGTCTGGATGTCCAAAGTGCATTGAGCCCACGGGGAGAATATTTCTTCAAATTACTGAATGGCGACAGTTATGAAAACAGCAGATTGCTCGAACCTCTTGGGCCTCGGATAATGGTGTTGCTGCTTAAGACCTGATCGCGACGAGATTAAAGCAGTTATATTGAGGTTGAAAACACAACACAACTGTTGGAGTTGACGACTTGCCTGACAAAAGGTTTAAGACTGGAGGCGATGAGCTGACTGACTGCATGCATCAGCTTATAAAATAAATTTGGTCGGACGTTAGCATGCCCCTTGATGGAAATTCCTGTCCCCTCTGTCCCGTACACATGAAAAAAGATTTCGCAATTTGAACCAACTACCGTGAAATAAATTTTCTAAGCATCATATTCAAAGTTCTATCCAGAATACTGTGTAAGAGATTTTAGATCAGATCTAATAAATGCACCGTCGACCAGAAGAACAGAATTTTGTTGTTGATTATAAAGCCTTTTTTGACATTCCGCTAGGGGATACAATAGATCAATAATGTCTGAGTTCAGTATTCCTGAAAAGCTCATTCAACTTTGCAATTTCGCTTCTCAACTCAAATTGGTAAGCACAAGACGAAAAGATGACGTAACTACTATCGAGAAACAAAGAAAGCATGATTTGGAAATAGTAATGTCTATGTTGGAATCAGTTTGAATTCCAGTAATGATGTTAGACCAGAGGTATTGCGTAGGATCACTCTTGTAAACAGGTTCTACTTTGTACGAAGTAAGAAATTAAGAAGTCGAGGCGTGCCTCGAAGGACGTAAACTTGAGTCTACAAGACTTTCATCATGCCTATCTTTAGATATGGAATCGAAGCCTGGAGAATTTTCGCCTCTGATGAGAAGATGTTTCGAGTTTTCGAGGGAAAAGTCCTACGTGAGATTTTTGGAAATATCACGTAGGTGCGTCTGCTCTGGGTAGGATATGTTGAGCGAATGGAAGAATACATACATTCCATCCGTGAAGGCATTATATTCGGAAGGTGCTGAAGGATGCAGTGGAAGAGGAAGATGCAATCTCCGGTGCAAGGACCAGGTTAGGTTAGGCTATGTGGCTGCCCTCTCTCTGAGAGGACACCATTATGACACCACTGAGCTTCTCTTCCAACACTGTTGTGCGTGTTATATTTGGACATCATTAGAAGGGACCCACTTATATTAGCCCGTTCCGAATGGCAGAACTCTTGTGACATCACTTTAACTTAGTTTTGTCACATTGCGCTTTTGAGAAGCATTTTTGACAAATTGTTACTGCCGAAAAAATTAAAAATTAAAAGCCGACAACGTTGATGTATGTATTTGTTTAAACTTTTAAGAGATTATTTTGAACTTTTCCATCCCCATTACAAAGTTAAAACACGCACTGAAGGGTCGTTCAAAAATTTGAAACTTGTATTTTTTGTTTGTCTTTTCTTCCATCAATCTACTTTGAATTTGGTGTTGATTATTTAAACTATTGATAAACGAGATTTTGTAAATCTAACATCAATTCTTCGACCAAACACGTTTGACCAGAATAATTTAAAGACAATTTTTAGATGATCTAACTCATTATTATTACATATGAACTTACAAAATGTCTTGAATAGAAAAGAACACAATTTTTAAGTGGAATTTTATTGAAATTTCAATCATCTTTCATTATTGATTACCATTGCTGGATCGATCGTTGGATTATGTTTTTAAAATGAGATGCCTCGTGTACAAGTAATATTCGTAAATTGTTAATAATATTGTTGATTTGTTTGCATTTGATATTTAATATGGACATATTTGTTTTTATTTTATTTTTTTTATCCATCAATTTATTGCTAAAGTCAAGGTTATAATGACAGAATTTGATTACTGACATCTTTTTGGATGATCTTTTCAGATAAAATTTTGTTGTTTGTTCAATTTTTTCATATTCTTTTTATACTTATATATATATATATTTATAATTTTGCACTGAAGTAATATATGCGTCAGCTAATTGGGAGTGCATAAATATTTCATAAATTATATTGCATATTTTGCATAGAAAAAAAAAATTGTAATTATAATTAAATATGAAAATGTAAAATATTTGTGATTTTTATAGTATTTTTATGATAGGCAAACCGTATACATAACAGTAAAAGAAATACGAATATTCATGTGAATATAAATGGCCAAATTTTATTGGAAATATGTAATTGAGCAATATCAAAGAAAAAAAAAAACAAAAGAAATCATTCGAAGCTCCAAAAGAGTTAAATGGGCAATGTCGGTTAGGCAATTTTCGAATACTTCCCAAAAAAGAAGAAGAATTAATTTTAAAGAAATAATTCAACATTAGAATTAGACCTTTTGAACTCAAAATACAATCACCATGTTTTATTTCAACTTTTGCTACATAATGTTGCAAGTAAATGTGGAGGAATTCCATATCGTTTTGCACAATTTTATGGGCACGATGGATGATTTTCTGGATGATTTTTACCCTTCGTCATCAATTGAAAAACATAATTTCTGTCGATGTTGCCAATTACGAGGAGGAAGAAGAAAGTGCTCACAAATTTTTCTGTAGACGCTCCGCTCTGGATCAACGAATGCTTAGCCTCCAATGGAGTGCCCTCGTTACGTACACAATTGGGCTGGCTATTGTTGTGAGATACATAACTCTCTTCTTTAAAAAAAATACCGGTGGTTCTGTTTATTGGAAAGAATGTAGGGCTTAAGTGGTTTTAACGATGTACCGTACTAAAATGGGCGAATTTTTTGGCTTAAGTTAGGCCAAAATTTTGGAATTAACCAATTATTGACCAATTGAGATGACTATTCGCAACACAATTGGAAGTTTTGCACTCAATACATCCAATGTTTTACCGGCAATTTACACTAATCCATAGATGACTCATCACCTAGCGACACAGTCCGAAAAGCACCACACTTTTTCAAAATGGTATATTCGCGCCATACTTCTTCAAAATCGAAGAAAATTGAGCGGTCATCACCAATGGCGATCGGTATATAGTCATGTTCGGCAATTCCAATTTTTCCAAAAAGGTCATGTACACTGCCTGAAAAACTTGAAAAACATGCCATACTGCCTCCGAAATCATCGATTTATTAAAGAAAGTGTTTGGTGATGAGATTATTTTCAGAAATTCGCTCAAAAATCATGTTATTTGACGCCTCTTGGTCTTTTTTTAGATTATTTGAAATCATTGCTGTATGAGAATAAGACATCAACTATTGCTGCTTTGGAAAACAACGTTTAGCCTCAAATGGTCGAAAAAGTTGTCAAACATTTCTACTCGATTATGACATATCTCAGATGCTTCCTTGGTGGTTATATATCTGAAATTATTTTGCATCATTAATGAATGTTCCCTTCTCTAATACTTGTCGTTTTTATTTTAATTTACTTTACTACACCTCTTACAAAAAACATCCTGCATACCAGCTGTTTTGTGGTTTCAAATTTAGTATTGCATAGATTTTTGGAGTTGCATACTTTAACGCGCATAATAAGTTTAGATCTGTACAATTTGTTGATGTGATTTCAAAATTATGCAATGATATTTAACATAATATGCTCTTTTCCCAGAACATTTGTATAATACAATCGTAAGCTCCATTTGCATGGCTTATTTATAAGTACTATCAGCAAATAAATGAAACATATTTTCAAAAGCATAAAAAATGCAGATCTGTAACATTTTTGTGATTGCAAAACTATGCAGTGATATTATGCAGTGCTATTTTGCTTATGTTCTTTTACAATGATCATATGCACCAAATCGTAAACTCCACTAAAATGAGATATTTATAATAGATGATACATACTTTCAGGCGCATAAGAAATACAGATGTGTGCATTTTGTTCTTGTGGGTGCAAAATGCAATACTATTTTTATTTTTCTTAATATTTAAAACTGATTATTTATATCATATCTGTATTAATTAAGGAGTAATACCCCTTAAGTGTTGCATACTTTCAAGCGAATAATAAATTCACATTCACATTATGTGCTTATAATAGCACATAATAAATACAGATCTGTGCATTTTATACTATTTTTATTTTTATTTATAATTTTTTTTCCTTATATTAAAACTGATTATTTATATCATTATTATTATCGTTGTGGGGATGTTGCACCGCGACCTATAAGATCTATTGTGCCCCCTTCGCAGAGCTAGAGTGTGTCTCTCAGCCCAGTTCCCTGGATGAATTTTAGTATTGGTCCCAATTCACAGAGTCTAATTTCATCCTCGGGTATGATGAAATCTCCCAGGTATTTCCTTCTCTTGTGCATCAGTGCAGGACAAGTTCCTATCACGTGTTGTGCGGTCTCGTCCTCTTCCCTGCAGAACCTACAGAGAGCATCAGAGAAAATTCCCAGTTTTGTTAGGTGATAATTCAGCCTACAGTGCCCTGTTAATAATCCCGTAATGATTCGCATGTTGTTCTTCGTTAGACTCATACAGGTTTCAGGTTGTATGTCCCTAGCGCTAGTTTGGAGTGTGTTAGCCCCGGTAAGTTTTCCCAGTATAAGCTTCTTTGTCTATTCTCTTCTTCCCAGATGATACGGGAGATGTTACCCGATCCTAATCCACAGAATGGTTCAGGCCCTACAAATGGGGTTGATGCTCCCTTCCTGGCAAGCTTATCTGCCATTTCATTTCCATCGATCCCTACGTGCCCCGGAACCCATAGAATCCACACCTGATTGAGTTGGCCCAGGATGTTCAGTTTTTCAATGCACTCCATCACCAGATATGATGTAACCTGGTGGGATTTGAGTGCTTTGATAGCCGCCTGGCTGTCACTCAGTATTGCTATTCTGCGATTCCGGTAATTCCGTTCGAGATTAAAGTGCGCACATCTATCTATCGCGTAGACTTCCGCTTGAAAGATAGAGGTGTTCTTACCTAATGGTTCAGAGTATCTTTTCCCTGGTCCGAATACACCTGCCCCGGCTCCGTCATCGGTGAGGGAACCGTCGGTGTACCATGTTATCATGTACTGGTTTATCTTGTATGTTTTCGATATACCTTCCCAATGTTTTTTGTTACTAAGCTCAGTTTTAAAATGTTTCTTAATGCTGAACCTTGGGAGTATCACGTCCCTTGGCATCGAGATTTCAGGAAGTTGCTCAGCCAGAAGTTCTATCTTCCTTCGGCTGAGGTAACTGCCTGTGCTGACGTTGTTCCCAGCTACCCTCAAAATCGCCCTCCTCGCTTGGGACTGGATGTAAATATGGAGGGGAGTAAAGTCCAAGAGTATCTCCAGTGATGCCGTTGGACATGTTCACATGGCTCCCGTGATACATACACATGCAAGTCTTTGTAGCTTGCTAAGAGTGTTGATTACTGTCTGCTGCTTCGTGCACTTTTCCCAGACTATTGCCCCGTAGGCTATCATTGGCCTGACAATTGCTGTGTATATCCATCGCAGAATTTTTGGGGTACAACCCCAGCTTTTACCCGCAATAGTTCTACACGTCATGAAAGTTTTGATAGCTTTCTGTCTTATCTCCTCAATGTGGGTTTTCCACAATAATTTCTGGTCCAAGTGGGTACCCAAGAATTTCACTACTTTCTGGAGTTCTATCTCTACACCGTCTAAACGGATAGGTTTAAGATTCGTAAGTTTATACTTCCGTGTGAATGGTACAATCGTTGTTTTTGCTGGATTGATGTTCAGCCCAACCGTGGCGCACCATCCCTTCGTTAGTTTGAGTCCTAGCTGTATTCTGTCACATAGAGTGTCCTTAAATTTACCTCTACAGATAATGACTATGTCATCCGCATAGCCTTGAAATGACAAACCACTGGTTTCCAATTTTTTCAATAGCTCGTCTACTACTATACTCCACATAAGTGGTGATAGCACACCTCCTTGTGGGCACCCCCTTGTGGTGTTTGCAATTATACTTCCTGTACCACTTGGTATTTCAACCTTCCTGGTAAGAAGCATATTACTCATCCAAGAAGCTAGAGTATTATTAACTCCTCTTCTTGTAAGAGCTCTTCTGATAGCATCATGTGAAGTATTGTCGAAGGCACCTTTTATGTCTAGAAAGGCGCATATCGCAGTTTCCTTCTTCTCTAGACTGTCCTGCAGTAAGCTCGTCAGTTGATGTAGAGAAGTTTCGGTGGAGTGCCCTGCTCTATAAGCATGCTGACAAGAGTGTAGCGGATTTCTCACTAAAACTGTGGTCCGGATGTAGTTATCCACAACTTTTTCCAAAGTTTTTAGGACAAAGGATGTTAGGCAGATTGGCCTGAAAGATTTAGGGTGAAGCGGGTCCTTCTTACCCACCTTCGGCAAAAATACCACCTTTGCCCTTCTCCATATCCTAGGTATGTAACATAGCGCTATACTGCTTCTAGCTATTCTCGTCAATGGACTTAACAGCTGCTCTATACCTTTCTGAAGTAGGGCAGGAAAGATTCCGTCTACTCCAGGTGATTTCAATGGTTTAAAGGTGTTAATTGCCCATCTGATTCGAGGTTCGGTGCAAATTTCACTTGCCAAGATCCATTCATTCCTGCTTATTCTTCCCAAGTTTTCAGCATCGTCTGTCCCTGCTGCCACGAGTGTGGAAGATCCTGGGAAGTGTGTGTCAAGAAGTAGTTTTACTCTTTCTTCTTCGTTTTCCGTGAAGGAACCATCTCCTTTTTTAAGGTTGGTGGATGATATACTACTGCCTTTGGCTAACTATTTGTAGAGTTTTGACACCTCAGTGGCGTGCTCAATGCTTTCGCAGAAGTTTCTGAAACTTTTGCGTTTTGCTTCCCTAATCTCTTTATTATAGAGTGTTAGAGTTCTTCTATATTCGGTCCAATCCGCGGTAGTTTTTGATCTATTTGATAACCTTCGAACCTCCGTTCTTAGTTTCATTAGATCATTGTTCCACCAAGGTACATCCTTGGTTGAGTTCACCTTGCTTATTGGACAACTGTCCTCATATGAGTTGATAATTATCTTATTGAAATTTTCTACCGTAGTTTCTAGTTGTATTTCATTTCTGATGCAATCGCCTGATAGTTGTCTTAGGTTTGCATTCAGATTATTTAAGTATTTTTCCCAGTTTGTTTTTCTCGGATTCCTTACAATTCTTTGCGTTAATTGCTCCCCCTCTATGTCAAATCTCAGTATGCTGTGGTCAGACATTGATGGTTCATTGGATACTACCCAATTCCTAACAAGACTAAAGCCCCAGGTGTTTCCTAAGGTTAAATCCAGAACTTCTTTTCGTACGCTAGTTACGAAAGTTGGTATAACTCCCACATTTAAAATTTCTAATTTATTACTAATGATAAATTCAAGAAGGTACTCACCACGCTTGTTGGTATCCGTGCTCCCCCATGCCTCGTTATGCACATTGGCATCACATCCAAGTATTAGAGGTTGCTTCTTCCTTTCGATGTACTCGACCAGTTTGTAGATCAGCTCAGGTGGGGCCCAAGCATCATCCCCCGGTAGGTACCCCGATGCGAATATTACTTCACGTGTACACCCGTTGATGTTGACCGGGATTTGCACCGCTACAAGATCTCTAGAAAGGAACTCTGGAAGACACAAGTATTTCATATTTTTTGTTACTACTATGCAAGCTCTTGGGTTTACACACCTAATGTCCCATATTACCTGCGTATTGGATGCAGCCAAACCTCTGATTTGGCCCCTGTACACCCAAGGTTCCTGGGCCAGCACTATGCTCAGGTTGGACCTGAGTGTTGCTCTAGCGATGACTGCCGAGGCGGCTCTCGCATGGTGGAGAATGATTTGAGCAACTCTAATGCTGGCCATCTCCTTGTTACTGGTGTGCAGCTCTCTGTGCAGTACTCTGTCGGAGTCTACTTCGGTCAGTCTTAGCGCTGTTAGGTTTATAGCGTTGATGTCTTCGCTTTCGACAGAAAGAACGCTGACTTCGGCTATAGGCATCTCGCTCCTAACCACTTCACTTGCCACTTCTTTTAGGATCTCCTCTGCGTCTGGAGGATTTCCTAGTGCACGTTCCTTGTGCAGATGAACTGGGATCTTGCCAAATCTGTAGGCCACCCTGCAGTCTTTGGCTTTAATCGCATCAAGCGATCGGTCATCGATACCGATCGTTAACAGCTTCCCGTTCTTCTCGTCTTTGCTGCTAAAGATTCTCCAGAGATTGGTGCTCAGCGCTTTGTTCTGAGTTACCATCAAATCAAGGAGTTTCTTGTCGTCGGTACCCGCTGCTCGAGGAAGGTATACCGTCATCAGATGTACACCAGGGATAGCATCTCCAGTGCAAGTCGTCAGTTCGGTCCCCTTCCACCCCGATAAGCTTGGTATCGTTACTTTCACCCATTCAGCAGCCGCTACGGTGGAACAATCAACCAAGATGAAGCCTGGTCGAAAGTGGATGCCATCAAATTCAAGTTCGGTTTCAGAACCCTTGAACATCTCCTCTATCAGAAGATTTTCGAGTTGCCCCTGCTCCTCTCGCGAAAGGATAACCTCCGGGTAAGATTTCGGGATTATAGCCAGTCTAACGCCTTGGTGACATTGGCGTAGCTGACACCCGCTTTCCTGGTGGTCGCCTCTGGTCTTGGAGCAGGTCGTGGCAGATTTCTTTTCACCACCCCCGGTGCAGTGTCAAAAGCCCTGTTTCTCTTGGCAGCATTGCCATCAGTTGGGCTGATTTCTGTGGCGCCCCTCTTCCTTGTAACAGATATGCTCTTAGGGCGATTGAGCACTTTCTGTTTGGCTTCTTCGGGCGTTAAGCCCTCATTGAGATAGCGCAGATACCATTTGGTACCTGCCCCACTCAGACCGGTTGCCTTTCTTGCAGCGCCAAAAGCTGGAAGCTGCCTATTCTGTCCAGTACTTATAGAGGGCTGTGTAGTTGCGGCCTTGGATGTCGAAGCACCCTCAGCAGCCACAGTTCCTCTACTTTCCTTCCGTTTCTCGGGTCCAGTTACCGTCCGTGGCGTAGGTTCAGAGTTCCTGTCTCTGCTGCCTTTGCCCTCCGTCTGTCCTCTCCGTTTAGGAGTTAGAACTTGGCGTTCAGTGTTGAGAACATTACGTTCCACCTGATCCGCCAGTTGAGAAGCAGTCTGTGAACCTGCTAGTTTATTTATTTTTGTTAAATTTGGTGTGTCCATATTTAATCCCACGAGTGTGGGGGAAAAGAAGGTCCGTCGTGTCATAGCCCCCAATAACACGATAAGCCCACGGTTACTCACTGAGGCGGGCAGGTATCAGTGAGGTGCAACGCTAAAATACAGTATGTTAACCCCTAACTGCAAACATCAAGCCGATGGACACGTGCTATCCCGGCTTAGGGGATCACCCTTCTCGTCTGTTCCCTTCTTTTCCATTGGGGTTGGGTACCCAATCTCCAATCAGGGTTAACAGTGCCACCACGTGTAGGTGAGAGGGAGATTCAGGATGAGAAGTGTGAGGCTTCATTTCTAATCTAATCGTAGATCCGCCATACGGTGCACTTCATCCTGCTTGCGGCACCATTATTTATATCAAATATGTATAAATTATATTACGCCCTAAGTGCTGCATACTTTCGAGTGCATAATAAATTCACAGCTTGACATTTTGTTGGTGTGATTGCAAAACTATGCAATCATATATCACATGTGATATTTTGCAAGACCATTTGCATCGCATCATTAACTCTCCCACTAATGAATAACGCTTCCGATTTATTTCGTTATTAATTACAAAATAGTTGACACTATACAAAATGCTATTGAAGGTGTATATTATTATTGATTAATTGTTGATTATTAATTTCTCCACTCATATATATGTGTTTGGGTGTGTGTTGTATTTTATATTTTACATTTTATTATTTTTGATTTTTTATTTTTATTTGATGTATCACAAAAATAACAATAAACAACAAGCATTGAGTTAAAAGCCATTAAGGTTAATATTACATATGCTGATGGGGTCATATTTATATTGTAGATATATGTATGTGTGAGTGAATTATGTGTTAGTACATATATTGTATTATAAAGAAATTATTAAATTATTTTAAATATCTATGCGAAAATTTCTATGAAATTGAAATTTCATCAAACAATTTATTTACTCACTTACTATTATTTATCTTTCTTTTTGCTTTGAATGAATATTGCTATTTATATTTATTATTTATACAAATACAGATTATTATAAATATTAAATGCATGTATTATTTATACAATACATGCATGAATTTATTTAATATTAATAAATTTTATGCAATGCCAACAGCAGCTAAAATCAACATCATCACACATCATATGTCGATAATCGATTATACTTGCATATTTATTGTATTAGAAAGAGTAATAATATGTGTGTGGGTATTTATGTAGTAGTAAAATGTTAAATTAAAATAAAATTATTATTTATATGCATAGACATGATTTTCGTTGTAAACTTGACATTTAATACTAACAATACATATCTGACATCATATTGAACAATGCATTGACCATCAAATTGATAATTTGTACTTTTTTTTAAAATTTTTTTTTAGAAATTATTCCTACTCGTATTAATTAATTTATAAATTCTATTTTTAATTTTATTATTATCTTTATTATCTTAAATTATACTCTTACTATTTAAACTATAAATTCTATATTTAATTTTATTAGATATATTTGTATGTAACTAATTATCTAATAATGATCAGGTACATATATGCAATATAATTTACAAAAGTTATTCTGGTATATGTTAATCATGTATGAAGCATCTAGAAATTGAATGAAGATGATCAATTTCCGAACTTACATTACTGAGGAGCTCCCATATAAAATCAATAAATAGTCTCAACTTTTGTGACAAATATCCCATAGCGAAATCTGTCAAAAATATATATTTTTCGTTTGGTAATCCGGAACAATAAAAGTAAAGTCATTCGGTGAGTATAATCTCAATTCAATAACGCCGTAAAATTTTGTGTGCCACAATTAGTCTTTTTCCAACAAATGTAGTTTTCGGAGAACAGTGTTTTGAAGGTTATACTTCTCTTTTTAATGTCGGATTCTATTTCGAATGGTATTCGAATTCCATTTCTATTCAGTGAAATTTGGGAAACTTGTGGAGAAAATTAATGGGAGTCATTAATATATTTTACCACCGTAGGAGTGCTCTGGAAGCACTGGGATCCAATTTAATAAAAATAATAAATTTTGTAGGTGCAACCTATAAGGTGTGGAGCCGAAGGTGCGTAATGTAAAAAGTTCAAAAGGAAAAATTATTAAAGGTAAGCCTTACTTACATCTCACTTCTCTAGAGGTGACTTCTTGGTAACTATGGGTTATATATATAGATTTTGTTTTTATATTTTTTGGTTTATTTTGTAATGGAGCTCCCTAACGGATGAAGATAAAGAGGAATCAAGCGAAAAGTAATTAGAAGGACAAATTAGGGAAGACTTGCCGCACATATCACTACTCGAGATGTGATTCTTTGCCAATTATAGGGATATTTCCAATTTTAAGGTGTTTAAGATTCATTTAATAGAAGGGCTCCATTTAAGGCTAAAGACAGCGGGTAGGTATATTCTAGAAAGTATTGGGATAAAAAAAAAATTCTACATCCCTAAGAGCATCCTGAGAGCAGTCGTAACATATTTTAGAAAAATATAAATTTTGTATGGAAGTCTCCCCCAGAGGTGGCTAGGTTATGCATATGCTTAGGTAAAATGTAGAAGAGCGGTCAGCCTTTTATGTCATCGCTCTAGAGGTGATTTCTGAAATTTATGTGGATATTTGTTGATTTTTTTTGTATTTTTGGACCTAGCTTGTGTGAAGGCCCCTTATGGGTTGGAGACGTTGGTTGTTGGGGTGAGTTTGTTCATTGAAAATATTGGTAAAAAATTTATTCCTGATTTTCAGCAATTACCATTTCTTGGTTATTGCCGATATTGACATAGTAAAGCGCATCAAAAACCATCGGCTGCGCTGGCTAGGTCATGTCGAGCGAATGGAAGAACACTCTCCAGCTAAGAAGGTATTATATTCGGAACCCGCTGGAGGACGACGCAGAAGAGGAAGACCTAATCTCTGGTGAAAAGATCAAGTACTGTAGAACTTGTCAGCGCATGGAATTTCCAACTGGCTGGCGAAGCATGCTAGATTCGGCCTAAATTGATTTTTGGTTGTAATGGCTACATAAGTAATTAAATAAGTCTCCCCAGAAGGTGGAGATAAGGTCTGCATATGCTCAGGTAAAATGTCGAAGAGCATTCAGCCTTACACGTCATCGCCACATATTTCATTAATTTAGAAGCGATTACTGGACAGCTACGGATTTATTTGCTGATTTTCAGCTATTAATATTGTGGGTGCCGTAGCTCAGTGGTTAGTGTGTTCGCCTTCTGATCTGTAGGTGGTTCAATACCCGGCTGATGCATAACAAATTTTATATCGAAAAGATTTTTCTTTCGAATGGTACCCACCTGTCGGCAAGCAATTGGCAATTCTTCCGACAGTAACAACTTGCCATGAAAAAGCTTCTAAAAAGAACTCTGTGACAAAGCTCAGAAAAAGTGATGTCACAAGTGTTCTGCCGTTCGGAACCGGCTAAAATAAGTAGGTCCATTCTAATACTGTCCAAAATTTAAGACGCACAACAGTAATAGAAGAGAAGCTCGGCCAATGAGCCCTTTGGGGCTTTAAGTGCCACATATTTATTTTTAATATTTCTTGGGTTACGAATTTTATGGAACAAAATTTCATTCATTATCCTACTACTTACTAAATGCATATACAAGCAGTTGGTATAAAATTGGGACAAATTCGTGTTGAAAAACACTGTGTTACATATACATATATAGAGTACAATTTATAATTAAGTGTAATTAAATAATTTAATTTAAAATCAATTTAAATTTAATATTTAATAAATCTGACTCATTTAGAATGGTACCAACACACTACTATACACTATGGCTGAAAATTAAAATTACAATAAATTCTGTAAGATATCTATTTTTATATACAAATTCACACATACAAGTTCCAATCATATAAGGCAAAGCAGAAAAAAAAGGAAACGAATTGTAATAAAAACCATTCTTAATGATTATGTTCTCAAATGAAACTCAGTTAATAGGTGAAGGTTATATAAATTAGCTTCATGTATTCTTTTGTATTAGTTGTTATTGTTACTATTATTTCTTCTTGTTTGCTGTTTGGTCTTAGAAAATATTGTAGTTCTTATTTTGAAATAATATTTTTTTCATTTTGCTACTAATCGAATAATAAAATGTTCTTTTTCTCGCTTGATATTTACAATTCATATGTATAATTAATTACAAGTATATGCGAATTGCTTTTGGCTATATTTTTTGGAGGGGGTAGGTTGTTCTTTGTGACTTTCAAATTGAAAAAAAAATATTCTAATTAATGCAGAGATATTCGTTTGTAAATGAACACAAAAGAAGGAAAACTTTATCAAATGGTAATAACCTGTTCAAGAACGTTACGGCTATTATACATACACGAGTATATTAATAGCGAATTTTGACCCCCTTTACATACCATACGCGTATACTTACTATAATAATAACTATTATGTAGATGTATTAATATTAATATACGAGTATAAACAATAGTTGACGGAAGATAAATATTTGCTATTGTAGTTGTATAATAAATATATTTATTATTTTTTTTTTTCACATATACATACATATATAATTGTTGAATAGACGAAAAAAAACAATAGGAAAAATTAAATGCCATATTTATTATTAATTTAGGGTCATTGTAAAAACTTGAACTTGATGTGTTGCTAAAGTTAGCATTACTCATCTTTTTATCGATTTTATATTACTTTTGTAATATACACGATATTCATTGCTATTATTATTATTATTATTATTATGCAATTGAAATATTAAATATAATTAATATTAAATTTATGTATGATATATTGTATTTTGCAATAGATAATGTCAGATGATAGTTGAAACTTAATAAAAACAAATCGATTTTTGTTATTTTTTGTTATTGTTATTTTTTTTTTTTGCAGTATGTGCGGTTCGTACGTAACGGATGCGACATTCGTCTGAATAAAATGTGGGAAAAAAATAAGGAGAAATGGAAAGAATGTGATAGAAATTTCATAGAATTTGTCACAGTCGAATACTTAATTGCAAGATATTAGCCAATACCAAGCGACACGTACACGACAAAATCACTTTCATATTTTGTCATATCCATATCGGTTTATATTGACTGATATAATGAAGTTAAGAATTCAATCACACCCAATTTATCGCCTCATTTTAATACACTTTTAGTTTTACAAAATAATACAATTTTGTATCATATTCTTTCATTGATCTTTGATTTTCTCCATATTTTAGAGAGAATTCTTCTTTTTCTTATGTGGCCATAACAACCGATGATCGATTTAGGCTGAACATATAATGCGACGCTAGTCCTTTCTGGTCTTCGCTTGCTGGCGCCAAATGGATATTCCAGGCGCCGTCAGGTTACCCAACACTTGGTCCTTCCAACGGAGGTTTGGCCTTCCCCTTCTTCTGCGTCCTCCAGTGGGTGTCGAATTAAATACCCTCTTCGCTGGAGAGTCTTCTATTCGTTCGACATGACCCAGCCAGCGCAACTGCTGAATTATGATTCGCCTGACTATGTCTATGCCAGCGTACAGCTCATACAGCTCAGAAAGCTCATCGTTGTACCTTATACGATACTCGCCATCAACGCGAGTAGGTCCGAAGATCCTGCGCAGAACTTTTCTCTCGAAAACTTCATTCATCCTCTCATCGGTGATGGAAATTGTCCAGGCTTCTGCGCCATATATTAGGGCAGGAATAATGAGAGACTTGTAGAGTGTGATTTTGGATCTTCGAGAGAGGGCACGACTACTCAATTGCTTACTCAGCCCAAAGTAACACCTGTTAACAAGAGTTATCCAACGCATATTCTCCAAGCTGACGCCATTACAGTTGTTGATGCTGGTTCCTAGATAGACGAAATCCTTCACCAGGAAGAATGTGTGAAAGATCCCTGAAAATTTATTTAAAGTTGATGAGGAAAATACTGTGCCAGATCGTCAGCACCTAATTTTGCGCTAAAGATGCTTTTTCCCTGGGAAAGACCAACCAAGTTTGATGATGGCAAACTAAAGGCCTTTATTGAAGTAAAAACATATGGGATAAATCGTGAAATAGCAATGATATTAAACAATCACCATAAGACCAGCAATGATCAACTGAGGAAGTTGGGATTTTTCACCGAGTTTGATATTTCGATTTTAAAAAGGCATTGATTGATGTAAATCAGAAAGCTGAAAATCGCCAGTAAAATTCATATTTGGGTTTCTTAAGAGCCCTAAAGGAAGTCCATCACGTCAGTCATATACGAATTGCGATATCCAACAGAGATATGAAACAAAAACAACATATTCCTTCCCTTTAATTATCGTACAATGATGTCATTTCCTTTGAGCTTTTATAACGTAACTAAACCATTGACTCAGAGGTATATGGTCGCAAATTGGCTGCTTTGAATACATCTCTAGTCAAAAATTAATCAAAAATCATAAATTGCAAAGATGTAGTTTATCAATATAACAATATGGAACCCCTTACAAATTTGGTGACTTCTTCAAAGGTGCTGCAGTTAGAATGGAACATTTGCTTCGTCTCGTCATGCTAACCGGATCCTCCGTCAACCACATAAAATTTTTGATAATGGTAATAGACTTTGGCCGAGCTTCTTTTCCAGATACTGTTGTACATGTTAAATTTTTTTGACAGACTAGAAGGGACCTATTTATTTTAGCCGGTTCCGAACGTCAGACCCCTTGTGACATCACTTTTTCTTATTTAGTTCTTTTTTAGAAACTCTAAATATGTTAAAACCTTGAGAGTTTCTGTTGAACAGAAATACGTACGCGCAGTTTCAATATGCGATGGCGACTAATTTTATTCAATATAAACGTAAGGAGTAATACAAAAGAAGATTAGATAACTAGAGTTGCCAGATTGATATTACTTTACAATACTTCCCTTTAATAGCACATCTGACAACAACATAACAAAAGCATACTTCATTTTATGTTAATACAAATTAATTCAAATAAACTTAGTGCTCAATTTCAAAACGTGTTACTATTTGAATAACATTACTTTAAGCCCAATTTGGCATTCATAAATTCATTTTTAGCAGCTGATACGCCCTTCGTTAAACCGTCTGCTAACATCTCATTCGTAGAAATGTACTCCATCCTTAGCGATTTGTCTTCAAGCTTCTCTCGTATAAACTTCATTTTGATATCCACATGCTTAGTGCGAGGTGAAAAATTGTTATTACGAACAATATGAATTGCGCTTTTATTATCGCAATATAGAATTGTTTCCTTTTTAGCGCCAGGAACCAACTCCGATTCTAACCGATTCAACCAAATTTATTCTTGCATCGCACCCACGATCGCCATTAACTCTGCTTCGGTTGAGGATAAAGCAATCGTTCGCTGTCTATGTGATGACCAAGAAATAGCTCCACCTTGCATCACGAATACGTAACCGGATGTTGACCGCCTTTCGTCAAGATCTCCTGCCCAATCAGCATCGCAAAACCCAGTAAGACCATCCGCTGTTTTCTTGTACACGATGCCCTTACCAACAGTACCCTTCAAATAACGCATTATACGCTTTACTGCAAGCCAATGAGCCTTTCCGGGGTTTTGTGAAAAACGACTCAGCAAATTGACTGCAAAGCTTATGTCGGGTCGTGTGTTCTGTGCTGCATATAATAGACAACCAATTGCCTCCATATATGGAACATTTTCCATCTCTTTAGCTGCTGCGTCGGTCTGCGGACACATTTCTGCCGTTAACTTTTGCGACAAATCGAGTGGAGTGGAGACAGCATTGCAATCGTCCATTCCAAAACGCTTCAGCATACTGGAAATATATTCAGATTGGTCAATTTTAATTTGCTTTTTTACCTCATCGCGTTGAACTCGCATGCCAAGCACGGATGAAACTGAACCCATGTCCTTCATTTTAAACTTTGAAGACAACTCGTTCTTAATACGCTGCGTAGCCTTTTCGTCATTGGAAAACACCAAAACATCGTCGACATATATCGCTACGTACATCAAGCATCTCCCATTTACGCAATAATAGATGCATTGATCAACATCGCTTCTGACAAGTCCAAGACCGATTAGTACCGCATTCAGTTTATCGTTCCACACTTTACTCGCTTGCTTGAGACCATACAAGAATTTAATCAAACGACAAACTCTTCCTGACCCATCATCATAGCCTTCGGGCTGTTTCATGTAAACTTCTTCTTTAAGCTCACCGTTCAAAAACGCAGTTACAGCATCCAACTGATGCATCGACAAATCATGTTTCGCCGCCATGGCGAATAAGAAACGTAGAGAATTATATCTGACTACCGGTGAAAATGTTTCAGAATAATCAATTCCTTGTTTCTGTGAGCAACTCTTAACCACGAGTCTTGCTTTATAACGCACCAGCGCGCCATCTGCATCGCGATTAACCTTGAATATCCATTTCGAATTAATTGCCCTTTTACCTTCAGGGAGCTTCGTAAGCACCCAAGTGTTGTTTGACTTAAGAGAATCCATCTCCTCTTCCATTGCGCATTTCCAAGCGCCCGCTTCTGCACTATTGAGAGCTTCATCAACACTTACTGGTTCGTCGGCACCAGTCACTGCGCCGAACAACAGATTCAATTTTGCTTTGTTTGCAATACGTTCAGAACGACGAACTGCACATCTTTTTTCAACTTTATCTGCCTGCTGAACAGTTGCTTCGCTTTCATCACGTGTATCAAACTCGCTGTCAGAAGATTTGCTGACATCTAGCAATTCTACCT
This sequence comes from Megamerina dolium, assembly GCA_963854835.1. Taxonomy (NCBI): domain Eukaryota; kingdom Metazoa; phylum Arthropoda; class Insecta; order Diptera; family Megamerinidae; genus Megamerina; species Megamerina dolium. The sequence goes on from OY978525.1 coordinate 34,700,273, forward strand.
CGGTTTCCTCCTCTGAATTGCTAATGTCACAGACTTCATTTTCATTGCTAATATTGGCAATCAAATTACGTTCTGCAGGTTTAATTAAATCGCTTGCGTTTTCTAAAAACGTAACATCGCGACTTACGATACACTTGTAATCAGATTTTCGGTAAAGCCGATATGCTTTTGATACAGTGCAATACCCTACAAAGATACACTCTTCTGACATAGCATCAAGCTTTAAACGCTTTTCTTTTGGTATATGAACCATTGCTGTACAGCCAAATATACGAAAATACTTTAAATTTGGTTTAACACCAGTCCATATTTCTTCCGGACTCTTTTCGTTGCCTCTGCAAGGAACGCGATTTACCAAATATGCCGCCGTATTCGCAGCTTCAGCCCAAAATATGTTACCAAGACCAGAATCTAGCAGCATGCACCTGACCCGCTCTATCAACGTACGGTTCATGCGCTCAGCTACGCCGTTTTGCTCCGGCGTATATGGAGCTGTTTTCTGGTGAATAATTCCACAATCGCGCATTATTTTACCAAACTGTTCGTTGCAATATTCAGTGCCATTATCTGTTCTGAGAACTTTAATTTTACGTCCGCACTGATTCTCGACTTCGCTTTTAAACTGCTTAAACTTTTCAAACACATCAGATTTTCGCACGATTGGAATGGCAAAAACTTTTCTCGAATAATCATCAACAAATACCAACAAAAATCTAGCGCCGCTGAACGATTTCGTGCTGATTGGACCAAGAACGTCAGAATGAATTATATCCAATAAATTCTCAGCGCGAGTTCCAGCCGATTTATTGCATGTTCTGGTTTGCTTGCCTTTGCAACATACAATGCATTTTTCATTACTTGTAACGCTGTAATTAACTCCATGAGTTGAATTCTGCACCTGTTTCATGCTTTCTTTGCAAATATGTGCCAACCTACGATGCCAAAGTTCAAAACTGTCAATCGCTGTTATTGCTCTCCCTTTTGTAATCTTTTCGCAGTCTAATTTATACAAGTCATTATCTGCATGCGCTGTCGCAATCAATGTACCATTCGAATCAAAGATTTTACAAACATTGCCTTCAAAAACCACTTTTTTGTTTTGCTTTGTTATTTGCCGCACTGACAGAAGGTTAGCGCAGAGACTTGGTACATATTCGACATTTCGAACATTTGTTGCAATTTTCTTTTTGTTCACATTCAAAACAAGACTGACATCGCCTACGCTTTTGACATCGACTCGCTCTTTATTTGCCAAAATTACTTCGTTATGCTGCGCTTCTCTCTCTTTCGAGAGCAACCGCTGATCATTTGTCATGTGCGAAGTAGCACCTGAGTCGACGTACCACACATTTTCGCCGCTACGAGAGTGAAAACACGAATTTGCTAATAGCGAGTTCGAGACCATTGCTGTCCTGTTTTTTCCTTCGCCCTCAGTAGCTTTCTTTGACTGTGTGTTTTTGCGGCACTCTTTACGCATATGCCCTTCTTGACCACAATTGAAACATCGAAACTTTTTCTTATTAGAATTCTTGTCATTCCTTTTGTGTTGGAAATTTTTCGAATATAGAGCATTGCCCGTGGAATCTCTGCTACAGTCAAATTTGACATCCTGCAACAACAAACTCTTAACGTTGTCTACCGTTAATTTTGACTTGGAATTTTCCACTGCCATAACAAGCGCTTGATACTCATTAGGCAACCCAGCGAGCAATAGTGAAGCGACCACTTCATCTCCTATATTGAGACCTGCATTTTGCAACTTGATGGAAGTCATGACCATTTCGTTGACGTAATCTTGCGTATATTGGAACTGCTCCAGTTTTAACTGCACCAACTTTTTTAAAAGTTCTACCTTGCGAGTTAAACCGCTGTCCTCATACGCCAACATCAAGGAGTCCCATGCGTCCTTTGCACTTTCGGCGTTTGCTATGTGCGAGAAATTACTCGGCTCGACCATAAGCGTAATCTCCGCTAGCGCCCGTTCATTTACGTCGCGATCTTTTTCAGATGCATTTTCAGACAAACCATTCTCCGTTATCTTCCAACAACTCTTCAAAACTAGATATGACTTTGCATTTCTTCTCCAGACGTCAAAGTTCTCGCGTCCGCGAAGTTTTTCAAAAGGAAAACTGAGTGCGCCTGTCGCCATTTTTTTTTAAATTATGAAATTATTTCAATTCGCGAATAGGCCCATAACCTGTTGAACAGAAATACGTACGCGCAGTTTCAATATGCGATGGCGACTAATTTTATTCAATATAAACGTAAGGAGTAATACAAAAGAAGATTAGATAACTAGAGTTGCCAGATTGATATTACTTTACAATAGTTTCTTCATCATATCGGACAATGTGAGAGGTAGCAATGGAACTGGAAGTAAAATAGTAACTGAAGGGAAGTAGACGCAGCGATCATAAGTGAGAACTAGATAAAACTGTGATTCTATCTGACATGGCAACAAATGTGGAATACAGATGGCAGATGGAGCCTAAAATTGATTTCAAGCATTAGCGTATAATTTACTTTATGCAATTTTTTTCTCGCCACGGATAATATCTTCCAAGAAATTTCCTTTATTGCATAAATACAGCGGTTGATCAAAGATGCATATACGGTGACACTGTTGCAGACAATACAGATAATGCAGAGCTCATAATTTTCTATTGTCGTCATTGTTATATTATTAAAAATGATAAATTAAAAACTGTCAGCAAAACTGTCTCCATATGACATTTTGCATATGATTATGAAGCCATACAACAACACATTGTTTACAATCAGTTGTGGATCTTTCAATAAGATTTTGATTAGACCTTCGACACGAAAATAACTCGAATGTACTGAAAAAACAAATTAAGGAAAATTATTTTTATAGAAGAAGAAGGTCAGTTTTCAATCTAAACCATTGATTATAATTTTTAATTAGTTTTAGGATCTCAAAAGTACGAATATTTCTACGCATTCATGAAGTGCGTTATACGACAGCATAAATTTCAGTCGTGTTTGAGGGCAAATACTAGCGATTTCGAAGCATTGCTTATATCAAAGAGTTCACAGATATCCCATAAATATGTCAATGAGCATAACATTTGCATTTGTAATTGAAAAGAGAAAAAGCATATAAACAAAATAAGATCAACGATCTAAATTATTCCACATTTGAACTGAATGAATATCTATAGAAAAAGGTAAAGTGAAAATAAAATACTCTCACCGAAAAAGTATTTCAATTTCAATATATTAAACATATCAATATATAGTGTATTTAACGGCTATTGTTCTAATTAACAAAAAAAAAAAAAGAATCGACTCAACATTTTGAAATCTCATTAAAATTTGAGGGACTGATAGTGGGGGAAATTCTGTTGACACAAATACTTAACATGCAATGCTTTGCAGGACATGGTTTTCATATATTTTTTCTTGAGCTTCCGATGGATGAAACCCAGTTGAATTGCACATATGTCCTTTACTATTATCATTGTTAGGACAATATCCGGGAAATGCACCACACATATTGTTACAGTGTCTTTTTCCCCCCTCTTTTTTCATTCAATGTTGTGGTGTTGTTTTTCAAGTCAATCGTATAACTGAATTCAGAAAATTAGCGTGTTAAATTTTGTTTAAGTTAAGTTTTGTTTAAACAAATTTATGCATAATATTTTCTATTGATAAGCGAATGTGTGAATTGATTTTATATGCGTTTGAATGGCTCTTTTTATGTAGTTCACTACTATTGATTTGCTGACATAATAATAAATAAACAAATTAATTAATTTCTTTATTACTGTTGTTGTTGCTTTTGAAATTTTGCCATCACCATGGTGTTGGTGTGATCGAGAGTATTTTATCATTGATTTAACCCATTCAACTAAGATGAAACTGCGACGATGATGAAGCTGTTATTTGTCAATGAAATGACCACATTGTTTTTTTGTTATATTTTGTGCTGCCCATTTGCTGAGGAATACAATGAGAAATTTTGAACTATTTCCAAAATACAGGAATGTATCTTGAAGTGGGTGCCGTAGCTCAGTGGTTAGTGTTTTGGCTTTCTGATCTGTAGGTCGTGGTTCAATCCCCGACTGAAGCATGACAAATTTAATATAGAAAATCGAATGATTTCTTTCGAACGGTACCCACCTGTCGGCAAGCAATTGGCAATTCTTTCGGCAGTAGCAATTTGCCATGGAAAAGCATCTAAAAGAACTCTGTGACAAAGCTCAGAAAAAGTGAAATGAAGTCGCAAGAGTTCTGCCGTTCGCCGTTTGATTTGGACTACAATTCGTTCGAAGATAATATAGAGAAATTGTCAACTGTCTTCAAAAAATATCGGTCCTCGTATGATAGAGCGTGTAAAAAATCAGAAATATTAGGAAAGTGTTTGTCATTCGTCTTAAATTTATACAGTATTTTTGTGGTCGTTGTGATGGTGCAATTAATTGTGTCCTGCAAACTGAAAGACGTCATCCATCTTGGGACCACATCCATAATTCTTCGTCCCCATTAAGATGGAAGGGGTTCTAGGGTGGTTACCTTCGTCTTCTGTCTGCTGTTCTACTTTTCTTTCTTTAGTTAGCTAGATATTTTACGTATACTTTCGCTATATATGCGTGGTTCTTGGAATCCCGGAATTAATTATTCTTTGATTTTGCCGTATTCCTTTCAAAAATCTTTTAAGCAGCTTTGCGTTTTGTTTACAGTACCGAAGAGAAGATTGTGGATTTTTTGTCTAGAAGCAAATGTAACTTACAACTTCGTCCTAAGTATTACTTTTGCCTCCAAGGCATAATGAGCCATCGATATACCACATTTGGGAATCAACTTTCGGTAACTTCGGGCTTGATTTCCACTTTGTTAGACTGGGTATAAGGACATTGTATTGTTTGTGGAAATTTTATTTTAGAAATTCAGATCCTTCATTTCTGCCCACAAACAATTTGTGGCCTTTTTATGACTGAATTTACGACAGATCCCCAATAGGGAGTTTTCTAGGGTAACGCCTAATTTTCTTATATGTAGTAAGACAGGAAACCGAAAAAGATAAAATTTGAATCTTTTCAAGCATTTCTTCGATCGATCCCAGCGATACCATTTACACGCCTTGCCCAGCGATTAGCGCTTTAATCTGATACACAGGTCGGTGACCGATAACAGTAGCATTTCAAGGCAATTTCGTTGCTACTCGTCTTTATTTGTCTGTTGTTATTTATTGTCGCCTGTCTGTTGTTTTCTGTGTTATACAATTTCCTAATGAAATTAATTTCTTTTGCTAGTTTCATATTGATGCGAAATTAATTTCATTTCATTTCATTATCATTTCTCCCATCGACTTACTATGTATATATTCAAATATTACAACATATTGTTATTTTGCGATTGTCTTTATTATTTGTGTTTGTGGCTTTTCAGTTTCTACTAATGTTAATGTTATCGTTGACAAGTTGTATGTCTCTTTATAATTTTGTCATTGTCATTATACGCTTGTTGTTGTTATTGTTTAGTGTATTAATGGCGCTTGCGATCGTGTTGGCGATGATGATGATGATGATGATATGTTGGCTCACAATACCATACTGCTGCTGCTGTTGACGATAATGACGATGATGATGATGAGATAATGTTGATTAGCATTTATCATATTATAATCATATTTGGTGATGGTTTTTATGATCATGATGCTGATGATTATGATGAAAATGATGTGTCGAGTATTATTGTTGGTAATTTTATCATTGAAACATTATGATATGACCGCTACCAACAGCAACACCAACACCAACACCAACACCAACTCTTCAATAAAACATTTATTAATATTAATCGTGGTAGATGTTATGTTTGGTGTGTGAGAATTACGAAAATTATGTTAATTTGATACACTTGCAATCTCCATGTATGTATTTTATATTTCATATTTTTTTGCTCTCTTCTTAATAACAATGCAACAACAACAAAATGATATATATTTATATTTATGTACACATAAATATCTGTATGAAATATAAAATGATAATTACAAAAACAAAACAAAAACAAACTAAAATAAAATATGATTTTAATATGTGAATATAATATTTTGAAATAATCACACAATACATAGTATTTAGTCATGAAAAAAAGTGGCATTTAATTTATTGTTTTAACCTCTTTTTGATTGTTTAACACATTAACATCACAGATTCTTTTATAATACAAATGAAAACTTTTAAGTAATTTTTAAGGTCTAACAGAATGGTGTTTTTTTTTTCTTTCTCTCTTTTTGGTATTTTTGGGAAACAATAAGTAAATCATTTTGACATGAGCACTCATGCACATGCGAATATGTAGGTATTTAATATTTAATATTATATTTAATAATTGCTCATTAACATAATTGGCCTTATACAGTATTTGCATAGCAAACGCAATGGTGCTTTGTTGTGGAGAATTTTTAGAAAATTTTAATTAAAATATGTACTCCGATAAATTAATTTTTTTAATTTTTGAGACATGCATTCACCATATTTTGTTAATGGGTAAGAGCAGTGATGAATACAGGGTAAATTAAAAAAATTAGTGGGAATAAAATCCACAAATATTCCCATAATTGCCTAGAAGGTATCAGTAGTGAAGTGAAAAATATGACCCACTGCAATTAATTCATCAGACTCAACATTTCCTTTCTTTTCATTAAATTGGCTTTAACTACTCCTTGGGTGCTGACTCAGAAGTTACACCTATGACCGGCCACTAGTTTCTTAATCGTCCACATTTTTTCAAAGATATTTAAAATCTATTTTTATTTCTTAAATGAGCTTCCATACAGCTAAAAACCAGCAAATATAAGTTATAGTAAAAATAATCCATTATTTTTGCATTAAATTGAAGGTTGTATTTAGCATAGTTAGAATGATGCGATTTAGGTCAAATATGCACCGTTTTGTTCGATGACTTGTTGCCATTTTAAAGGTAATTTCATAATGCCACTCTCATAGAAACCCATAGCTTCTCTTGAGGCGAATTTTTCACCAGCAAAATCATTCGCCATAGACAACAACAGTTAGTAATCACTTGGTGCCAGGTCCGGACTAAAAGGTGGATGCATAAGGACCTCCCAACCAAGCTCCCTGAGCTTCTGGCGAGTCACTATCGACGTGTGTGGCCTGACGTTGTACTGATGGAGCACAATTCCTCTCCTATTTGCCAAAGCTGGCTGCTTCTGAGCGATTGCTTCTTTCGGACGGTCCAATTGTTGACAGTACAGGTCCAAATTAAGAGTTTAGCCGTAGGGGAGCAGCTCATAGTAGATGATTCCCTGCCAATCTCACCAAACACATAGCAAAACTTTCCTGACCGTCAATCCTGGCTTGGACACCGTTTGTGCGGGCACACCGCGATTTGAGCACCACCGTTTTCCTTTGACGTTATCGTAAGTGACCCACTTTTCATCACCAGTAACCATCCGCTTCAGAAATGGGTCCTATTTAAATGGTTCCAAACAGTTTTTGTGCAATGTTTAGCTCCTGGACAATAGAAAAAGTGCTTACATCACGGTCAGACTCGATGATTTCCATTATGTTATCGATATTTTCGACAATTAGCCTTCCAGAGCGTGATGCATTATTGTATAAAAATGGGTGTCATCGTTTGAAAATTACTTTTATCTACAACCTATCTTTTTTCGAAAGTACTACATATATGTGCGTCTATCTGTCATAGTGTTCAGTGTTAGTCATCTAAGCTTCGTTGTTATCATGGTTAAGCTTTTCAATTTTTTTTTTGCTCAAACACTTTCTTGTTGGAAAAAAAGTGTGTATAAGCAATTAACACATAATATTTTATAGATAGGCCAAGGTAGTCTGTTAAAATTACACACACACACACACACACACACACACACACACATATGCATAAAGACCTTGACCCCCAAAAATAGTGACATACGTACACACCTTCATGTAGGGCATCGAATCAATACATTATTCTGGAACGAATCTTATATTTATGCACATAAATATTTCTGAATAACTAATTGAAATTGAAATGAATATTTGTGGCTAAGCAACAACTGGGTCAATTATCCATATACTACATGTATGTATATGAACTCGTTTGGAAAAGAAGTTCATACACACACACACACACACATACCTATTGTATTGAAGTTCAATAATTTCATTAAAGTTATATACACAAAAAAAAAATTGAATTAATTAGTTAATTTATCTTATACATATATGCAAGTAAATATTTATTTCATCAGTGTGCGATCAGTGTTAAAATTATTATTAAAATGCATTAGTCATTTCTAAGTAGTCAATGTATCTACATAATACATATATTAGGATTTTGTTGAAAATTAAGCAGTTTTTTGGCCCCACGCAATTGTCAATGACCTAAGTAATGTTGTAAGTATGTTCCCGTGTGTTATCTGTCAAATCTAATTGTACATTATGTATTTTAGTCATTTTTTTCTTGCAATTGAATTTTCAGTGAAATTGCATTTTTTAAATATATTCTTGATATTTTTTTTTTTTTTGGCAACCGAGTATCATACATTTAAAATTTGAGTACTCAATACTCTGACACAAATATTTTTATAAATCTTCTTATTGATTTTAAGTGGAGATTTAAAAAAAAGGTGTAACTTTTTTAAACATTCATTTAATCATCATCATCATAATCATCACCATTTCATCACCTATATTGTATTGTATTCCACATTTGTTTCGTTCTTTGTTATATTGAACTAATTTTATATTTTTGGCATACATAAATGCTCATATATGTATATGTAGAAATATATACTATATAATATAATAAAACCTATACTATTAGCAAAAAAATCAATAATGAAAACAATAATATATTCTGACTCACAACTTTTGATGTTGAAATATTATAAATGCATGCATATCAATTCGGTTATTCAACTTTTGGCACAATAATCATAGCTGATTATATATGAATAAAATGGTTAAATAAATAATTATATAGTTAATAGACAAAGAAACTATTCAAAATATTATTGCAAACATACTATCTAGACTTATTGAACAATTATGATTTATATGTGCTCTTATAATGCTGCTCTATGTATATGTCCATTTGTAGGCAAATATATGTCATCACCTATATAGCCTTATTTAGTCTCAACACATTTATATAATAATGAAAATATTATAAATTTATAAATGCTTAAAAAGTCATAAAAGACACCTACCCATTTTGTTGATAAATTCGTTTAAAAGTACCTACAAAATATCGTCATCTTAAAAGTGTTAATAGTTATTCGTTGTGTATTCAGGAAATGTGTTTAAATCGTTTAAGTTGTAGATTGGAGAGTTAAATACTACACACCCAAATTGATTTTTTTTTTTGCCATTTTTGGATTATATTAAACTATTTTTTAAGAAAAGAATAATAGCATATTCATATCTTCATTTATTCGTATAGATATTAAGGTGATATAAGAAATGGTGCTGTTTTTATTAGTGAAATATAAGGTAAAAAGTATAAGTAAAAATAAATCTGTATCTCGCGTTGTATAAGTGCGATCGAGTTACGCTAGATGGAATTAGAAAGATAGGATTTCGTATTAAATAAACTCTCCAGGTAGTTTTGTGATTGCTTGACTCAGTATTGTTTGAGCACGCGTCAAAGATGGACACCAGTAAAGAGAAAATACGCCATATTTTACAGTTTTTCTTCGATAAAGGCGAAAGAGCAAGCCAGACGGCTGAAAATGTGAATAGTGTTTATGGTCCTGATACTGTAACAGCCAACAGCCAATCACGTGCAATTTTGAGTTCATCGATTCCATTCCGGTAATTTTGATGCACCCTAGAAGGCCAATTGTCGAAAATAACGATAAAATAATGAAAATCGTCGAGTCTGACGTTGCACAAAAAAAAACCGTTTGGAACCATTTAAATAAGGCTGGATACAAAGAGAAGCTCGATGTATGGGTGCGAGTTAACGCAAAAAAAACCTCATGGACCGAATTTCTTTCTGCGAATCGCTGCTGAATCGCAACAAAATCGATTCATTTTCGAAGCGGATGGTTACTGGTGATGAAAAGTGGGTTATTTACGACTACGTCATACAAAAACCGTCGTGGTCGAATCGCGGTGAACCGGCGCATATGGTTTTGCTATGTGTTTGTTGGGATAGGCAGGGAATCATCTAATATGAGCTGCTCGCATACGGTCAAACTCTTAATTCGAACCTATACTGTCAACAATTGGAGCCCGTTTACAGCGGTCGATTCTTTGGAACCAATTTTCCACCACTCTAGCACACATTTCGACCGGAACGTTGGCAATTTCGCGTTGCATGTTGCCTTTGAGCTCGTCTAAAGTTGCTGGCTTGTTGGCATAGACCAGTGACTTGATAAAGCCCCATAAAAAGAAATCCAATGGTGTTAGATCGCATGAACGAGGCGGCCATTCGACCGGACCATTTCTCGAGATAACACGTTCACCGAATTTGCCTTGCAATAAATCGATTGTGACGTGTGCTGTGTGGCTAGTGGCACCATATCGCTGATGTCAAGTTCATCCAATTCTGGCCACAAATAATCTTCCAACATAGCACGATAGCGCTTTCCATTGACGGTAACATGACGGTCGAAAAAATACGTCCCAATTACACCTCCGGCATGAAAATCGCACCAAACAGTAACTTTTTGCGGGTGCAACGGTGTCTGAAGAAGCACTTGTGTGTTTGTTGCTGACCAATAACGCATATTTTGCTTATTGACAAGGAAATTGAGCCAGAAATGAGCTTCATCGCTGAAGGTGATTTTTTGCTCTTAAAATCGGTTGCGACCACCGACTCAGAATTTCGGTAGTAGTTTTTAATAATTTCCAAACGTTGCTGGTTCGTGAAATTTACCATGATGAAAATGTTAACTTTAACTAACGTTTTGACATTGGCAGGTGATTAAAAAAGTTTAAGGGTGCGTTCATATAAAGATACGAAATTGTTATGTCCCTAATGGAACACCCTTTATAAAGTTTGATTTATTTTACAATATGATCTACAGCAAAATATTTTGACTTAATAGAAAGTAATTTCTAAGTTAAGACTTTAGAAAATAATTCTACATATTAATTTTGCCAATAAAAATATTTGGAATTCTAATACAGGGTGGCTGATGAATATTGCTACATTAAGAAACTCAAATAACTTTTTCTTAAATTCATTTAATTTACTTTTTATTTTTTGTTTGTTTGAAAGATAATACGTTTTTATTATGCATAGGTTAATTAGTTTTAAAAATAATTGAGTTTAAATGGCCTCCACGCTCAGTGACGCATGTGCGACATGTTATCAAAAGTTATTCATTACTGCCTGGAGGATTGTAGCAGGAATAGCTACATTCGAATTATCGTTGGAATTGGTTTTGGTTTTCTAATCTTCCTGTTTGCAATATCTCCACAAGAAAAAATCAGGTGGAGTAAGGTCGGGAGACCTTGGAGGCCAACGGAAGGTGGAGTTTCTTGACATAAGCTTATTGGGGAATTTTCGCTGCAATTTTGTCATAACAGGCCTGGCTATGTGAGCAGTTGCACCATTTTGTTGAAACCACAAATAGTTGAAAGGGATTCTTTTTCGGCGTTGTTCTGGGAAGAAAAACTCGTTCATCATCTTTAAGTAACGGTCTCCATTGACCGTAACAATGCACCTTGATGAAACTGCATTAGAATCACTCCATATTCGATAATTTTGTTTGTTAACATTGCCGTTCAAATCAAAATGGGCCTCATCAGACATAAAAATGCAGTTCAAGACGTTTTCGTCCTCTTCCGCCATTTGGAGGAACTTCTCGCAAAATTCCAAGCGAATTGGCAAGTCTGCTGGGTTCGATTGGCTTGTCAGTTGAATTTTATAGGGGAATAAGTTTAAACCTTTATGCAAAATCGTCTGCAGTGACTGTCTGCTGATATTTATTTCAGCAGATAAGTTCCTTGTCGAAACTGTAGGATTGGCTTGTATGACAACAGCTACAGCAGTTATTGTTTCGTGCATCGGAACTAAGGGTTCGCGATAATAAGGTCTTCTTGCGAATTATTCATTAGCCTCATTATAGTCCATCTGTTAGGAGGAGTGCCGACAAACGTGCGCCTTTATTCTCTTCGGACGGAAACTACGGACTCAAACGTATGATAGCGATGCACAATCCAAATTCTTGTTTCAATATCCCAATTTTCAATTTTCGTTAAATTTGAAGATGAATCTATTAAATGAAGAAAAAATGGAACAGATATGTTACATAGGAAAAAAGTTATTACGTTTTCTTTCGGTAGCAGCTTTCATCAGCCACCCTGTATTTGTAGGTCATTGGAAGTGGAAGCATCTGTTTGGTTTTTTTTTTAACATTTTGTTGTTGTTCATGTGAAAAATTATTTATTTCGAATCGCATTGCTCAATGTTTCGGTCAATATTGCGGAGTTTTCATGTTGTATGTTAGCTTTTAGTTGTGCTAGAGTCCTTGGCTTATTAATGTATACCTTGGACTTCAAATAATCCCTCAAATTAAAGTCTGGTGACGTTAAATCGGGTGATCTGGGTGGCCAGTCAAAATCGCAATTTTTCGATTATTTGTGCCGCTGTGTGACATGTGGCACCGTTCTGTTGAAAATTATGCGTCGGTGAGTGGTTTGAGGGATGCCTAATTTCTGAGGATGTCAATAATTCGATGTTGTTGGAGTTTCCTCAATACTGGTTTGTACTGTTCCATAGTATAAATTGTCTTTGACTGATACTTCCAATGCGGCGATCTAACATCACTGTTATCAAAAGTTATCGGATTGCCAGATGCTTCCATTTAACATACAATGGTCTACCCTGTATTATCAGATAAGAGAAAGGTAAAAAACTTCAGTGATAAACATCAGATAAAATTCAGAAAAACTATAACTAGGAAACCAATTTGGATATCATAAAATTTTCCAATAAATGATCTCAGAAATATAAAAATTAAAATTATTACGCATCATCTTTTTCAGAAAATTCCCCATGTAACTAAAAAGAAAATAAGGGTTAAAATAAAAATGAAATCTTGTGATGGATGTCATTAACAAATTCATCAATTTCATGTTCCTATGAAAAAAAAAAATTCAAACACCGAAGCTTAAATGACAGAGAGACAAAATTACTTTCGAAAAAGAAAATGTTTGTGCTAGAGGTAGGTGACTGAATATCAGCTTGATAACTTCATATTTTCGTGCGCAAAGTTTGAAATCATATATACGGAAACATAAATTTGTATGGTATGGTGGGCGTGGTTTCTATCAAATTCAGCACATTTTCAAGTATTTCTATAAGATGGTAAAAATAATCGTATGTCTCAAGTTTCAGCTTTATAAATTTTTTCTGTCACAAAGTGTGAAAAAATACATTTATCAACATACATTTGTATGGGAGGTGGGCGTGGTTTCTGTTATTATACTAACTTTATATACCAAGTTTTAGGTTGATAGTTGCATGTTTTCTTGAGAAGAGAGTGAAAACGCATATTCAACAGTAAAATTTTGTAAGGGAGCTGGTCGTGGTTTTCATCCGATTCTAACCATTCACGAGCTTAACCATTCATTTATAAAAATAATGTTACGTCTACATTTGGACTTTGATCGCTTTATAATTACGGCTGTTATCATGAGAACAGACAGACAGACTGACAGAAGGGAGATAGACATGGCTCATTCGACTCAATTACTGATTCTGATCAATATTATGCATATACCGTATATTGTCCAAAATCTATTGCACCTTTTTACGGCGTAAATATACGCCTGACTTTCTCAACATTTTTGCTGAAAATGGCATTTCGTTCAAGAACCTGAGCTCTTGTTCATAATTCTTTGTTTCAGGAAGATGGCGTACAATGCTGTACAACCCCTGAAAAATGATATTTTGGGCTCTAAGTTTCTTAATTATGTAAAAAGCCGTCTTGGATTGGTTAATTTGTAACGTGGGAGCTCGGCCTGTTGGGCCGTGGTAGATTAGGTTAAGTAGAGGCGGCTGTCCAAGCCAAACTTAAGGTACGAAAGGTCCATTGTGATACCGCAGGTAGGCTACACTATTTACCCAAGCTTCGGGTAAAGAGCAGAATATTCCTCAGCTGACAGTGAGTCAACTAGATCAGGTCGTATAAAAATTGACAGGTGAGTAATTTTGTGGCCAGCCAGGGACGGACACTCATACAAAAGGTGAGTTATGGACTCCGATATTTTATCGTCACCGCAGCTTTGGTAGTAATCAGGTGCTGCTAGGCCTAGCCTATAAGACAATGGTTCTTAATAATAACCACTTGTATGTCTTTTGTTCGTTTTAGGTTTAGTACTAGCCAGATTGATTGGGTAGTTGCGCACAAATGGTCCAGTTTCCATCTGGCATTCCTTTTCTGTCATGAGCCCGAGTATAGAAGAAGTTTATATATCTCCGTTGGAATGCTAATAATACTCCCCTGATTAGAATGAATTTTCTAAGTTGTGCCAATCTTTGCTAGCTCGTCCGAGTTCTTGTTCTCTGGTATGTCCCTGAGCCCTGGCAGTCATATAATGTGAATGTTGAACAATTCAGTAACAATCAAGTCCTGAAAGACAATATGGTCGGCGGCATACATGAGATAGAGTCAATAATCTTCAATAATATGTTGTAAAATTATGTTGGTGCGAAGCGCAACTGTAAGAGGACTGTAGTCCTATACAGTCCTCCTTCATCATATCAGTAACTTTGTATAGGGGGTATATGATTTAGCGGGTGTAGTCCTTCAGTTTTTCATCGATTTCATCGAGTTAAATTCCAAAATATGGACCCGTGTACCCAAATATGTACATTCATCTTTATGGGAGGTATATGGAAATAATAGTTGTGCACCTATTTCAATAAAATTTTGAACTGTTCAAATTTAGATCCGCATACCAAATATGGTTATTTAACGATTATTTTTAAGGGAAATATGTTCATATTTCATGGTGAGACAGTCTGAAGTAACTGACTGAGTTATAGTCACATACGTGAAGAAAAGAGGACAAAAATCAAGATTTTAGGGGCGTCTCGCAAATTCCAAGTATACAGTTTTGTTTTAGTAGACCAGATCTACAACTTTTACCATAAAACTTCCCAGTTATTTAGTATACCACAAAAGTAACTTCGTATGAGAGTTACTATATATGAAATAGTAGGCCTGGCACTTGTGCACAGGTTAGATGCAGTAATAAATGAAGAATAAAATTTATTAAATTCTGTTTAAATATTTTTAATCTGCTTTGCAGCATCAGCACTCCAATTCTTTCGTTCGTTTTTATCGTTTTGCACTCACTAACATCGTTTGAATATAAGAAAGAAAATAATCAAATGAGAGAACATGTTTTTAAATATGCAAAAATATAAAAATAATAATAATAACTATCACAAAATTTTACAAAAACAAAAACATTCTTAATATTCTCTATAGCATCACTCATTCATATACTCATATACTCATTCACTTTCATCGTTTACACTCAACAAATGCATATTACTCAAATTTAAAATAATGAAAAACTCAAATGAGAGAACAATTCGGAGCATGTTTAACAATTGGAAGAGAGCATTATTTAAGCAGCAAAATGTTTTCGCTTTCATTTAAATGCAACAAAAGAAAAAAAAAAAGAAAAAGACACAAACTTCCAACTTTTACGTAATAGTATACACTAACACATAGACACCCGTATATCTATGTAGTACACATATATCTATGTAAAAGTATAGTATGAACAACAGCAAGAGCTTTTATTTTCAATTCATAATGAAAAAGAGTCTCAAACAAGCTTCTCAGTTATATATGTACAATCACACATATGCATTTGTATTGTTATAAGACGTTTCCATATTAAGCATACAATAGCGTAAAGCACCATTGCTATGCAAGCATACGAGTTCATACTGATTTAAGCCAAGTTAAAGCTAAACTTTAGTAACGAGTAATAATAGCAGGGATCGTCGTCGTCGTTGCTGCTTTTTGTTGTTTTTGTCTACGCCAGCTTTTAATATAGGTACAATATATTGTATGTGTACAAAGTCTTCGTAACTTGTTCGCTCTCTCTTTTTCTCTATTTCTCTCACGATGCTCACCACTTATGATAGCGCAGCTCAGCAGCATTGTCTTGGAATGATACTACACTCACTCAGCTAGCTACATATGTAGTTTAGCTTATGAATATTATAAATGTATTTGTTGTTGTTGTTGCCGTTTGTTGTTTTTGTTGTTGCAATTTATTGTAGTTCCTTTTGTTGATATTTTGTTGTTGTTGCTGCTGCTGCTGCTGCTATTTTGTTGTCTTTGTTGTTATTATTGTAAGGGTTTCGGGGCTATTGTTGTTGTTGTTGATATTGGTTGTTGTTGTGTTACAGATATCTGTGGTTTTTGTTGTTGCTGTGTTTTGGTTTTTTGTCGTCTGTTGTTGTTGCGATTACACGTTGTTGTTGTAATTGTTGCTGCTGCTGCATTTTGTTATTGTTGTTGTTGTGCTGTTGCTATTGTTGTACGTTTTTATTATAATTGTTGTCGTCGTCGTCGTCGTCGTCGTCGTCGTTGTTGTTGTTGTTGTTGTATCTTTTCTTTTGTTGTTGTTGTTGTTGCTGTATCGTTTCTTTTGTTGTTGTACATGTTGATGCAGTTGTCGCCGTTCTTGGTGTTGTTGTTGTCGTCTTTGTTGTATTTTTATTGTTGTGGTTGTGTTATTTATTGCTATTATTTGTTGTTGTTCTTCTTTTTCTTCTTCTGGTTGTTGTTGTTGTTGTTGTTGTTATAATATTCTTATTATATTTAGTTATTGTTTTTTTTACTGTTGTTGTTGTTGTTGCTTTCATTCTCATTTTTATCACTATTATAGTGGGGCTTTTTGTAGTTGCTGTGATTGCCACTTGTTGCTGTTGTTGTTGTTGATGTTGTTGTTGTTGCTGCTCTTATTATTATTATTATTATTATTGTCTGCGTTATGTTAACTGGTTTACGTCGGCGCTCTTTTCATCGGCATCATTTAGCGCCGTCGTCGTTCAGCGTCATCGTCGTCGTCACCATCGCAGTCGCCATCGTCGTCGTAGTTGTCAGGCTATGCTTACGACGTTTACTATGTATGACGTACGAATATACGATATATGGTAGTAGGTACCATACATATATATGAAATGCTTAGCGGCGCTGCCAATTCGTACGTTAACTTTAGTGTGCCGCGACCAGTTTAAGCATACGGCCACAAATCGGTACTTTTTTGGTGGTTCGTATTGACAATAGTAAGTGTAGATCAGGAAAAAAAATAAAAAGTTTTAAAATTCATAGAGAGAGAAATGAAAAAAGAATTAACACTCAAAAATGATGCTCTGTAATTATGAGATCGGTAAAAATTCTTAATACAAAAAAAAATGTCAATGATTCAATGAAAAATTACAAATAACAAAAAGTTAAAATCAATTAATAATAATTAATAATACAAAATACTAAAAATTAAAAGCTCACCATCAAATCGTGATGTATGCATTTACAACAAAGGCATGAGTGCATAATACGTAAATTGCAAACGCAACAAACAAGGAAAGCAATATAGAAAAACAGCTCAAGTTGAGTAAATTCGCAAACCACAAAAAAAAAAAAAATTAAATAAAACAAGACGAATACAAATTATTGAAATTAATATAAAAATCTGGAGAAAAAAAATCTGATTTCACGAAATGAGTTACAACGAGATGTGAGAGCACTCTTTTACCAACAACAGCAAGTAATGCGAAACAATAACTGCCGATTGTAATACACAAACACAGACGCAAAGTAACAAAAACAAGAAGAGGAAAAAAAAAGTGAATCTTCTTTATGTGCACTCACCTCTGATTCTCACCTCACCACTCACCCTACTCCCCACTTGACAACATTCGCACTGTGTTGTATTTACTTTCGTGTCGTTTTTATTATTTAATTATTCCAGTGTAAATGACAGTGTGTGTGATTATTATGCTTAATTTTTTTCATTATTATTTTTTTTTTGGCATATGAAGGTTTAGTTAAATGAATTTTGTTGTTGTTGCGGTTGTATTTTGTTTTATTGAATAAATTCGCGTATTTAATAATTGTGTTCTACCGTAAATGAGTTTAATCGCTCAAGTGTTCTTAAGACTTTCAGTCCAATCCCAGTCCAGTTAACTGTGACAGCGAGTGACCGAAGAAAAACTTGTGAACAAGAAAAAAGAAAAAACGCGAAAAGAATTTACATAGAAAAAATTTTGTTTGTAATTTACAATGAAAAATTGCTCAATTGTGATTTTTTTCTATTGACGAAAAATTATTTCGTAAAATTTTATTTACAACAAATCATATTCATCCTTCCAAAAAGAACGAAAAACTACGCGTGTGTGTACAATTTATAAAATTCTTGTAGATTAAAAATTGCTTTCATCATAATTCAATTTGTATTGAAAAAAAAAATACAAAAACCCCAAAAAATTCACCATTAAAGTGTATTAAGCGTAACGAGCAATTGTGAAGCAAAAGTGTTGCACATTTTGCAAAAGCAAACTACTTTGTTTCATTATTCATTTTTTTATTCGTCTTCTTCTGCTGCTTTTTTGTGGATAACTTGACTACATATAAACAAAGCAGTCAACAGTAGCAGCAATAATAGCAACAATAGCAAAAAATACCAACTAAAAACCATTGTAAGTACATGTTACACTATGAAATATTATGAAAAAAATTGTAAATACATTTATTTAATGTTTTTCAAAATTTCGTTATAAAAGTTAATTAATTGTAAAATGAAAAATCAAATTGTAATCGTTACAAAGTATTGGATTATATACATACGTATACATTAGAGTGGCCATCATCATATTTTGTATTAATGCCTTGTGTCAAAAGGCATTGAAATAAAGTTAAGAAAAATACATTCGTTTCGTAAAATTCATAAATTCGAAATAAGTACCAATCTTTAAGAGATGCATTTTAAAAATTACATAAAATTTCAACAATTAGTTATTAAGTTATAGTGCTTTTAGTCATGCTATTTATGAATTAATGGAAACATCTCAATTTTGTGTATTCATTAAACATTTTTAAACAATTTTGATGATGGAAAAAATATCGATCAAACTCAGTAATGTCTAGAAAAGTGTTGAAGTGAATTTTCTGCATTGAAAGTAATTATTTATTGGTGGTTTTCTTGAATTGAACTGCGATCGTTGAACATCAATGATATTGAACATTTAGGAAGTCCAATGGAGGTGATGTTTCCAAGAAACCATAAATTCATGTTATTAATGATATCTGATATCGTAAAGATATACATTAGAGTGGTCATTGCTAATATTTCCTTTGTCTTGTTAAACGTTGCCGGTACTAAATAAAAAAAATTAAAAAAAAAATATATATATATGAATCTTTTTGACAAAATTCGAAAATTCAAAATTAGTATCAACTCTTAAAAAATGAATTTCAAAATTTCATGCAATTCATGCAAATTTTGTTATTTGCAAGACAATGAAAACATCCAAATTTCATACAGTCATTAAAAACTTTTCAACAATTTTTATGATGAAGAAAATATTATTTAAGCTCAGTAATATCCAGAAAAGAGTATTATAATGAATTCTAATCTATGAAAAAATAATTATTTGTTCATAGTTTACTTTGTTCAAATCGTAGTGATATACATTACAATGTCAAGGGGTGGGCATCGGCTATTATTTTTTTGTCTTATCAAATGTTCTCGAGAGTAAATAATATAAAGAAAATATTATTTTCACAAAAATTCAAAAATTCAATAAATCCAATCTTGAAAAGATGAATTCCAAAATTTCATAACATTTTGACAATTCATTATGTTTAGTGATGATACTTTTGTCTGTTCCGAAACAATGGAAAATTTGTAAATTGTATGTATTAAGGGGGTCTTCTACCTTGTTGGTTCAAAAAATTCAATTTTTTTTTTTTCAATTTTCCAACCCAGAAGGTGTTAGGAATATACCCTTAAAAGGATATAACTGAAATCTTATTATTTCGAGTTTTTCCGAGCCGTCGAAGACAGTTACGCGTGCTCTTATCGCAGCGCTCTTCGCGACCACCTAAAAGCTGGCCCATCGCGTTTTTCTAAAGTTATCTAACGTTCTATCGAATACCTGATGTATCTGTATCTATGTAATCTCTGTTATGCATGATAAAATTTTCGGTCCATTCAGTTTGAAAGAAAATTTAACGTCGAAACATCCCGCTTATTATATACATGAATATCTTTAAATGCGATTTCCCAAAAGTTGCATTTTTGTAACTGGTTGACATGATATCTCAAAAACTAATTGATTGATTGATTGAAATTATATATCAAAATTTGTGAAAAACATGTGGCTATCGTCTGACAGATACTTTTTAGATTTTTTTTATTTAAACAATTTTTACAGATGTTTTTAACCCCGAAAACATTAAAAAAAAAAAATTTTTTTTTTTTAAAGTTGCCTGTTCTGCGAAATTTTCAAATTTTGAAAATGCCATCTGTCAAACGATAGCCAAGGTGATAAAAAAATTAAATCATTTTGGTTTTTTTGTTTCAGACGATTTTCATGAGCTAAATCGTGTCAACCATTTGTGTATGCATTTTTTGCAAGGGACACTTCAAGGTCAAGTCACGGTCAAATCGAAGACAGTAAATTTTCAGTAAAATTAGTGTTAAATGTATTTAAATAAACAAGTTGAATGCAACAAACCGCACCTCGATTGCGTTTTTAGTTTTCTTATAACTAATATTCAAAAAACAGTGTCAAAAATGAAGCCACAAGGTAGAAGACCCCCTTAATTGTGCATTGCTTTTTATGGGAGGAATATCGTTTAAACTAAACAATGCCTAGAAAAGTGTTATAGTGAAAATAAAAATTTATCAGCGGTTTCTTTGATTTTAAAAGTGATTGAACCTACACCAAAACATGTTGAACAATTTATGATGTTCAACAGAGCAAATGCTTAAAAAAATATTCTAAAAATTATTATACAGAACCATTAAATCAAATTACAAGAGACAGCTGACATTGTGAACATTTCGGAAAGTAGTGCCTAATACTTTCTTTTTACTTTAAGTTGAGTCTAAGAAAATTATTTTTCAAAATGAATGCAACTATCTAAGTGGCATAAATGGAATTTAATTCAGTAATAATACAATATGTGAAACATGGAATTAATAATTGCATTCCAGAATGAAATGGACAGACAGCGTAAAGATGCACCAGTTTACCGTAAAGGTAACATCACTAAATCGCAATGCAATTACTGACAGCTGGAAAAGCCTCAACATTTTGTCATTAGACTTTTAAATTTGTCAAAAAGTGTGTGTATTTATTAGGCGATATTTATATACTTTTAGCATAACAAGACAGTGGTAATGAAATTGACGTCTACACCAACAAAAGTCAAAAATCTGTTAATCAGTTGAGTATCTATTAATAGTAAATTGTAAATAATAGAAATTATTTACTCTTATTTATTTCAATGTGAAAATTTTGCATAATAATTTATTTTCATTGCCTAAATATATAAAGAATATTTAATGGTTTTTGTAATGTTAAGTGTCAAAGCAGAGAAATATCAATTTCACTATCACTGTATATTATTACACTATGCTCTTTGGACTCTCTTTACGGATCTGTTTGTCGTATACATTTCTTTTTGTTATTTTGTTTTGTTTCGAATTCTTTTACGAGATCGTTCATTTTATATTATGTTAAAGAGAGTTCTTTGATATATGTGGACAATAGGCTTAGGTCTAGCTACTTAAAATTTGCAAATAGCTCGTTTAGAGCTTGTTCTGCAGTTAATAATTTGAATAATAAGTATATAAAAATAATAAATACTTACATAAATATTAAATAAATAAATATAAAAATTCTCACGGCTTGAATTCCTCCTCATATCTAGTTCTAAACATCGAATTCTGCACTTGATGTTGTATAAAAATGTGCAGAGGAGTGAGTTCAAACAGAAACTTTCGGTTATCAGTTGGACTTGAGCATCGCATAATAATAAAAAAAATAAATATAAATGTTGTCAGTGGCTCAATTCCTTCTCTAGTCTAGTTCTAAGGTTCAATCACTTCGTTTAACGCTGTATTCAGATGTGCAGTGGTGTGAGTTTGAACAGAATATCATTGCTACCTTCTGTTAACATTTGTTTTAGTAACAATTGCTAAGATGAGAATCCTAAGGCTTAGTAACGTATCAATATTGCTAGAATTTAGCGGTTTTTTTAAGTCACTAGTCTCAACAGATCTATGCAGGGAAAGAGCGTATTACTTAACAACTCACTGTTGAACTTGTGAAATTTAAACTTTGTCATATTCCGGCTCTGACAATCAGAAGGAAAATATGTGCATATCGAAATGCCTATCGAAATACTTAGAAGATAGGTCCATTACGTTATTTCAGCTCAAGCGGATGGATTTAATTAGATACTCCATCATCTACCTTAGGTGATTTTTAGGAGGTTTTTGTGAGAGCTCGCACTGTATTCAATGCTAATTGTGTGATTTCTGTGGATCAGTGACTGCAATCAATTAACCACTAAAGCACTTTCAGTACAAATGGGACACTTTCACAAAAAGTATATTTAAATTTATTTAAATATATTATTGTCAATAATATTCCTAGGTAGGTTAGCAGTTCATTTATTTCTATGCTTCACTTCAATAGCCAAAAGGAGATCACTTTGCGGAAATAGTATAGTTAGAGTTAAATCCCAAGCATTCACTTAGTTAGATAAAAAAAATAAAAATAAATAAATATGTGGCACATAAAGCCCCAAAGGGCTCATTGGCCAAGCTTCTCTTCCATTACTGTTGTGCGTCGTAAATTTGGACAGTATTAGAAGCGACCTACTTATTTTAGCCGGGTCCGAACGGCAGAACACTTGTGACATCACTTTTTCTGAGCTTTGTCACAGAGTTCTTTTAGAAGCTTTTTCATGGCAAGTTGTTACTGTCGGAAGAATTGCCAATTGCTTGCCGACAGGTGGATACCATTCGAAAAAAAAATCTTATCGATATTAAATTTGTTATGCATCAGCCGGGTATTGAACCACGACCTACAGATCAGAAGGCGAACACACTAACCACTAAGCTACGGCACCCACCACTTAGTTAGATAGTTGTGATTATATTTCTTTATTTATTTATTAACATAAACATTGCAACATTCTCCTCATATATTTAATTAGAGTTGGATTTATACCTCTCCGAATGAATGCTCTTTCTATTGCATAGTCTAGGAATATCATTGCATGATATCATTATATATGAAATCGTATAATGTTAAAAAATCATATCATCTAGGTGCTATATTTGTTGCATTTATTGAGATTTTAAATTTCCATATTTGCTACATTCTCCTCATATATTTGACCAGAATTCCATTGCATGACTTGGGGTATTATTATGTTAAATGCTATCTTTATATATAGGAACGTGTAGAATGCAAAAATCATATAATTTAGGTAATTTTGAATTACTTCTTTCAATTCAAATAGATCAATTGCAATTTATCTAGTCGCTCGGTATGCTTGTTAGCTGAAGGCTGTTCGAGTGTTCTGTTCTATGAAGTTTGCTAATACTTTCTTCACAGCTAAATGATTTGGATTGAAGTGGAGTCTGTTTCTTAGCTATAAACATGAAATGAACAGTATTAATTCCTTTAGATTAACTTTAAACGTGAAATTATTATTGAATGTGAAAAATCTTTGTTAAATACGAGAAAAAGAAATTACTATCCTATTCAAGTATCTTCTTTAAAGCAGTTTCTTATTTAAGGGAAACATTTTAAACACTATTAAAGTATTTTCCATTTCAGAAACACATTTTATCATAAATATAGTTGAATAAATATAAAACCATTTCAGTTTTTCATACTACATAGACTGATTATTCATTTATGAATATTTATTAATCATATTTTTTTGCTTTCATTTCTTCTGCTTCATCGTATGCTTTATCATTTTATCTATTGAGCTGATTTTAGCAATTGCATTGCATTGCATTGCATTTTGTCTACTACATTCAAAATCACATAAGCATATATGGTATGGAAAAGCATAAACAGTCTATAAAACTCTGTCTTCTTTTCGATTGCTACTGCTTGTATTTGCTCTCAATTTACTGTACTATGTAATATATGTATCTATTTTTGTTTTCTTGGCATATTTGCAAATATTTTATTTTATTTTATTTTTATTTGCAATATTTTATTTTTTTACAGTTTAATACTGTTTTGGTGTTCAGACTTCTCTTACTTTATACTCATTTCTGTGTATTCGTATCTTTTTACATTGGACATGTGTAGGATTTTGTATATTTTAAAAAACAAAAACAGTATGTATTATTTTGTTTTTAAATCATTTGAAATTTTAAAGAATACTGAACAAAATATCACCACTAGCAATGTAATACTCCAATCATTTAAAATCACGTAGTCGTCAAAATTATGATTATTGCATTAATAACATCTGCTCCGTGGTATTTCTAAACTTGAGGAATTTCCCAATGCTATTACTGTATACTCATGCCTAATAAAATTGTTAAAAAAATTAGAATCAACATAAACATAATAAAAGCAATAAAACAGAAATAGTATTAATAAGATACGTTTGCTTAAGTACTTAATAATAATTTGTGTGACTTGCATATTAAACTACAGGAATACTAAATAAAAAAAAAAAATTAAAAAAATATGATAGTCATCACCATAGCCATAAGAGAAAATGTGTTATGATTATATTAGCATATGAAAAATCCAAAAATGTATTATCCAAAAGAGGTGATATACATTTTATTATATATTTAGGATCGCTGAATTCAAATCTTGATTTTATTTAATTCAATCAATACACATTCCATAAATCTCTCAAAAATTATAAAAGTTGAAACATTCAAATAAACAGAATCGCTTCCAATGCGTTACAATGTAAGGGCGACCTATAATAATTTTTCTTGCCGTGCCTTTTTTCACCCCCAATAAAGTTATAAAACTGCCTGTTTTAACCATAATAATTTGCATAATTTTCCTATTTAAATTTTTTTCATAAATTTGATTTCAAATTTAATTGATTTTACGAGTATTTCAGCTTTAAAGCCAAATTGCCAAACAACATCTCACTATTTGTAGAAAATTTTGTGATTGGTAATTAATATGCAAATACAATGATTGAAGAACTTTTTTTGGCTTCAACATTTTACAAATCATATTTTCTTCAGTTACTCCATACATATTTAACCCATATCTCGACGTCTTAAGGGAATTACCATACAATCGAATGATGAGACGGCTGAAAATCTATAAAATAACTCCATAAATGAACTGTAATTGCCTCTGGAGGGAGTGTGTTATATGACTCACACCAATAAATTTGCCTAATCAATATTTGATCTGAATATATTTAATCTATATCTCCGCCTCTTAAGGGGACTTCAATATAATATAGCCGAACATCAAGTGAAAATAGTAAATAGCAGCCAAGGCATCGTCTCTAGAGCAGTGAACAATATTACCAACCTCCAATAATTTTACCTCCTCAATACTCTTTCTAAACATACTTACCCATTATATCAACCATTACAGGAGACTTCCATACAAAATGATCGAAAATCACCTGAAAATCGTCAATCGTCAAAATGAAATGTAGGAGCGACCTCCATTAATTTTTGATTCTAAATATTTTTGCTAAACATATTTACCCCTTATCTCCATCCGTAAAGGAGCTCCCACACAAAATAACAGCAAAATCACCTGAAAATCGTCATTATCAGACCGCCAATCATTTCTAGAGCGATGAAATGCATGACTGACCCCCATCAGTTTTCCTTCTTAACATTTCATCGGAATATATTCAACTCCCATACAAAATGACGTAAAATCGCATGAAAATGGTCCATAGCTGCTTAGAGCAATGAAATGTATGACTGATCTCCATTAACTTTTTATCCTTAATATTTCATCTGAATATCTTCAAAACCTATCGCTACGCCTTAAGGGTAGTCCCATACAAAGTGACCGAAAATCACCTGAAATTTATAAAAAACTGCTCAGAAATCGCCTCTAGAGCGATGTAATATATGACCATTCATTCATTACCATTCATTAATTTTTCTTCCTCAATATTTTGTCTCCAGTACTTACGGAATGGGTGCCGTAGCTCAGTGGTTAGTGTGTTGGCTTTCTGATATGTAGGTTGTGGGTTCAATCGCCGACTGAAGCATAACAAATTTAAGAGCCCTTCGGGACTTATAAGTGCCATACACACACACACACTTACGGAGGCTTCTCTACAAAAATGACGCTCTTTTTAGTGGCTGTAATATCTAATTCGCAAAAAATTGTTAATCATTTTTAATAATCACTGAAAATGTAAATAATCAATAGAATATATTGCTCCCATTTTCATTAGCTGGAAATATCACTACTTGATCGATGTGATCAAAATTTGTTCATCATATGGTAAAAAGGTCAAATGATAAAGTAAAAAAATAAAACAAATTAACAAATAATTTAAAAAATAATAATCGCAAAATTTCATCTAATGATAAACCGGACACATCAACAGCCAAAAACACAAACACAATATTTCCACCACAAATCAAACACACGAAAAAAATGCACTAAAATTCCAACAGAGAGAGAAATATGCTAATTACGTTATACGTATTTTTTTATGATGCACGATTATGACGAGCACATATGGCAACATTTGTCTCATGTATGGCAACATTTTATCTCTTTCTCATTTAACCGAATATTCGATATTATGCAATCGTTGTAAATTTAAATAAATATCAGCCCATCAATTTGAAACTACTTAGTCATAAAAATAATAATAAAAAGAGTGAAAAAATAAAAATTGTGCTCCAAACAGTAAAAAGACAGAAATAAAATTAAAACATAAAACGTGTGACTTGCTATTATAAGTTTGGTCACATTTCACTTTCATTGGCACTACTGCTGCATAAAGTCATGTATTTTAAAAGTATTTGCAAAAAAAAAGGTTTTTTAAATGCACTATTTTTATATTGCCACTTAATTTTTTTCATTTTCATAATTTTTCAAAGTTATAAAATTTTTCTTCTTTACAACAATTAATTATTTAACAAGATCAAATTGGAGTAGGAAAAAAAAACAGAAACAATCCAAAACAGCAAACATGTAAAAATATGTAAATGAACAACGAAAAACATGCTAAATTAAATAAATATTTATTGGCAACACTACAAAAGCACGTTTTATTTATTTTATGAATTATGTCGTTTAGAAAAGAAAAAAAAATGTACTTTTTTGTGGCTAATTCTATTCATTGTCAGCAATTTTTTCTATTATTTTTATTTTTATTTTATTATTATTTTTTTTTTTCATAAATAGAATTCTCTTATTATACCCTGCATAATGCATATGCAAGGTATATTCATCATCATGTCAAATGTTTGTGACCACTTGAAGGAATATCCGTAGATATAGATATAGATATATATTCGTGATCAGCGTCGTTTAAATTTTCGATTTAACGATGTCCGTTCGTCCGTCCGTCCGTCTGTCTGTCACCTGGCTGGTTCGCACGATAACTTGAGCAGATATTGAGCTATTTTGACGAAATTTGGCATAAGTAACCTTTGATCCAAGAGTACGGAGAGGATTGATATTGGGCATGATCGGTCAATAGCCACGCCCACACCAAGCATTCAAAGCGGCTAACCTCGGAATTTTCAAAATCTTTAACTTGCTATAACTCACTTAATATACCACCTGGGACAACAATATTTGGTACAAAGACTTATATTATACTACTATATAACCTCGCCAAAAGTGGTGGAGCCACGCCTACTTGTTAGCGTAGCTCTCATACAAAGTGTCTGTACTTCTTTTAAATTGAAACAGCTGTAACTTCTACAATCTTCTGACCAGAATAACCATAATTGACACTTAGATTAACATGGTAGTCGGAAATAATATGGCAGAAAATCAGTGTGCCACGCCCACTCCTTTTTGGTTCTCCCATACAAAGTTGCGGAAATTAAAAAAATGTTACCGGTTATAACTTGCAAACTATTCAGCGTAGAATAACGAGATTTAAGGTGTGGATTAGTATTGCACAAGCAACTAGACTCACTTGAAATGGGCGCACCACGCCCACTGTTTATTGTAGCTCCCATACAAATTTTAAATTGAAACAGCTGTAACTTCGGCAATCCTCTGTCCAGGATAACCATAATTGGCACTTCAATTAATATCGTAGTCGGAAATAATCTGGCAGAAAATCAGTGTGCCACGCCCACTCCTTCATGGGTCTCCCATACAAAGTCAAGGGAATTAAACTAAAACTTTTAAACGCCATAACTTATAAACCATTTAGCATAAAAGAACGAGATTTTAGGTATGGATTAGTATTGTAGGAGCAACTAGACTCACAGGAAATGGACGCACCACGCCCACTGTTGATAGTAGCCGCCATACAAAATGACCGAATTTCTTTTAAATTGAAATAGCAGTAACTTCTGTATGCTTCTGTCTAGAACAATCATAATTAACACTTAGGTTAATATGGTAGTCGGAAATAATCTGGCGAAAAATCAGCGTACCACGCCCACTTCTTATTGGGGCTCCCATACAAAGTTGAGGAAATTAAACAAAAATGTTAACCACCATAACTTAGAAACTATTCAACGTAGGACACCAAATTTAAGGTGTGGATTAACGTTGAAAAATTAATTGGATTTACTAGAAAGTGGTAAGCCACGCCCACTTTTATATAGCTCCCATACTAATCCTCGGAATTATCTTAAAATCCTTTTACTTCGTCAAAGTCAACCATATTTCGGGTGTAAATTAGTAGTATATGCAAAAATTGTTTCTCGAAAAGTGGAAATAAAAGAAAAGTTGGATATTCGAGTAAACTTTTTATATATAAATCTACATATGCAGGGTATAGTTTGGTCGGCCCCAGCCGACTGTAAGGAGATTTTTTTATATACAAATATTCTTAATGTTTTGGTTATTTTCTGGTGATTTACTATAATGTTGAACAGATTTTTATTGTCATCACGCAGTGTTGTGAAAAAAAACAAATACAAAATTTTTAAAATGAAAAGAAATCAAATCACATACATTGAACTGGTTTTGTCCATCTGCATGAATACTTAATAATATGGGAATTTCAATAAATATAGCAAAATAAAAAAACGTAACAATATTACTAGCAAATGAATTGTGTAGAAATAACGCTATGAAAATACTTAATTCAATATTGGCATATGTAGTATACACTGAGAGAAATTGAAAAATGATAAGAAATCAGTAACTTCATATGGGACGCATATGAACAATTCCGCGACTGGAGGAAATCATGATGGATGATCTACCTTCCCTGCTAATCTCACTAAACACATAGCAAAACCTTTCTGACCGTCAATCCTGGCTTGACCACCGTTTGCGCCGGCTCACCGCGATTCGACCACGACCGTTTTCGCTTAACGTTGTCGCAAATGACCCACTTTTCATCACCAGTAACCATCCGCTTCAGAAATGGATCGATTTTATTGCGATTGAGCAGCGATTCGCAGATGGAAATTCGGTCCATGAGATTTTTTTGCGTTAACTCGTGTGGCACCCATACATCAAGCTTCTTTTTGTATCCAGCCTTATTTAAATGGTTCCAAATGGTTTTTTGTGCAGTGTTTAGCTCCTGGGCAATAGAAACAGTGCGTACATGACGGTCAGACTCGACGATTTCCATTGTTTGATCGATATTTTCAACAATTGGCCTTCTAGAGCGTGGTACATCTTTGATATCAAAATTACCGGAACGGAATCGACGAAACCAAAATTGTACGCGATTGGCTGTTGGCTGTTACAGTATCAGCACCATAAACACTATTCACATTTTCAGCCATCTGGCTTGCGTTATTGCCTTTATCAAAGAAAAACTGTAAAATATGGCGTATTTTCCCTTTACTGGTGTCCATCTTTGACGCGTTCTCAAACAATACTGAGTCAAGCAATCACAAAACTGCCTGAAAAGTGTATTTATATTAAAGCCTATGCTCAACAACTTGATCGCATCTTAAAAGCATGACTTCAGACCTCGTAAATCACACATAGACCAAATTTTGAACACTATTTTAAATCTCAGAAAACATCCAGAATAAACAGATCGACAAACACTACCACTATGTCGATTACAGAAAGCCACCTTCGCTAGCCCAATAAGGGATTACCTCTAATTTTGGACTTTCAGCAAAACTTTTTGAACATCATCGTATATCGTTCCTCAATTCTAGTTGTAAGTAAACTTAGAAAGGATTTTTCTTCTAAAGTTAGCATTTTGGACTAAGAAAGTTACTGAAAAATGGAATCCTCTTGAATAATGAAAAATGCAATCTACAAAACTCTCATCATGACTGCCTTTATATATAGCACTGAAGCACCTGGAGATTTTGTTATCTTGAATGAGAAGAAGTTTAAGGTTTTTGAGAAAAAAAGTCATATGTAAGATTTTGGATCTATAGATATATAAGACATATAGCCAATGGATATATCAAAGTATTTCAATGATTTTGTGAATATTTTCACACTTTTTTCAGCAAATATTAAAGCTATTGAGTTGAAATTTAGTACACATGATTATATTTACTTACATATTGTCAAATTTGAAAATGGGCGACATCGAATAAAAATCACGCCTATCTGCCATACAAAATTATGTATCAAAAATATGTTTTCATAGTTTTCAAGCATAAATATAAAGTTATTGAGTTGAAATTTAGCATATAAAGTTTATTTTAATAGAAAATATATTCAAAAAATGTGTTGATTCGGATTAAAACTTCCATACGAAAGTATGATTTCCCATGTATATTTTCACATTTTTTACACGAATTTTCGTGTTGAAGTTGAAATTCAGTGCATATAAGTATATTTACTAATATAAGGACAAGTGAAAATATGGCCATTATCAGATGAAAACTATGGATTTTTTCACAAATTTATCATAAAAATATAAAGTTATATAACTGAAATTTGGTGTATATTGTTGTTTTACCAAAGCATGGATTAGTTCAAAGATGATCATAATTGGATGAAAATCACAACTATCTCCCATACAAAAGTATATTTCGTAAGTATAAGAAACTTGGCATATTAGCTTAGTTTTAACAAAGAACAAAAATATTCAAAAGTGGGCTGTATGGAATAAAAATTACCCCTACCTCCCATATAAAAGTATGTTTCCGTATGTATCTTTTCACAAATTTAGCACGATAATATAAAGCTATGAAGTTGAAATTTTGTATATATGATTATTTTTACTAAATTTTGAGGTAGTTCGATAATGGTTACCATCGGATAAAAATCATGCCCACCTCCCATACAAAAGTGTGTTATATAAATATATTTTTATACTTTATGCTCATAAATATAAAGCTATAGAGCTGAAATTTAGTGTATACGATTACTTTTAACAGCAAATGCACATATTAAAATTTGAACTAAATTTAATTAAAACAACGCCCACCTTTCATATAAAAGTCGACTTTCGTTTCAGTGTTTTCACATTTTTCGTACGAAAATATGAAACTATCCAGTTGAAATTTGGTGCATGCAAATAAAAAATGTTTAAAAATAATCATCATCGGATAAAAATCACACCTAACTGTCTTACAAATGTGCATTTTCGAATGTATGTTTATCAATTTTTCATATGAACTTATAAAGTTATATATTGTGACATCTTCGACAAATAAATATAATAATGCTGGAGTGCTTTTTCCTATCAAATTTTTCTAATTTATATATTTAAATATTTATTTTTTTAAAATTCCTCCTTAATTATTGTGCAAATGCAACACTGGAAATAAATCGGTTAATGCCTTTATTATATTGCTATATAATATTAACATTTTCATTTCTATTATAAAAATTCAAATTTTTTGACATTTGACAAAAATCACAACAAAATTAAAGTATTCAAAAAGTAATTATAAAAAAACTTCAATTCTTTTTTTTTTTTCTAATCCTTTGCAGTATCATATAATTCTGAAAATATAATTCACACTAAACATTTCAATAGTGCAAAAAGCTAACAATTCAGTCCCCCTCTTCTTTTATCATTTGCTGGTGCTGTTTGGTATTTGTTTTTTTCTTTACATATTATTACGTGCATTTGATTACATGAAGCAGTAAATTCAATTTAATGGAAAATACAATAATCATATACAACGAATCGTAAAGTGTTAAAGTTTTCTTCATAACCAATTCAACCACAAATAAAAACAAAAAACCAACATAAATACAAATAATAATAAATTGCTCTTGCATGAAATCAAAAATGTAATCAAACACATTAAAAAAAAAAATTGCATAAATACAACAATAAAAGTGTCTATATGCAATAAGTAGTGGCTTGTAGAGGAGTGTGAATACCACATGAATTCAATCCAAGCAAATAAAGGAAAAAAAGAGAGTGAGAGAGAGAATTAAAGAAAGAAGTGGAACAGTAAAGAAAATAACAAAATTATACAGAAAAAAAAAATGTGAAAAAATTATCATTAACACAACACGCGTCTTCAATTTCACTTTCATTTCGCTTCGCATTTCATTTTATATTGTCTATTAGTGTGTGTGTGTGTGTGTGTGTGTGTGTGTATGTGTGTGCGTGCTTGCATGTAAGTGACGTTTAAGCAGCATTTTCTTTTGAATACAATCACCATAACCATAACCATTACCACCACCAAAACAACGACAATCAACCAGGTAGCATCATCAAACTTCATTGTTAAAAAGTCGCACTCTTTTCAACTGCAACTAACCAATGCAATAACATTTGCCGTAATCATAATATTAATAACAAGAAGAAGAAGAAGAAGAACAACAACAACAAGAACCACTACAACACCTACGGCAACACCGACCGAGCAACGATAGGAGTAACAATATCGTACAAATACGTAAGTTGCAACTTCAACCAGTCGACGACTGTTGAATGCTGTAATATTTAATTACCAGTGCAACAAAAAGCACTGATTAATTACAAAAACAACAACAGTACCAAACTTAAACTCATGCTCAAACGCAATATCGTTTCACACATGCATGGTCTCATATTCTTTTTGCTTATTGTTAGTTTTTGCGGTTCTTTAACCCATTGCATGCCAAGTGGCAGGCATTTTTGCTAGATTTTTATTTTTCGAATACTGAAACTAATTGATATTTCTCTAGTAAAAAAATGACTAATTTTAAAAATATACCAAATACCAAAGTAATACCAAAAGCTTAAAAACTTTATACTATGACAGAAGGACCGATATACTTTCGAAAAGACTTACTTTTGTGATGGAGATAGGCGTGATTTTTGTCCAATAACGCCCAATTTTAAATATGCTCTCTCATTAATACAAAAAAATCGTTATGACAAGCTTCAGTTTTATAGCTTCATATGTTTGTGCGTGCACAAAATACCGTCGAAAACATACATTTGTATGGAAGGTGGGCGTGGTTTTTATTCGATTGCGCCCATTTTCAAACTTGTTTATTCGTAAGTAAAAATTATAGTATGCACCGTAGTAGTGGTTTCAGGTTTATGTATTCATATTATCGCACGAAAAGTGTAAAAACATGCATAACGAAGCATACTTTTGTATGGAAGGTGGGCGTGTTTTTTATTCGATTGCGCCCATTTTCGATCTAGCCCATTCTATACTAAATATGATAGTATATATCGAGTTTCAGCTTTATCAATTTATATTTTCGTGTAAAAATTGTAAAAACTTACATGCGAAAGCATACTTTTGTATGGAAGGTAGGCGTTGTTCTAATCTGATTAAGTCCATTTTTCAATATATTAATTCTGTTGTAGAAAAACCGTTTCATAGTGAGTTTTAATTCAGTAGCTTTATATTTTCGTGCGAAAAGTATTAAAAAACTCATTCAAGAAACTAATTTTGTATGGGAGGCAGGAGTGGTCGGTTGAGGATCATGCCAATTTTCTAATATTTTAACTTAGCGACAAAATAAACTTCTCACACCCGGTTTTAGTATGATAGGCTTATATATATAATCGATCACAAAGGGCGAAAATACACTTTCGAATACATATTTTTGTATCGGAGGTAGGTGTTGTTTTAATTTGATTTCATCCATTTATAAAGTCATCAATTTTTTGGAAAATATATGTACCAATTTTCAGCTTGATTGCTTTATAACTATGGCAGTTATCGTGTGAACAGATAGGCCTTCAGACGAGCCTTATGTCGAGCTTTCCGTTTGCTTGTTTTCGGGGTTTTCTTCGCAGAGATTTTGATTTCACAGGTTTCTTATATGTATTTGTGTTTTATTTCTGAATATTTCACGTGTATTCTTATTTATTTATCGTTAACAAAATGCCCATAATTTCAGGGAGTTGTATGTAAGACTATAGGAGATTAATCGCTCATTATATCCTATTATTTCATATTTAGGAGTATTTTATACACTCATACCAAAACTTTAATAAGCACAAATACTCATGATTGCGTGGTATTTCTGGGAATGTAGAGTGCACGCTTAGGTTAAGATTATAATCATATTTCATATTTAGGAGCCGTTTATGACTCATAATTGCTCATAATTGGAATTTGTAAGAAAAATCTACGAGAAAAGAAAGAAAAAAAAAAATGCTCTTCTGATGTATCTGCTAAACATGAACAAACACAACTCGAAAGTGAATCGTTTGTGATGGGTCAAAAAAAGTTTTTTCTGATGAGTAAAAAATGATTTTCTTTGATACTTTTTGAATTATTGGGATTAGAGATATGGGAGAGAACTACACGTATGGCAGATGGACCAAAAATTATACCAAACCTATGTGAATGGATTTGGTGAAGACATGGAGAGGTTATTTATTACTTAACTCAGTTGTTATCTGACCACGGCTATTTCTGTAAATATTTACAAAGCATATACGTAGCATATGCGTACTCAGAAGAAAGAAGCGGGACCTGGACGCAAGTCAAAACGAGTGAAGTCTAATAAAGACTCACTAGGGCCCTACACCGAAGTAATACTACTGTGGATCTGGGGTAGGTTTAAAGGTCCTTGATGGAGGGGGAAGTCCGCGACGACGATAGTTACGGGTCAGTGGGTCAGCCATTTTGTTACCTTCTCACAGCAAAAAAAATAAATAATATATGAGTAATATAAAATATATGTCTATTGTACTTTTAAGTAAATAAAATCAAGGTGGGCAACATTAAAAAAAGAGTCATTAGTTTTATTACCTACAGGCAATTGTGCCAAATTTGACACATTTTATTAGTCGGAAAGTTGAAAATTGATGACCGAATGGGTTAGTTGGTCATCTTCATTATCTTTAAATGCAAATAATTAATATTCAGTGAAAAGTCATATTGTTCTATCCTATATTTCACGGATCAAAGAAGATCTAAGAATATTGTGAAGTTAAAAAAATTATTTACATATTTTAAAAATATCCTCAAATTCGCAACTTTCTGTTTCAAAGATTTTTAGTCGAGAGTACAAACTTCAAATAAAACCCTATCTATGCAATAATATCACCTCAAATTGCTTCAAAAATTAGTTACAATTAATTTCATAATTTTTCAAATATTTTCGATTTGAATAGTTACAAAAATGAATAAAAAAAAAAAAATTATAAGAAAAGATAAATGCGGATTTCAAAGTACTATATTGTGGTCTAATTTGTTTTCCGATATTATTTGTGGAAGGAAAATGTTTATTCTTACATGAGGGAAAAAATGGTATTGAAAAAAAAAAATGGTTCCCGCTGTGAGTCAGAAAATCGAATGGAGTTATGGAATGGGTTAACACAAACCGTACTTGTACTGCTTGGTAACAGTCTAGATATGATTAATTGTTATTGTTGTTTGAGTTGTTGTTGTTTGCGTTCTTGTTGTTGTTGTTCTTTGAGTTGTTGTCTTTTCAATAATAATGGCAATTTCATTTGCAATTCTTTTTTTTTTTTTTTATTTCATGATGCCATACTCGTACGTATTTGATTTCCATTGTCTTGTGCTGTTGTATTGTTAGTATTTTAAATTAACACATTGCGTATGTGGCGATTTGAACAATAACTAAGTGGAAATATATTCAGTGCAACAACAGCAATTTTATATTCTTCCAATATACCTTATACAATATAATTTTTGCGTTTATTTTATTAATTTGAAAGTATGATAGTAAAAATAATTTTTTTTTCAAATGTATGAAATTATATGTTATTCTTTAAATGTTACATAAATGCAATGTACTTGGCGATTTAATGATTCGTGTTAGTGTGGATTGAAAAAAAAAAAAGATTGGAGATATTCATTCTTCTTATGTGACCATAACAACCGATGATCGATTTAGGCCGAAGTTATAATGCGGCGCCAGTCTTCTCTGTTCTTTGCTAGATGGCACCAATTGGATATTCCCAACGCTGCCAGGTTACCCAAACTCTTGGTCCTTTCAACGGAGGTTTGGTCTTCCTCTTCTTCTGCGTCCTCCAGCGGGTGCGGAATTAAATACCCTCTTCACTGGAGCGTCTTCTCCCAGTCGCTCGACATAACCTAGCCAGCGCAGCCGCTGTAATTTGATTCACTTGACTATGTCATTGTCAGCGTACAGCTTATACAGCTCATCATTGTACCTTAACTCGACTCGTCATCAACGCAAACTCCAGCCATCCTCTCATCTGTGGTGGAAATTGTCCAGGCTTCTGCACCATATGTTAGGACTGTAATAATGAGGGACTTGTAGAGTGTGATTTTCGATCTTCGAGAGAGGGCTCGACTACTCAATTGCTTACTCAGCCCAAAGTAATACCTGTTAGCAAGAGTTATCCTACGAATTATCTCCAGGCTGACGTAATAACAGTAGTTGATGCTGGTTCCAGGATAGATGAAGTTTTACACTACCTCGAAAGTGTAATTTTTTTTTACTATAATACGATCAAAATCAGGTTTTTGAGTTTATGACCGATTTACAAAAATTAAATATTGTTGAAAAGGTCTCAAAAAATTGTATATGATATTCTCTGTTATTATCGACAATCGAATTCATTTAATGATAATGATCTGAGCAACTCAGATTTGAACCACTCTAACTTCAATTTTTTTCACCATCAAATTAAAAGACTTGAAAAATTCGTGAAACTTTCCGCTTTGAATTGTCATACTAAATTCATAAACAGCAGTTTCAAATTATATTTAGAATCTTAGGGTCACCTAAATACAACACTCTCTTTTACTTTTTGAGTTGAAAGATTGAGCTTGAAATTTTACAAATGATTTCCATTAAAATTTAAAATAAATACTAAAAAAACATGATTTTATAAGTTTTTTTTTTTTTTTACAAATTTTCCAACCGATATATATTATCAACTTCTTTAATTTTTATATAATAAATTGCTATGATTTTTGCTAACCATGTAATAAACCCACCATCCATACATTTGGTACTCGTCTGTAGATATGTATGTATAACCTTTTTCTTTGTCTCATGCAATATATCAACCTTGAAAAAAGTGTTAAAAAAACAATTTTTTTAATTAATAACAATAGATAATATGAAATTTATTAATTTTGATTTTTATGTAATAATTATTATAAATTTGTTGTTGTTTTTTTATTTTGGTGGTGAAATGAAAGTCAATTTTAAGTACTTTTTTGTTCAACTTTGGTTTATGAATATTTTGGTTTTATTTGACTATTTTTATATATACGATATATGTATGTATATTTGTGATATATAATTTCTTTTTGGCCATAAATGCTGTTATGCGATCTAATATGCTTTAATTAGTCAAATTCAGATGTATATTAAGGCGGATCTAATATGTATGATGAACAAGGTGACAATTTGCATGTGGAAAATGGAAATATTATTGATTTTATGTATATTTCTTGAAGGAAACATGAAAAGAAAATAAGTTTTGATCCCCATATTTTGGACGCGGATACTTTTTGAATTTAATAGCCTCTAAAAATCACAAATTTTATGGGGAAGTGCTCTCCTTAGCAGTGGATATATGGGAAATGTATGTTCAGATGAAGTTAATGGAGATCAATGAAACGCTTAGGCGCTTATTATCGATTTCCAGGTTTTTTTTTTTTTTTTTGAGTAATTTTATATGGGATATTACTTAAAGGGTAGTGATAAGTAGTATGAATGTTTCCAGAAAATGTGGAGAAGAAAAAAGTAATGAGGGTCAATTATACATTTCATCGCTTCAGAAGCGGTGCTTGAGCACCTATTAGCGATTTTCAGAAGATTTTCAGTAATTTTGTATTGGGTATCCTTAAGGGGCAGAGGCAGTCGGCAAGTATACCCAAAAGAAATACTGAGATAAAAAAAATATAATAGGTGTCGGCAATACATTTCATTGCTCGACGGCAGCTTAGAGGAGCTCCTCTACAAATTTTTTATTTTGCTTCCATCGTTTCCAGAGCACTCGTAGAGGGGTAACACTTATGACCGATCCCCATTAATTTTTACTAATTAACTAATTAATAGATGGTATGAATATGGAGGAGGAAATATGAGGGTCAGTCATATATTGCATTACTCTAGGCCCATTACTGGGCACTTCTTGACGATTTTCAGATGATTCTTGGTCATTTTGTATTGAAGTATCCTTTAGGGGTAGAGACAGGCTGCAAGTATGCCCAGAAGAAGTAAAAAAAAATAGAATAGGAGGAGCTCTCTACAAAATTGACGTTTATATTTCTATATCGCCCCCATCTCTCCCAGA
Source organism: Megamerina dolium (assembly GCA_963854835.1). Taxonomy (NCBI): domain Eukaryota; kingdom Metazoa; phylum Arthropoda; class Insecta; order Diptera; family Megamerinidae; genus Megamerina; species Megamerina dolium. The sequence continues at coordinate 34,739,049 of OY978525.1, forward strand.
GCAATATTTATGATCGACCCTCATTAATTTTTACTAATTAAACTTCTTTATAAATTTGCATATCCGCTATATTTATCCCTTATGTAGTCCGCCAAACAAAATGCACATAAAAATATCTTAAAGTCAGCAAATAACCTCATAGCTTCTTAGGGAATGTTCCGAGAGCAGTGAAATCTATGACTGACCACCAGTAATTTTTCCACGCCAATATTTCGTCCTAACAAATTCATCCCCTGTTTCTTTCCTTCTCTTAGTGGGTGCCGTAGCTCAGTGGTTAGTGCGTTGGCCTTCTGATCTGTAGGTCGCGGGTACAATCCTCGGCTGAAGCATAACGAATTCCTCATATCGAAAAGATTTTTCTTCCGAAGGGTACCCACCTGTCGGCAAGAATTGCAATCTTTCCGGCAGGAACAATTTGCCAAAAATGCTTCTTAAAAGAAAAATTAAATACGCACAACAGTATTGGAAGAGAAACTCATTGTGCAATTCTTCCGAATATTTACATATTTCCATCTTCTTTACAATATTTTTTCTTGTTTTGTCTTTTCATCTCAAAAAGTTTTGTTGAGAAATTTTCTCTCTCTCTCTCTCTCTCTAAACTTTATACTGCACTAAAAATTTTACCAAGGGTAGATGCACATTCATATATAGGTTGGCTTAGAGGTCGCTTGATTTCAAAATATATAGACAAACTATGAAAATGTTGAAAAATATGTTGCCACAAGAAAATTGCATGTATGTTGTTTTTTTTTTTTCGTCTCAACTTTATTTTATTGTTTTGTCGTTGTCAGTTGTATTTTTGCAATTTTTTTATTTTTATTTTTTTGTATTTTGTCTCATACAATTCAATCCTCTGCGAAAAAATCCCACAAAGAGAGGTAAAAATAAAATGACGTTACGTAAAATAATGTATTGTTGCATTTTGGTCGTTGTTTTATTATTATTTTATTTAATTTATTTTTATTTTCTTTTACTGGTATTCAAGCATTCACGTAGTTCACCTACACATTTTAGGTGAACTACAAATTTGATGCTGGCTTTGGTAGTGATACAGGCATATGTGATACAATATGTTTTCTTCTCAAAGTCGCAATAACATGTCGTTTACTTTTGCAAACAATTTTACACATTGAATGGAGGAAAAAATACAAAACAAATTTGACTAGCTGTTAACTTATGCACGCTTATATGGCTTTTCTAATTTGTTTCTTTAAATTCATTCGTTCAGCCTTTCTTGAGGTTGTTGGTCTATCACTTTATTGTTTAGTGTTTGTGTGCGTGCGTGTGTGAGAAAATTGAATTATTGTTTTAATATTAAATAGGGAAAATTTATTTGAAGTCATATGCAATATTATTTGTCTTATGTTACGTAGGTAACCTAAAAAAATCTCCCGAGATGACTACCAGATGACGTTTGTCAAAATTATTAGTATAATTTTTGTAAAATTTAACATTTAACATTTTACCATCTAAAGGAAATTGGGTTTGTGAGAAAATTGACAATCACATGAAAATCTTCGTAAAATGATTTTCACAATTTTAAATATATGTTGAAAAAACTGTTTTCCATTTTCTTCTATAAAATTCAGTCAGTTATCGTTGTTCGCTGCCATAGAATGACAGTAAACATTTGCTCTTAGATCAGAAACACCATTAATGTTATATGCATCGCTCCAATAATCCCTCATACCACTGCAATAAATTACATAAAACTATTGCAAAAAGGCAATAATCGATTAAACGCAATTAAAATAAAATTATATTGTATGCACAATGGTGCATAACACCTTTGACCACCGATTTGCTTAAACAATCACATTCAAAATATTGAAAAATTATTAAAATCGTAAAAAATCAAAAAACCAATAAAGCAACATTTTCTCTCTGAAAATAACTAAGTCATGTCAGGTTCTTGTTGCTGTTCGCCTGAGTTCGTGAGTTTATTGGAAAGCTGTAAATATTTTTGAAATTTGTTCAATTGATGGAATTTTTGAAAATGATTTTTCATCGTCATTCAGAACGTGAATAATGCGATTTTCGGAAAAATTCATAAAATATCCTTTTATAGAATATAAATCAAAATTTCTATGAAAGCAAATTTTGTGATTTGATGAAAACTTACAAAAAATGCTTTATTTTATATTGTAATACAAAATGCAAAATTTCTCCAAAATCTTATTGGAATTGTTTATTTTTTTAGTACAAACGATTTTTTTAAGACCAAATATTTCTTTCTTGAAGCAGGAAATGTTAAATTTTTATAATATTCACTTTTAATAGACATGCAAATTTAATTCTTCCATTCTACGATAGTGATTTCATCACATTCTATTTGAAAATTCCAATATAAAATTTATATTTAGCGATATTTTTACGTATTTATAGTAAACGTTTACTTCTGCCGCATATCAACCCTGTTCGCTCAATGCATTACGTCAATAAATAAACTGCAACCCTGATTTGGTACTAATTTTGTGGAATATTACAATTTATTTACCAATATCTTTCCTATTTACCAACACTATATAATGTAACGTGAACGTAGCTCAGTGGTTAGTGCATTGGTTTTCTGAGCTGTAGATCGTGGGTTGAATCCTCGCCTGAATTCGAACAACAGTATTGGAAGAGCAGCTACAGAATTGAAAGTACCCCGTTATTACCACATGGCTTATGAAAAATAACATGTAAAGCGTTCTTCTGTATTTGGAATTCTAAATTGTTTTAGTTTTTATCATGGAGTGATCCGATAACGAGAACCGTATCGCTGTTATAACGCTATTTAAGTATAAAATGAAGAAAAAAAAAGTGATGTTTTCAAAATCCTCCATCCGCTTGGGATTAGTCACGAAATCCGTTCTGAAAACAGAAAAGAAAAGAGATAAATGTCTCACAAAATTCCATGAGTTGAGGTGTTTAAAAAAATCTTGGTACTTGGGGCTTTCAAACGTCATACCAGACATTTGTGAAATTTTTGGTGTTTTTGGTGAAGTACGCTGATAAATTGCACAGAAAAATCTTATTTAATGATGAATAAATTTATACCGTGCAGGAAAAATGTAACAAGCAAAATTATAGGGTTATGTAGGGTCATCAAAGAAAGCACCTAAAGTGATTCCGCGCGTCGAAAAGGCTTGTCTAAGCTAAGACGATCCAAATCTGGCTCCACAACAATTGATCAGCATTCATTTCCTCTGAAGAATAAATAAATAAATAAATATGTGGCACTTAAAGCCCCAAAGGGCTCATTGGCCAAGCTTCTCTTCCATTACTGTTGTGCGTCTTAAATTTGGACAGTATCAGAAGGGACCTACTTTTTTTGCCGGTTCCGAACGGCAGAACACTTGGACATCACTTTTTCTGAGCTTTGTTACAGAGTACTTTTAGAAGCTTTTTCATGGCAAGTTGTTACTGTCGGAAGAATTGCCAATTGCTTACCGACAGGTGGGTACCATTCGAAAGAAAAATCTTATCGATATTAAATTTGTTATGCATCAGCTGGGGATTGAACCACGACCTACAGATCAGAAGGCGAACACACTAACCACTGAGCTACGGCACCCTCTGAAGAATGGTCCTCATTATTTGCAATTTTATATGTAGCATAAAATGTATATAACAATGCATTCGCAATAAATTGTGTTGTCTCTTTCTCATTTACGTTATTTTTCTATACCCGTAGTTTAATTTGATCATGTCATATTTTGACTTACGCAAATTGCTTTAGCTTGTTTGTTCGTTTCATTAGTTCTTGTGAAAACTGCTTCATTTGCCAATATTTGCGTATTTACGAAACATACTAAATATTCTAACAATTTAGTTGTGAGTTGCCAACTATTTTCCGTGTCAATAATTTCGAGTTGATTTATTTTAATTTTGTTGCTTACGACGGTTAATATTTCTATTTCGGGATCTGGCAACACTAATGCCAATAGCTAAAATCTGGCAACATCATAATAAAGTTTGACAACGTTTTGATGTACAAGTGCTATGATATTTTTCGTTTACACTGAGTTAAGAAAATCAATTTGGCCAAAAAAATGGAATTTTCAAGAGAAGGTTTTCGTTGGATATTTTTTCACAACTTTCGACTTGGATTATCTCAACAAGAATGTGTCGATGCACTCTGTCATTTGTATGGCGATAAAGCACCATTAAAAACCACAGTATATCGCTGGTATTGTGAATTCAATTGTGGTCGTAGTTCGGTCGTCGACGAATTCCGTGAAAGTCGTCCAAAATCGGTTGTTGTGCCACAAAACATCAATGCAGTGCATGAACTGATAATGCAAGATCGTCATGTGACATATCGTGAGATAGAGGCATCCTTGCATCGTTGGATATCCCATAATTTATGAATAGCTCAACAAAAGGCTCACGTCGATTGGAGTAAGGAAATGCTTAAAAGTGGGTGTTCCAAGACGAGCCAAATACAATAACAAAAGTTGTTGGGGCCCGCAGAACATCGAAGCAAATGGTCGCCTGTTTCCGCTTAAGCAATGTAGGACGGTCAATTCTGAGTGGTACACGACCATTTGTTTGCCAGAAGTCTTCAGAGAAATTCGCAAAACCAACCGCCAAAGACGAATCATTCTCTATAATGACAATGCGAGCTCTCACACATCTCGTCATCTCACACAGGTGAATTTTTGAGCAGTCAAAACATCGACTTGATGACTCATCCTCCGTACAGTTCTGATTTGGCACCCAATGACTTCTCGTGCCCGAATATTAAAGGTAAACTGCGTGGTCAACATGAAGTGTTCAAAAACCATGTTTTGGAAGTGTCTCAAGAGGAATATAAAAGTGCATTGTTTATCATGATGAATATTTTGATGAACAATAAAGCCGTTTTCATTTAAAAATGTCTGTTATTATTTGCTACTTCCGAGATATAAATAGTTGCCCTCGTATTACACAATAGCCCTAGGTGGTGCAGTATAGACCTTGGGTCGCAGTGCAACACAACCCCTGAAATAATACGTATTACAATATTGAACGTATTACAATATTGAACGTAATAAAAAACATAAAAATGAAATCTTTGTTTACTTATATATTATTGAAGTAATTATCTATCAACGAAATTTCATTTATACCCAGTGAAAGTCACCAATAAGAGTGGACGTGTTTGATAGAGTCGGAAAAGTTATTGTTTTCGGTATAAAAAAAAAAAAAAATTTAATATTTTGCGAAAAGACGCTAAGAAACTCAAGGAGTTATTTCGGTGATTTGTTTTTTTTTTTAGAAAAAAAAATAAAATAATATCGTTTGCAAACAATTTGTTTATAATATGAGTGTTCAGCGCTCTCCTCCCCGGCAACGGCAATCGCCTGTTAATGTGTGTGTAAACAATAATTTGCAATCACCCGCGCAAACCCCCCCGATTAGTGCATTATCAAAAAAAAACAGTTGATACACACTGCACAAGTGAAAGTAACAGTGTTAATCTTTTGCCTGTACATATTCCTCACTCTAACAATACATCAAAATTTGCAACAACAATAAATACAGACAAAAAAAATAGTTTGTTCTCTCGTGATATACTATCTCCCTCTATACCGTGGAGTGTACAATGCGCTTCTCCTGCTGTAACACCAACAGCTACAACATCAAAGCAAACAAATAACGGCCTTTCTACTGAAGTGCATGACCCAGTAGTTAAAGCAACTAGTGCGATGACTAATAAAGAACCAGTTGCTGTTCAAACTGGAATTGATCGCTACATTACTGTAGTAAAGCGAAAAAGAAGTCCACAAAATTCAAAACAAATGAATTCAACAAAAATTCAAAAGCAGAACACTGCCCCTATTAGTTCGGAAAATAGATACGCTTTGCTTTCAGGTGATGAAAGTGACGAAAATATTATCTCCAAGAAAAATTTCAAACCCCCACCCATTTTCTTAAGAGAACGCAACTCAGATTAGTTGATTTCTAGAATTACAAGTCTTATAGGACCAAAGAATTTCCACGTTGTTCCTATTCGCAAAGGCCAAATTGAGGAAACGAAAGTGCAAATCTACAGCGAAACTCATTATCGCAAAGTAATTGCGGAATTTGATGCTGTAAAAAAGAATTACTACACATATCAGCTAAAAAGTAGTAAGGGCTTAATCGTTGTACTCAAAGGCGTCGAACCCAACGTTGACATTAACGAAATCAAACTTGCCCTTCAGGAAGAAGGGTTTCAAGCCAAAACAGTATTCAACATTCTCAACAAGAGCAATATACCTCAACCGTTATATCGTATTGAGCTTCAGCCTGAAACAAAACCCCTGAAAAAAGGTGAAGTACACCCCATATATAAAATTCGATATTTATTGCATCGCAAAATCACAATCGAAGAACCCCATAAGAGAACTGGACCTCCTCAGTGCAGTAACTGCCAAGAATATGGACATACTAAGACATATTGTACCCTGCCAGCTGTTTGTGTGATTTGTGGAGATCTCCATAAATCAAACATATGCCCAAAATCTAAAGGCGATGCTAGCATGAAAAAATGCAGCAATTGTGGAGGTAAACACCGCAAATTATAGAGGTTGCCCAGTATATACAACCCTTAAGGTAAATTTCTCCGCTAGCAATCAACCTCTAAAACCAGTTGAGCAAACTCAGATAGCCAACTCAAGTAAGAGACAAAATATTGATGCAACACAATTCTTCTCTGCAATCCCAAACAAGAATCAAACCAATTCATACGCTAGCGTGTTAAAACAAAACACACACCAACAAAGCAATGTAAATAATGAGCAGAAACACTCACTGCCCACCCAACAGCCAAGTACCCTTGAACATTTGCTTCAAACATTAATTCAGAATATGAACCAATTCATGAACTCAATGCAAACAATGATGCAAGAAATGATGAAAAATCAATCGATGTTACTCCAAACATTGCTATCCAGACCATGAGTTGTCTCAAGATATGCCACTGGAACGCCAACGGCTTAAGCCAGCACCGTTTGGAGCTAATTCAATTCCTTGCATCCAACCAAATCGACATAATGATGATATCTGAGACCCATTTCACTGACAAAAATTGCTACCAAATACCATATTACAAACTGTACACCACAAATCATCCGCATGGTAAGGCACGCGGAGGAACTGCCATATTGATAAAAGCAGAATAAAACATCATGTTCTCGAAGATTTTAGTAGCGTCTACTTGCAAGCAACATCTATATGTCTGGAAGAATACATCTCTAAGCTAGTAATATCTGCGATATACTGTCCCCCAAGATACAGTATTACCGAACAGCAATATAAAGAATTTTTCTCAACTCTTGGTAGCAAATTCTTGGTTGCTGGCGATTTCAACGCCAAACACACTCACTGGGGCTCCCGATTAATAACTCCAAAAGGCAAAAGACTATGTTCAATCATCGTTAACCACGGCTACGAAGTTATTTCAAATGGTCAACCGACATATTGGCCGACGGACAAGAGGAAAATACCCGATCTCATAGACTTTGGAGTCGCCAAAGGTTTGCAGATGGAAAATATCTCCACAGAGTGTAATTATGATCTATCATCTGACCACTCACCCACGGTAATATCTATAAAATCACCAAGCCCACAAAGCAATTGCGTTAGAAAGAAAATAGACTGGTTAAAATTCAAGAAATATATAAATTCCCATCTTCCTCTGAGTACTGTATTAAGAAATGGACACGATGTCGACTCAGCACTCGAAAAATTCAACCAGCTGCTCTCATTAGCTCTCAGCTCAGCCACCTGCACAAAGGTATGCAAGCAATCAAACTATAGCCCATACACACCAGCCGATATTGAATTGCTAGTAAGACAGAAAAGAAGACTCCGAAGACAATGGCAAGAATTCAGATCACCGAATCTGAAAACACAGCTACAGCACTGCACTCGAAAGTTAAAGCAAGCCTTAAAAAATAAAAACAACAAAGAGTTAGAAGAGCACATAGCGAAATTAACACCTGGTGAAGCGTCAGACTACTCTTTGTGGAAATCAGCAAAAAAATCAAATCGGCCAATTCTCACTGATTCCTCCATCCGTTTGAGTGACGGTAATTGGGCTAGAAGCAACTGTGAGAAGGGTTTGGCTTTTGCAAACCACCTAAAAAGTGTGTTTACACCCAATCCACCCTCTTCACAGTCCTCATTACCAATATTAACTTCTCAACCTTGCTCAATAACGCTCAAAATTAAAAAAAAGGACATATTCAAAGCAATTTATAAAGATTTAAACCCAAAAAAATCACCTGGTCCAGATAAAATTACCGGTAAAATGATAAAAGAGCTACCTCCGGCTTCAGTAATTCATCTGATGCACATTTTCAATGTTATCCTTCGTATTAAACACTATCCCAAATGCTGGAAAACTTCAAAAATTATTATGATAGCAAAACCAGGAAAAGACCCTACAAAAGTTGCATCGTACAGACCTATCAGCCTCCTGCCTCTACTTTCTAAAGTATTCGAAAAGCTACTTGTCATGAATATAACTCCATTTATTAATCTCAACCAACTGATTCCTCAACATCAGTTTGGATTTAGAAAACAGCACGGCACAATAGAACAAGTCCACCGCATTGTAACTCTGATAAGGAACACTTTTGAAGAAAAAAAGTATTGCTCAGCTGTCTTTCTTGATATCACTCAAGCTTTCGATAAAGTATGGCACGATGGCCTTATTTACAAACTCAAACTATTACTGCCTGCAAATGTCTCCTCATTGCTTAGTAGCTACCTCACGAAAAGACAATTTCTTGTACATCACAAGGATTACACAACAAATCCATTGGATATTCACGCTGGCGTTCCTCAAGGATGCGTTTTGGGCCCCTTACTGTATCTCTTATACACTACAGATATGCCCAGCAATAACCATACATTTATATCGACCTTTGCAGATGATACGGCAATATTGTGCTCTCGCTCTAACCCCATAGAAGCTACTAAACTCCTGCAGACTCATATCGATTCTCTCGAAATCTGGCTAGCAAAATGGCGTATAAAAGTCAATGAATCAAAGAGCGTACATGTAACCTTCACGCTAAGGCCAGATACATGTCCCCCACTTAAAATTAATGGCCAATCAGTTCCACAATTTTCCTCAACAAAGTACTTGGGTATTCACCTCGACAGAAGGCTGACCTGGAAAAATCACATAGAGGCAAAGAAAACTCAGATCAAGCTTAAAATGAATCAGTTATGGTGGCTGTTACACAAAAGATCAAAGTTGAATCTCGAATACAAAGTGCTATTATATAAAGCAATCCTGAAGCCAATCTGGACTTATGGTATTCAGTTTTGGGGCACCGCATCTCCTTCAAATATCGAAAAATTGCAGCGAATAAAATCCAAGTGTCTGCGAATTATTGTAAACGCGCCTTGGTATATGAGGAACGTTAACATCCATCGAGATTTAAATGTACCCACAATTTCTGAGGAAGTTGCAATGTCTTGCAGAAGCTACATTCAAAAATTACACAGTCATCCGAATCCCCTTGCTAGGCAATTGTTGCTGAGCACGGGGCATCGTCGATTAAAAAGAAAAGACACACTGAATATGCTGTGAAATTGCTATACCTCGTGACTCAACAAATTGTGATGGAACGTTGGGAATATCACATAATTTTATTTAGTTTGTAAGATTTGATTACATATTGTTAGTTTCTAAGTAATTTTAGAAAGATTCAATAAAAAAGCTTGTTAAAAAAAAAAAAAAAAAAAAAAAAATTTATACCCAGTGAAAACACTTGACAGAAATTTTAAAATTTCATAGTTCAAATAACTGATTTCTGTTGAGTATAAATATAAAATTTACTCTTTCGTTTAGCTCGTTAAAAAACCCATAAATATTAATAGAACTTTCTTGAGTTTATCGACACACTTTCTTTTTGAGATTTTTAATGACATTAATGTTTGATTCGAAATTGCATTGATACAAATGATATGTACTTGAACAATTTGTATACTAAAATTAGACGAAATAGAGATCTAAATGAATCCGATACAATAACACAAATTAGCCCTAAGAAATAAGAATAAATGATGGATGTACCTACTAATTATTGTGTTATTATAACCTCGAAAAAATTAAGTTTTATTAACTAAATACTTGTTTCTTTAATCGTTTATATGCAATAATTACTATTTTATTAATAATTATAATATATGTTACTAGGTATATAGGTAAACAGAGATAATTTCATAAATGTTAATGTTGCCTTAAAGCAAAAAAATTAAACGATATTATAATTAAGTAAAATGCATAGGAAATAATATTTATTTGTTCTGGATATTTACTCATATACGCCTCATACAATGTATGATATATGTATATGTAGGGGAAAGATTTGTAGTTGCGGTTTGGGGGTTACGGATTTTTTTTTTATAATGGGAAATCTTATTAAGCTTTTTAGAAAAAAGAATTGAGAATGTACATGGTGATTTTTGAGCAATTTTCTATTTGGCAACACTGAAGAGCTGAACTTGTATGACATGTAGTTTCAATCATCAGAAGACTTGAATATTTTAGTACAATTATTTTTCTGTCCACACCGATACTCTTGTATGTCGAATGGCCCAACCTTTGAGGCTTTACTCTACATACTACCTGTGCGTATAATCATATTTACCATCAACACCATCAACACGTCATTATAACGCATTGTTTTAAATATACTTACTTATGTTAAAGACAAATTTATGTTATTGTGTTGAAATGTATTATTATTTATTAGTTTTATTCTTCTTCTTCTTCTTCTTATTGATTGCATTAATAACCACATAAAAATACAAAACAATCCAACATAAGAATGAACCAAAATGAACGTATGAGTACTACAAAGAAATGAAGAAAAATGGGGAAGTAAACATTGATACCAATGACCTTCATAAATTCTTGCTGATTAAAAAAAAATATATTAATAATAATAATACTATACAAGACAATCAAAACTGTTGATTCTACGATTTTTATTATTACGTATTATAAAGTACTATTGTATTCTTCATATTTCTTTCATTATTTCATTTATGTAGTTTTTTTTATATTCTGTTTTATTTTATAATGATTAAAACAATAACAATAAAATTGGACAACCATCTGAACAGGTGGTTTATTACATTTGTCTTATTAACAAGTCGTCAGCTAAATAATGGAGGAGCATGACCAATGCCAATGATAGCAAACAAAAAGTAATGAGAGTAGTAAAAATGATTTGTGTACATTAGGTTGGGCCAAAAAAATAGCCATGACGCAGTGAAAATCTGTGAATTCAAAGTTTGTTTTGGAATGTATGTGAATAAAGTCGTTATTTTTTTAGATATTTTAGACCTTTTTAAAATAGTTTCTATTCTCTAGAGCCTTACTTTCTGATGAACTATTTGATTTTAGCACCAAAAAAGCCTAGCAAAATGCCTAAAAATAACATTATTAATTCGTAAAGCTACCTAAAACATTCAATTGGCTACAATTCTTTAAAATACCTTGAATGCTCAGATTTCTACTGAACCAACGTTTAAAAAAAATATCCTATATAAATAGACCCGCCCTAGTGTATAAAAAAATAAATATATATCCATATATCCAACTAATCAAATTTATATCTATTGTGTTGTCGGGAAAGTTCTGACGTGCTTTTATACTACATATCAGTGACATCACCAACATAATCATCAGATCAAGCTCTACAGATTTTGATTGATTACAGCCTAAATTTCATTAAAAAAAGTATTTCATTTGATCGCGTCGCTCAGTATTGGAAATAATTTCAAACTGGATATTGTAAAGCTATCCACTTTCACCAAATATTATTTTGTTATTTACGTATATGCAAGATTGCAAGACAAGCCTGTGAAAATTACTTTTGGGTATACTCCTCTAGAAGATCATCGGTACTAAAGGTGGTTAACAATGCTTTTGTCTCAGAAGGTTTAGACAAACTGAAGACAAGCGAAATAAAGGCGTTGATCGAAGAAAACCCAAGTCAAAGCAGTCCATGACATTGCAGAGACACTAAACGTTCATAGCTGAGATTCATCAACATGCCCAATAGTTGAGTTGCTCATATGATCCAAAAAGTTTATCTGATGTTAATAATTACGAAATATTGATGTGGATTGAAGCAAATTATCAACCGACAATTTAATGAGATCCGTCAACGAGTTCGATAATTGGGTCACCTCGATTTGGCTTAAGTCCTTCCTTCGCTATGCTCTACGATGCTTTCACCATCTAATGTACATTTGCTTCGTTCCTAGCAAAATAACATTGCTGATAGATGGTTCGGTTCTTTTTAAAGCCTTTGGAAATCACGCTAAATATAAGTTCAAAAAGTGGAAGAATGCTGTAAATTAAAATTAAAAGCTGTAGATTAAAAGTGTGAATTGGCGGAGATTAAATTCGTAAAAAGATTGTTGATTAAAGGTGAAGATTGTTGTAGATTAAAGGTAGAGGAAAAAGGTTGTAGATTAAAGATGGAAAACGGTCGTATATTAAAGGTGAAAAGGTTATAGATTATATATTATGAAATGAGGTCGTAGATTATAGGTGAAAAAAGGTCGTAGATTAAAGGTGAAAAGGTTGTAGATTATACGGATTATGCGTGAAAAAAGGTCGTAGATTAAATGTGGAAAAAGATCGCTTACTAAAGGTGGAAAGGGGTCGTAGAGTAAATGTGAAAAAAGTTGTAGATTATAAGTGAAAAAAGTCGTAGATTAACGATGGAAAGTGGTCATATATTAAAGGAAAATGTTGTAGATTATAGGTGAAAAGATGAAAAGCGGTAGTAATATTAAAGGTTAAAAGCGGTCGTAGATTAAAGGTGGAAAGCGGTCGTAATATTAGAGGTGAAATGCGGTCATAATATTAAAGGTGAAAAGCGATCGTAGATTAAATGTGGAAACAGATCGTTTACTAAAGGTGGAAAGGGGTCGTAGAGTAAATGTGAAAAAAAGTTGTAGATTATAGGTGAAAAAAGGTCGTAGATTATAGATGAAAAGCGGTAGTAGATTAAAGGTAAAAAAAAGGTCGTAGATTAAAGGTGAAAAAAGGTCGTAGATTAAAGATGGAAAAAAAAAATAAATAAATATGTGGCACTTAAAGCCCCAAAGGGCTCATTGGCCGAGCTTTAAAGATGGAAAGCGGTCGTAATATTAAAGGTGAAATTCGGTCGTAATATTAGAGGTGAAATGCGGTCGTAATATTAGAGGTGAAAAGCGATCGTAGATTAAAAGTGGAAACAGATCGTTTAGAAAGAGCGTAGATTAAAATATAACATTGATTGAAATTTGTTCTATATACGTTAAATATATATACAAATAATGCGTCACGACTTTTCCGACAACCCAATAGACCTACATACATACACATATGTAAATGTAATTATGAAGATAATAATAAAAATCAGTTTTAACAGCTGTCAATGTCAATAAATAATGAAAATATACAAATACTTTTAATATAATGAATTTGATTTTTGCTTCTTGTGTGATTTGATATTTGTTTTTATTAAAATTACATATAATTTATGTACTGTTGAATAATATCAGTATATGTCTATGTTCGTTATGAAGTTTTGCTTTTGGATGAAAATATTGGATGCAATTGACTCACACAAAGATATCGTGACGAGTGATATATAATATCACTCAATCATTTAAATGAAATTGATAATTTTGAAAATTGCAGATTTTAAGCTATTTCAATTTGAATTCAAAAAACAAAAAAATTGGATATATTTATTGCATGCATCTTTACCTTATCATGGAGAGAACAAGTAGTACATTTTATATACCCACATAATTCACATTATTCACAAATGTTTTTAATTAACTATGAACTTCATAAAACCATATATCAGCATATATATAACAGCTGACATAAGTATTATTCATTTGTCATATTCATTGTTTTATTCTGTAAACATTTGTCTGCATATGAGATTATTCAAATGAAGCATAATATCATTTGCATGCATCTGCTTTATTAAAATATCATTTTTTTTTTCTATGATTAATTTTTATTTTAATGTATGTGTCTGTATGGCTTTGTGTTAGGAGGATCTCTCAACAAGAGTTGGAAATTTGACTTAAGTACATAATTGTTGATTTTTATCTTCTTTGTTGAGAAATAAAAAAAAATTATTTTTGAGTTTTATTTTTTAATAATATTAAATTAAGTGGATATTATAAAAATGAAAATTGTAATAAGTATTGAAATACTTGAAAAAATTTGTAAATTTTGAATAAATACAAATGTCATTCATTCGTGCATACTTGAACTCACACAAATCTAAATAATTACGCGGAAGTTAGTCGTATACCATACCAAGTTGCTCACTGTGTGACCAATTTGTGGTCTCATTCATCTCTATACACTGTAGTTCACTTATATAAGTTTAGCTATTTTTATTTATTGCACAAAAATTCGTTTGAGGGAAATTGACTAGCAACGCTTCCAAGGGTGGAGCAATTGTCAATAATTTGGCCTTAGTTTGATATTATAATTTCGTGTTTTGCCTATATTGCGCAAAATTTTTGTTGAAAAAAATAGTTCTATGTTTGGAATTTTTGCATTAATAAAAACATATTTTTACTTATTCGCCCCAATGGAAAGTATTTTAATATTCAAATAACTTCTCGAAAAAAAAAAAATTAATAAAATATCCTCACACCGATTTAAGGCTTCTCTGGAGAGTATAGGGCTTTTACAAAACTTTTCCACTGGACATGGTTTTGAGTAGTACTCCTAGATCATACTAACAACTTCCATTTCATATTAAATGGATCTCATCCATGCGTTCATGGGGCGCCCGCGGCTTTGGCATTCTTTCAGATTCCAATTTAACGCCATTCTGACGAATGACAATTATCTATCCACCTCCCCTGCCTTCTTATTTGCATTAGTTTGGGAACTCTTTTATTGAGCATCCAAAGTCTGTTGTTGTTGGTTTTATTGGGCCATACGGATCTTCATATAATTTGCAGGCAATTATTGGCCAGCACTTAGAGTCTCTGTGTGACATTGTTCGAAACAAGCCCAGTTTCATTGGCAGATTCAAACATCCGTTCCCATGGAAATTTTGTTGCTTCACTATACCGGCTATAGTCTGCCGAGAGCTGATCTGGCCTTGGTAAATCCATTGTTGTCATTATTCAACTGTCTCTTGGCTGGTTCGAACGGTAACTTGAACAAATATTGAATCATTTCGCCGACATTTAACGTGAGTTTTCTATGGTCTAAATTAAAGTCTAAAGAAACTGCTACGCGCACACAAATCACACAACGGTATTAATTTTGGAAACAAAAAATCAACTCATTAAAACTTACTTAATATTCCATCTTTAACAACAATATTTGGGATATGAATTCATATTGTAATGAAGAATTCAAAAAATTATCGAGCCACGCCTACTATTTTATATAGCTCTCATACAAAGTTTACGAATTGCTTTGAATTATTAATCGTCATCAGATTTTCAATATTTGATCTAGGGCAATTATATTTGGTATTTCAATTAGTATTGTTGTGGAAAGAAATTTTGAGCGAAATAAAGACACCATTCCTGCTATTTCATGTAACTCTCATACAAGGTCACGAATAAAAAAAAAATTGTCTTAATCATCATAACTTACTGAATCTTTCATCTAGGGCATGCATATTTTGTGCGTGGATTAATATTATCATGGAGAAAAATGTTTGCAAAAAAGTATCAAGCCACACCCACTATTTCTTACAGCTCCCATACAAAGTCGAGAATTTGTTTCGCAATTTAAACCGTCATAACTCACTCAATCTTCCTTATAGAGCCATCATATTTAATATTTAGAATAATATTATAGTGAGGAAAGAACCTCTTAAGAAATATATGAACCACGCCCACTATTTTATGTAGCTCTCATACAAAAGCAAGATTTTCAAAGAAATTTAAAACCATCATAACTTATTTAATTTTTCATCTAGGATAATAATATTTGGTACATAGATTAATATTATAATAGAAAATAATCTTCATAAGAAATAGATGAGCCATTCCTACTATTTAATGTAGCTCCCATATAAAGTACAGGAATTTCCTAAAAATTTAAATCGCCATAATTTAAGTAGTATTGCAGCAAAGACAACAATATTTAGTATTTAGATCAATATTTTAGTGAGAAATAATTTGGATAAAAAATATATAAGCCATACCTACTATTTCATATAGTTCCCATACAAAGTCGAGGATTTGTTTCATATTTTAAATCGTTTTTTTTTTTTAGTTACTGTTTCAGTTAAGACAATTTGATATTTGATATTTAGATTAATATTTTAATGGCAAATATTCCGATAAGAAATATATGATCCACGCCCACTAATTCGTGTAGCTCCCATACAACCCCATGCGACTATCCCATCAATGATACTGCTGAATACTCCTTAAAAGTAAATAAATAACGGGCTGACAGTTTATCTAAAAATTAAAGTGCCACGACAACTTTTTAAACTGTATAAAGAAATCGTTCTACACCATCTATAATATGATACGTGTAAAGTGAAACTATTCAAATGAATTGTAGTGTAGCGGATACATTATGTGTGAATGTGTCACGTGTTGCGGTATTTTGGATTTCATAATTTGTTGTTGTTGTTGTTGTTGTTGTTAATTTAATATTTTTGGTTGAAATTCATAAGCGCATAAACCATGTCGTGTCAGTGATTACGCACGTTTTGAAAGTCGTTGTCTTCCTTTATGTGTGCTTCTCTCCACAAGAGTGTACCTACTTATGCACTATTATTACTAAAATATAATCTCTCAAATTTTGAATTTACTATTTATAAAATCTAAGCTAAAGAGTGTATGCTTTTATTTTTAATTTATTCACTACAACTTGTTTGTTTTGTTTTTCTTTTTAATGCCATAACTTTTACCAGTACT
This sequence comes from Megamerina dolium, assembly GCA_963854835.1. Classification (NCBI taxonomy): domain Eukaryota; kingdom Metazoa; phylum Arthropoda; class Insecta; order Diptera; family Megamerinidae; genus Megamerina; species Megamerina dolium. Next base: position 34,755,954 of record OY978525.1, read on the forward strand.
ACTACTTACTACAGCTACTACTTTTACCACAATAACTAATACTAATATTAATAAAAAAAAAAACAAAAACAAACAAAAAATATTCGTTATTTTTTATTGACATGTTTACTTTATTTTGCTTTTCTTCTTCATTTGTGTTTGCTGTGTTACGTAAGTTATTAGCTGTCTGTCGTTCATCGTCTACTACCTGTGTATTGTATTGTTTTTGGTTGCTTGTCTCAATTTTCACTATGGTTTTTGCTGTTGCATGTCTGAGAAAAAAAACGAAGAAAAAAAACAGTTTTTTTTTTACATATGTTGTATTATGTTATGCGATGTTTGCTTGTTTGTAGCGCTTGTAAAATTTGAAAGTAGCGCAAATACATGTATGAGCCTTTAACCAAAATGACTACTACGTATGCTATGGTTAAAGAGTATTTGTATATAAATTGATTTTAAATGCATGCATTTACTAGTATTGTATGGTACTTGTATATATGAATGTAGTAAAATGAGCATAGAAGATGCTATAATGAAATAAAAATAAAAAATAAAAAAAGCATTACCAAGCACTTTCATGCAAAAAAAATAATAATAATAATAATAATTAATTGAATTTAAGTAAAATTTAATATTTATTATTTTTATTATCTTCTTTGAAAGGATATGCAATGAAATTACTATTTGCATCGTTTAGTCGAACAATTTGATTATCAATTAAAAATTGAAATTATTAAATTCATCCGAATTTTGATTAATCAGAATAAAATTATTTGAATAAAATATTTAAAATATTTATAATCTATTTTCCAATACAACGCAGACAGATAACTTTTCATAGCTACGAATAAAATAAATAAATGAATAATTTTTCAAAAATAAAAAAAAAAAAAACTAATTGAAAAATATTTTGATTAGTCAAAATTCTGATTAATCGAATAATTTTTCGCTGTCATTTTTAAACTGTAGCGAGTTTTGATGCGACCGAAATAGATGGTAGTTTGAAGGTGCATTTGCAGGAGTTTATGGCGGATGGACTGAAACTTTCCAATCAAGCTGCTCCAGTTTTCAGCGACACATCAAAAATGTGTGTACCTTTGCGTTGTCCTATTCAAAAATAACGCCTTGAGATTTAGTACATTCTGATCGCTTTCACTGGATTACTTCATTAAGTTTAGTTAGTTGCTCACAGTGTTGCTCGAAATCGATCGTTTTTTGACTGACTGCTGACTTTGTGATTCATTCTGTTTCAGAAGTTGCCTATTTTCGAATGTCATTGCTTGTCTGAACTGTGTTCAGGCTCAAAGCATCTCCTCACAACAATCTCAATCTTGTTCGTGCAAAAGCTGGACAGTGAGAGAGGAGTGAGTGCTCTGTTGTGTCCATATTGTCTAAACAAGACTGGTATGTTGGATCGGTGATGACAACTATAGTGACCATATCATGTCCACAAGTGTTGTGCCCTCTAATGACCAATAATCCATCCTAAAATCCTTCCTCCTTAATCGTAGGAGAAAGTTAGCTCGTCCGCTGTCAGGTTCATTCATAAAGCCTTTGGCAGCCCTGCATATCTCCAATATGGACCATCGAGTCTTATGCATTATGCCCAGAGAGTCTTTGATCCATCGTTGAATCCATGCAGAGCTCACGCCAAATATAGGTTCAAGGCCCATGGGTGTACCGGCAGAGCCCTAATTGGCCAAAACATATGCCAATTCATTCTCTTCGACACCGCAGTGTTACTCTGATTGTCGTGAAAGATCCCATTATGGTCTGACCATTTTTCCAACCGAAATGTTTTCAAATCATTTCATTTAATTATAATACAACAATCATCTGGTTCCGCTGTAGAAATGAGACATCCCTGGTAGCCTCAGTTTGCTCAAAATCGACTTTGAGTCAATTGACTGCAGCACGAATTTTGGTAAACTCACTCTGCAATTCACGATTATGTAGATCATTGTAATGAAATTGAGTGAATTATCACTTTTTGGTTGTTTTTGCTTTATATATTCTAAGGGAAAGTCAAATTTTTGCTATAAAAGTGGATTCCTGACAGTTGAATTTCTCGATAGAGGGTCATATCAAAATCTCTGCAGCACAAAAATAATTAAACTACCTCTAGAATTCATGATCTCGTAGATTATCGTAATTAAATTGAGTGGATGATCACTTTATGGTAGGTTTTGTGTTATATGCCGGAGCCGAGTCCGAGAAAACAAATTTTATGCCAGATAAGTACCTTTTTACTGTAATGCGGGATCAGAGCCTTAAAATATCATGGACGTTGATAGTCTTCTTAATTTTTTTTACATGATACTTTGCTACGAGAAAATTTTTCACGCAAATTCGTTCCCAAACTATTACGGATTCCAGATTTAGATTGTGTTTGACTATGTCAGGATCTTCTTTTGATTCTAGTTTTAATATGGTTCAGATGTTTTGTCGATTTTCGGATTGCTCAAGGGCGCGTACATAGCTTTGTTGATTTTCACTACTTCATTCACAATCATGAGAGCTGTTTTCCCATAAATTCCCTCCCAAACTATTATGGATCACAGATTTTGACTATAATTTTTTTCTAGTCACACTGTACTATGTAGATGTTGTGAAATAAATAGTTTTGAAATAATGCAATCATCAGTAGGTAGATTCCTATCTTATATTCATTTATTGTTGTTATAGATAAACTTTTATTATTCATTTGGAGTATATAAGAAAATATTTTGTTTAGTTTAAACGCTTCTTATAACGTGTCATTATTATTATTACAACAATTATTATTATTATTATTATTTTTGGTACACATAAAATTAACTATAAAATTCCTAATAAAATTATTAAAGGCTCTTAACTTTTAGTTTTAGTATTTGCATGTGTAACAAGTAATGACAAATTTTAATTGTCATTTAGCTTAAATGTTGCATTTATGTAAATGCTCATGTAGTCGCAATGTGTAATAAATTTATAGCATATATATTGCCAAGTGTTGTAATTGCTTATGAACACTTTTCATTATTCCACATAAATGCTCACTCAAGAGTATTACCTACTGGTCAGTTCACGTAGAGCCAAAATTGAAGCTTTGGGATGGTCGCATCGAGGTAAAAATTCACTAAATGTGAAAGAAAATCGACAAATAATCTCACAGCTGCGAATGAATTGTTTCTAGAGGTATAAAATGTATGACCGACATGGATTAGATTTTACTTTACAACATTTTGTGGCAACATACTTATCCCGTATTTTCACAACTTACGGAAGTTCCCGTACAAAAATTGCGTCTTTATAAAATACGCTCTCAGCACTTACAGCGCGCACCTAGAGGGATAAAAAATATGACCTACTTTAAATAATTTTTTTACTTCAAAAACCACTTGAAAATTGACAAATATCCATATAGGTGTCCGGGAATGAGCTCTAGAGGAGTTATTGTATGACCGACCCCCATTTGTCTTACCTCACTCATATTTTTTCTTATTTTCTTACCCCTTAAGTGGGCAGCCATATAAACGAACGAAAAATACTGGAAAATCAGCAAATATCAATATAAGTGCCCGGTAGTAGGTTCTAGAGTGTTAAAAATAATATGACCGATCTCTATTACCTTGCTAATATTTTCCCCAAAATCTTGCTTACCTCCATATCCATCCCTTAAGAGAGCTGCTCTAGAAAATCAACAAATATTCATACAGCTATTCCAGAGGAGTACCATGTATGACCGACCTCCATTAGTTTTACCTCGTTAATATTTTTGCAAACATACTTACTCCCTATCTCCACCCCTTAAGAGGGCTGAATGCGAACAAATTCGAAAATCGACAAATACCCACATAGGTGCTCGGGAATTACCTCCAGAGAGGTAAATTTTATTTCTCTACTTCTCTTCGAAACATTATTTCCTCCTAGCTCCACTCACTATGAAGACTCTCTTATAAAATTTGCATTTTTAAAATCAAATTTATCCTCAACGCATCCAAGGTTTCAAATATATGACTGACTATCATTTATCTTTTTACCCCAATTATTTTCCCAAATATTTATTTTTCCTCCTTCCCTATCCATCCCTTAAGAGGGTTCCCATAGAAAATGGATACCACAGTTTTTTCGTACATTATTTTAACCAAAATTTCCTTTATTGAAAATCAATTTTAATCAAGTACATATTGGCCATTATTATATATGACCTTTTCCCATTTTTTGGGTAACTTCATAATTCCATCGGTGTAGAACTGCTGTGGTTTATCAGCGAAAAACTAGGCCAAGTGATTTTTAGGGGCTCTTCTGTAGGCCAATTTTATTTTACCGTTAAGAAAGTTTTGCAGAGATCGGAACAAATGATAGTCAGATCGTGCTACACGGTGGATGCATCAAAATTTCGCAACCAAGTTCTGTCAATTTGTTCCGAGTCATCAGAGCTGTGTGTAGTCTGGCATTGTCATGATGAAACACAACTTCTTTTCTGTTGGTCAATTCTGGTCGCTTTTGCTTCATTTGCTTGATTGCTTCATTCAAGCGATTCAGTTGTGAGCAGCAGAGATCAGAATTAACCGTTTCAGCAGGTTTTAGCAGCTCGTAATAGACAATTTAATAGACAATTGCCTCTCAATCCCACCAAACACTCAACATAACCTTGTGTAGGGTCACCGGCCTTCGAAAATAATCGATTGCGATCACCCGTAACGATTCACTTCAAAAATGGTTCGATTTCATTGCGTTTCAGCAGCATTTCGCTGATGGTAAAGCGGTCAATCAAATTTCCTTACATTAATTCATGTGATATCCAAATATCGAACGTCTTTGCATAGATGATTCCAAACTGTCGCTTAGTTAATGTTTAGTGCCTCCGCTATCTAATGACGACTTGCATGTTGGTCTCGATCCACCAGTTTCAAAATTTCACCGACTTTTTCAGTGACTGGCTGACCAGAGCGAAGTGCATCTTTCACATCGAAATTTTCAGAACAGAATCGAATGAACGGTCCAGCGTTTAGTCACAGTATTCTCATTGTAAACCGTACAAATTTGTAGGCATTTCTTTGCAGCGGTTTTACCTTTTTCTATAGTAGAAAAGCATCACAAAGCGTATTTCTTTAGATATTTCACTGATTTTTAAATCAATATAACTTTTTACAAGAGCTATGAATTACAGAAGTGTATTCACAAAAGATGTAGCCTAAAGTGTTAACTTTCAAACACATGTCTGTTTGACACAATCGGATTAGTGTTGCCCGATACATGGGTATCAGCACCATCTAGTCTCAAAGAACCACAGAGACTGTTCAAATTGCCCAATATAAGAACTGTCAGTTACCTCCAGACAGATGGCTTTTTGCTTTTGACTTTTTCAAATAAAAATATTTATGAATCGAATTGTCGACCTTATACACACAAGGTCACATTAGTAGTATTCGAGAGCTATGACTTTGTGAAATACAGCAAAAATCGGTGGAATTTAAAAATAATAGACATGAAAACGTAATGGTTTTTTTTCGCGTTTGCTAATTTTGCACAATTTCCATGCAAATAGTGGGCATCAATATCTTCAATAAATTCGCATTAAATGTCTTTACGCAATATAATTTAACAGATATGTATTATATATAATTAATGTATGCATGTATGGAACAGTAGCACTCATTTTATGCTTGAGTAAATCGTGTCAATATTTATTTAAACTACACACTCTTGTTGTTGTGTGGCATTTGTTCATTCATTGTTTTTAGATTCGTCGTTGTATGTACTAGTCGTTACAAGTACAAGTACATAAGTACATAGTTGTTGTTTATTTAACCTTCCTGCAAGTAATTGCGTCTATTGTGTAAGTAAATATATTTACAATCGTGTGACAATTATTGTGTGTTCTTTTTTTTTTCTTTTTCATGGTAGCAGTTTCAACTATGCAATAATCGTCACCCTATTCATTTGACCATAACACACATTTATTCAACAAGGGTAGAGTTGTAGAGATTATTCACACTTTTTACTTTAGATACATACTTACATGTACATATGTATGTATCTATACAAGCTTTTAGATAATCATTAATAATGACTAATGTTAAGAGTAATGCTAATGCTAATGTCTTGCTTGGTTGCCTAATATATACATATATATTTATGATAGCATTTTGTAAATATTGCCACAGCAATTTTCGGCAACCATGAAATAAAAATGTTTAATTAAGAAATGGGAGTTGCAGTCAGACGGGTCAGATTGATAAATGATTGAAGTTACTTCTCTCTGACTCTCATTTCTTCAACACTCCTACACTATAATCATGCATGCATTAGAAAAAAACAAAAACATTCGAAAGTGATAGTCTTTTTGATGTTATATTAGGATGTTGACTGCGTCTTCTGTTACATCTGTTGTATTTGTTTTCAACATCAACATCACTTATTGTCATGTTGATATTTTTGGCAATTAAATATGACTATGGAAATTTATCGTTGATGTATTATTATTATATATATTTAGGGATTAGCCGAATCAGACCACTTATATGGGTCCCTTTTCGTCCCTTAAATCGTGTGTTAATTATTTGTTCGGTTGCAGAATTCTTCTACTTCCTTCCTCATAATAACATCACGCGTTATTTCAAGCATGTCTTTGTGGGGTATGTTCCACATTTCGAGTTCATCAATAAATTGGCGACCCAGTGTGGACACTGGACACTGGTACACTATGTGCGCCGCTGTCTCTGCTTCTTCCATGCATAATCTGCAAATGTCAGCATCCTCCCCATCAACAAGACCCATCTTACTGAGGTGGTACCTGAAATAGCCATGCCCAGTTATTAATGTCAACCAGCTTAGAGTCGACCTTTGCCTTCACCGTCCCGCTGCTGAGAGCAACTACTGGTTCCGGTCCATAAAATTCAGCTTCAGATCCTTATCTAGCCAAGGCGTCTGCAGCTTCATTCTGTTCTATACCAATGTGTCCCTTCACCCACATAAGAGTAATCGCATTACTACGAGCACACCCATTAAGTTTCTGAAAACATTCGAGCGCCAACTTAGAAGATACCGTAGGTTGTTGCAGCCGCCTGACCACCGCCTGGTTATCAAGTTCTAGCAAGATTTTCTTACCTTGCACCTTTCCATCCAGTAGATGGTCTAGCGCATGCATTAGACCAAGCATTTCTGCTTGATAGACCGATACGTATCTTCCCAGATTCAGAGTGCATGCCAGTCCCAACTCTTTAGAGAAGATTCCAGCACCCGCTCTGTCATCCTTAAATGAACCATCTGTAAAAATACTGATGTCATTTTCCTCACATACATCATGTGTGAGGCCGTCTTCAATGAGTGTTCTGTGTGACTTTTCAGTCATCTTCAGCCTACCCATTCCCTCCATTGGCATTTGCACCTCCTTTACACTGCTATATAACAGTGACAGGATGCCCCTGTGCCCTATCTCCGTGCCGAATCCATACCAATTATTGGTTGTCTTCAGACGTAATACTGTTAATGCCGCTGACTTCATAATATGCAAGTCCAACGGCAGCAGCCCGAGAAAGACTTCCAATGCTTCTATTGGGGTCGTCCGGATAGCTCCGGTAATCCCAATACAAGCCATTCTTTGCACCCTATCTAACTTGCTTTTCGCGGTCTTTTGGGTGACCTTAGGCCACCAGACCACAGCAGCATACGTTATTAAGGGCCTGACCATCGTTGTGTAGATCCAATGCGCTGCTCTGGGAGTAATTCCCCACATGAGACCGAACACTCTCTTACACTGATGCAATACCCGCTTGCCCTTTTGGATCTTGTCATCGACGTGACTATTCCAAGTCAGCTTGTTATCCAGGATGACACCTAGATACTTCACTTCCTTGGAGACGTTGATGTTCGATCCAAAAAGCCTAAGAGGGTCCATTGTTAGTCCAGTCCTCCTTTTAGTAAAGACTACTATTTCCGACTTACTAGCATTTACAGAGAGACCCTGTTCCGTGCACCATCCTTCAACCATTTTGAGCGCATCTCCCATGGTATCATCAATAGTGTCCAGGAACTTACCGCTCACCGTTACATCGTTGATATAAATTGGTATGCTAAGTGTGATATTGCAAGAAATTATCTATAAAGCTATATATACTTGACGATTGAGCATCATGGTAGGTAGGTAGGTAGGCAGGATGGCTGTCCTGCGACGCACTTAGGCTATTTGAAAGCCCATTGCGACACCACTGAAGCTTGTCGTTATCCCACTGGGGCCTCTTTAAACCATGCTGTGGATTTAACGAACGAAATAATCTTTGTTAGTTTATGTTTGCAACTTTCGTGATGCTGTCAAGAGAGTCGATTCCGAGCGTATTAAACCTCCTCCTGCACAGGACCATGCACCCGCACAGATAGTTTTCTACGGTTTCTTCCTCTTCAACTTCCTGATAGCTTCTACAATAGTCGTAAAAAGGTGCCCCTACCCTATTTGTGTGCCTACCGATAAGACAATGGTCAGTTAGAACCCCAATTGTTCTTCTGGTGTCCAGCCTATTACATTTCAAAATTAGCTTAGTTCGACTTAAGCTCCATTCCGGCCACGTTAGTCTACTAGTTAAACCGTTAGGGGTTTATCTTCAACGCGTGTTAGCGACATCGATGGCAAACCTATCTGCTAGTAACTTGCAAGTTTTCAGTGACATTGATAACAACGCCTTGTCCTGGTGGAGTGGCATTGTCGTACCTTGCCTTGCCAGTTCATTCGCCTTCCAGTTACCATCAATATTGCTATGGCCGGGTACCCAAGACAGATTGTAATGATCTCAGAGCAGATTGACTGTCAGAGTAGATAGTTATTTCTTTTGTGCTCATACTGGAGTGTAGTTGATGCATTGATCCTCCGGCTTTACAAGCTTAACTAAAACATTTTCGATAAAGTGTAAATTTTTTTTATTTAATTTGCACTTACTTTTTGTTTATTAAGTAATTGGGAATACTGTCGGCAGTAAACCTAAAAAAAATATTTTTCAAAAGGACTTTGTCACAAAGTTCAGAAAAAAATTTAGTACTAGAAAAGCACTTTCGTCAACGTTTTACCGAGTCTGTAGTACCAAATATCAACATGTATGCTTTTTTAGACAAAATTCTTTCATTCAGTACTCTAAATATATAAATAAATATGTGGCACTTATAAGCACCGAAGAACCCTATAGCCGAGCTTCTGTTGCAGTAGTGAAGTGCATGTTAAATTTTGGACAGTATTAGAAGGGACCTACTTATTTAAGCCGGTTCTGAACGGCTGAACCCTTGTCATATCACAATTTCTGAGCTTTGTCACAGAGTTCTTTTAGAAAATTTTCCATGGCAAATTGTTATTGCTGGAAAAATTGCCAATTGCTTGCCGACAGGTGGGTACCGTTCGAGAGCAAAATCTTTTCGATACTAAATTTGTTGTGCTTCAGCCGAAGATTGAACCTACGATCTATAGATTAGAAGGCCAAATCACTAACCACTGAGCTACGGCTTCCAACAGTACTATGGTCTATAAATTTTAACACATATTTTCGTAAGTAATTTTTATTGAAGCAAAAGTGTGTGATATTAATTGACCAAATTTTGATATTTTTCTAGTAGAACCATTATCCTATCAGTACCAAATTTCTTCAACAAATTTCTTTTGCGTATGATATGCATTTTGTAGCCGAGCATAATCAATTACCAATTCAGCGGTCTGGATAACATTTAAACAACTATCTATTGAGGCGAAAATAAAGAAGAAATGAAAATGAAACGAAGCAAAAATTTCACAAAAATATTCATACACAAAATGGATTAAATTTACTAGTAGATTTGTGAAGGAGATCCAAGATAGGGTTAGGAATCGTTATTTTGTTTTGTGTTTTTTTTTTAGGCCCCACGTCCCCAGAGTACAGAGTAGAACTGCCTAACTGACTAAACTGCCATGAAGCCAACTTTACACCAACATGAAGATTAGTTTAGCTTATAAAGATGTGTGGCAAATGTGCAAGTTAAACTCGAAGGGTTTTTAACCCATTGTGATTTCTGTCGTAGTCGTTTAACCCACCCGAGTCCCATTAACATCCGGCGATTGTCAATAAGCCGAAATATGTATTAGGCTAGGTTAGGTTAATGTGGCTTTCCTCTCTGTTGATTGATCGCTCGTAGGTCAAATTGTGATCTACATATAATAACACGCAGATATTCTTCCTATCTAGCACAGTTACTCGTTGAACTAAAAGGAATTTTTAAAGGTTTCTTATATCAACCTGTGATAGCGATGCTAGCTTTTTTAAGTTGATATTGACATAAAAATTCTTCAAGTTTATGGTACAATCAAAGGCATGTACACAGCTGGAAGCTCTAAAAAGGGTTCAGGATATCGGCTAATATCACATCTTATACTCAGCTTTTAGTCCACCAGCAAATACTGCTTTAATACATTTGATATGTGTTGTCTACGTCAAGACCCACACAATCACAGAGTAGTTGTCCTTCTCCTTCTTATACCGCAACTCAAAAGTTCCTTATAGCGGCATCGCAAATGGCGGACATTTATTTGATGTTCACCGATTTTTTCGCAAATCAAGACAAGTACCAGACCAATGTACGTTTTTGAAATCAACATTTTTTAATTGTAGAACTTGTACTGACCATTAACAGCACAATTTTTTGTAGGGGATACAACGTATTCTTTGCTTTTGCGTCGAGGTTGCATTATTGATATTTTATAATTGTAATAAATTAAGTGATTAAATTAAATCTGTGAAATAACTTAAATTCAATTTCAATTTTCTTAGTTCATTTCTATTTTAATAATTTATTTATATCATTTTATTTTTTGTGTATACTTTTTAGTATAAAATATTTATTTTGTTATATATATTTGTACATAAACAATACATGATTTTCATTCATAACAATAAGATATTTTAAAATCAAGATTTATTCAAATAAAGAAAATAATAAAAAATAAAATAGTAATAATAATAATGATAAGTTGACAATTTTAAATATTTTTAGAAACATCATCTACATCTCTACAGCTAAACATTTCTTATATTATTCTTGAATAACTAGTTTATCGTTATTATTTTCGTTGCGTTTTTTGTGTGTTCTTTTTTAAATCTTCTACTTTATTTTGAATTATATTTAATTGGTATTATTTGTATTATTCTTCTGTTGTATTCGTATTTGAAATTAGAATCATATTGTTCACTAGTTGAACATTTTTATTTTGTTTGGCGGGAGGCTTCGCTTTAATTCTTCATTTATCTTTGTCTGGATGTTATGTATATGCAGGAAAGATTTAAACTGGTTTATATTTAGATAGACTTCGAAATATTTGTACTTTTTTTTCTTACTAAATGCATACTATCGAATTTTAAATTTTGATACTAGAATAAATATGCGCATATATTATTTTAATGAAGATATTGTATCATACCAGACTATAGATAATATTCAAAGAATAGAAATGTACTTTCTGTATAGTGTTTACGTCATTTTGAAAGAATACATCATAACTTACCTAACATATTTTCAGATTTGTAATATTTAATATTAGCGCATACGTAGAGTAACTAGGCTGATTGATTGGCATCTGCCAAACATGAGCTCTGAGAATTTCAAATCAATTTACCATGAATTTATTTGAAATAGAATAATTATGAGAATTTATTAGATATGGGAATGAAGGTATGGGAAAAAAGTAAGTCAAATTGATGTCAAAGTTCAAAAAAATGACAGAAAATCGACAGATAAGCCAGCAGTTGCGCAGAAGTCACACCTAGAAAGGTGAAATATATGGCTGATCCCAACTAATTTTTCACCCCTAGCATTTCCCACGTAAATTTTTATCCCCTATATCGAGGCTCCCCTATAAAATTGACAAATTTTTAGAAATTTTCCCATCGTATCGTCCACAGAGTGCTCCTAGAGAGGTAAAATATATGAGCGGCTCTCATCAATATTGTCATTTTGTCTAACCACGCCTACTCCCTACATTCACTTCTTAGGGTTGTGCTTCATTATGAAATGAACGTACAAAATACAGGAATATCGATAATTAGCTCTACAGCCCCAACATTCTTATAGCCTATATTGACACCCTAGAGAAGTTTTCCTACAAAAATAAAGTAAACGAACTTGAAGATTGATACTAATACTTGGGAATCGCCTCTAAAGAGGTAACATGCAAGGCCGACCAAAATTAATTTCACGTTCTTAATATTTTCCTAAACATTACATTAAACAATCACACCTAGGTGAGTAAAATGCAAGGCCAACCCACATTCATTTTTCCTGTGGAGGCAAAAACCCTTAAAAAACGATGAATAGCCCTATATCTGTCCAAAAATTATACCTAATGTGGTGAAATATGAAATATAAATATAATTAACATACCTATCAGCTATCTCCACCACTAAAAATCACACATGCACACGTAAAAACCGTATAACACAATACTTTTCAATTTTGAATGCAATTGTAATTCTATTTCAGAGCTTAGAGCTGAAGCAAATTAATCTTCGAGAAAATTATTGCACTAATAAGAACTAAATTGGTGCATTTTTTCAACATCAAGTTTTCGTCTATAACATCCCATATCGTATCACATTCCAATTCGGTCAGCTCAACATCAAGTTTTTCAATGACGAATATTATAATTTTAATATTCGTATATAATTAGAGGTAGTACTAGCTAAAATTTAATACTCTACTCTGATTAGCATAAAATTAATGAAATTATTGCTCTGATTACCTTTTACTTTTTGATCAAATAAAAATCAACCAAGGGAAAAAATACGAGTATAAATTATATTTTTTTCATCGGACTTAAGTTAAATAGTTGTACTTGTACTTAAATGTTCACTAACGAGCTATAAATACAATAAATATTGTATAAAATTTATAACAATAAACAGCGATCAACAGAAATAACAACTTTTCATAGCGGCCAAATACTCACTTAGTCATTCAATTATCGTATGTTTTTTTTTTACTCATTTTATTGTGTTATTCGTATGTACGAGTCTACAGTAAATGTATTTGTGTATGAAAATTTCACTTTCGATTTCTTTTGATGACTACTACATAGTATGTACAAGTAGAGGTGTATGCCTATATTGTATGCACAGCATGAATACGGAATCGGAAGATTGAAGGAGAATGCTTCAAAACACTGACAGTTGGTTGAAGTAGGCTTGCTTACGTGTTTATTAACCAATAATAACAACAATAACAATATTAACAAAAACCACATTATAATAATATGAATATTGTAAATGCATGTATGCGCATGCACATATGCGCATATACATACTAGTGATGTTGGTTGTTGTTTGTTAAACATTTTGCTTTGTATTTCACTTTGTTTGCAATTGTGGATGATTAATGTAAGCTGACATGTGCAGATGTTTATGCACATGTACAACTATATGTGCGAGTGATTTAGATTGGGTTTGAAATGTTCGCAGCATACTGCGAGATCATCTCTGTACCATTAAAAATGTTTTGGTTCACCATAGAAACAACCAAAACGACTCTTTTTTTTTATCATAACTTTATTATTTGATGGCTAAAATTATCTATCTTTAAAAATGTCTCGATGAGCACTACATTAGCTCTCTAGGTACCATTGACCTCCGAGGTCAGATTCGTTTAGCACACTCGTGTAATTCCTATTTGTACCACCCTAATGTGAATTTTCGTTTTTCACAGAATTAAAGCTTTCGAAAATTCTTGAAACATTTTCTTTTACAGTGTTTTCCTAAATTCATAAATAACAATTCTACACCAGATCAAAATTATAGTTCAAGTGGCAAATGGCAATAAAAAATATCTCATGATATAATAAACTAATTTGAAAAATGTCATGATATAAACCATACATATGATTTGCTTTATAATTTTAAACTTGTGTAGAATTGTTATTTCTGAACTGATTGAAATACTTTAAAAACCAAAGTTGCAAGAATTTTAAAGACTTTTAATTTGATGATCAAAAACTTTACATTCGGTTGGTACAATTCTTAGTTCTACGAGTTCATTAGCAGAATTTGACCTTGGAGGTCAGCGATGTCTAGGAAGCAAATATAGAACTCATCGAGAAATGACAAATGGCGCCCAAAAATGTTTGTTTAAATAGCTCCATTTGAAAAGCTTTCCATTGACCCACTCTATTTAGATATTGTTTGTAATTGTTGCCTTTCAAATACACATTTACTTCATTCTACCTTAGAAATTGATTATATTTTTATTGCATAGCCACTGCTTTTATAGCTGCATACTAGCTACAATACATTGTGACTAATTGTTTGTGATCGCATTTGTAAATTTTCACCAACTCATTTGATGGTGATCATCAAATAAATCCATTTGCTTTGAGGCTATATATTGTAGTTTTATTTGGAAATGCATTTTCTAGCACTTTGCTTCCTATATTTGACAAGTTATACTTAAATTTATTTTTCTCTTTTAAAATCTTAGCAAGTGAGGACTATGATGTATATAATATTAAATAAAATTATTTGATAATTATTCATAAACTCCTATATATGTATGCACACTCACGCTACAGGCATCACAACTATACAAATCACTTCCTTGTAATGCAATATTGCCATAGCATAGCATTAACGAGTACATTTTTATGACAACTATTATATAGAAAATGCTTAAATTATGATTAACAACCATGATATATTGGCAAAACTCATCAATAAATGTACCTATGATAATAGTTGAGAAATTTCTACAAAGAAAAAAAAAATCACATCATAAAGCACAATGTATCCATTAAGTAATGAGGTACATTGTCTCTTTTAAGAAATAATCATGAATAGATTGTATTGGTTTTATGTCTTAATTTTATGAAGAGAACTCAGTTGAAGTGATGTTTTTTTTTAATATTATTAAATATTCAATAAATGAAAATTATTAAGTTTTCTATAGCCTAAGCAGTAGATCTAATAAAAAGTAATAATGACAAAATGAAAATAATATAATTTTCATGGATCGCTACATTTCAAATATTATATTTATATTTGAATATTTTTTGCAAATGCTTAATAAATAAAAATTTTACATTTTTTTATTTCTTTTTTCAGTTATTCATAAACACAACTCAAACAAATCAATTAATTAAGATGTCACATATTTTTGGAATACTCTTGACAATTGTTTCAATTGCCGCAACATGTACAGCACTGCCAGATGTAAGTAAAATGAATATATGATTTATGATCTTTTGGGACTATAAAATATTTATTTTGCATTGAAAAATATATCAAACTAAGATAGGAATCGCATTAAATTATATATATACTTGTGCTTTACTATAATTTTACGTAGCATTCAATATTATTTAATCCTTTCAAAGAAATGTTGCGAGATGTACAGAAGATATAACTTCTGAAGACTTTTTAAACCCGAAATATAAGGTTTGTTAAATTTTTTAACAAAATATCTGAAATGACAATAACTCCATAAAAATTCGTATAATTTTCTACAAATTCACTAAATATTCAATATCATTTACGGTCGACAAAGGAATGAGTGATTTACGGCATTGCCAGATGTAAATAAAATGAATACATTCTATGACTTATGAATTGCAAATTTTAGTGTTTTTTTCCATTTTACATTTAAAACAAATCGAATTAAAATAAGTATAAGACTTACATAAAATTCTATATAATTAATGATTAATTATAATTCATTTATTATTCATATTCAATATCATTTAAACTCTTCAATGGAATCGATGAAAATATAGATGTTTGGAATTTAATTTCCTTCCACATTTTTGATAATACTCAACAGAAAAAACATACTGAAAATTCAAAATTATTCTTCTTTTTTCAAAATCTACCGTTCAGAGTACCTAGTGAATAAAATTGCTTTTCAATATATTTTCAAATTGCGTCAAAGAATTGAACAAAACTTACCACATATTGTAACATAGTCTCAAAAAAGAAGTTCAATGTCGAAAAGATCTAGGTTAGTTTGAACTAGCTGGTCGGAGGGTTATTTATTTTACTTCTTTAAGGACGATTTCTGGGCAGTTTCAAAGTTAACATTAATTTTATAGACGAAATCCCCAAAGACTGAAGATAGGGGTAGCTGGGTTAGGAAGTAAAAATAAATGTGGTTCGAGGATTTCGACTTAAACATAGAAAGAAAAAAACGGATTTTTCCACTTTGTAGGTCTGATTTTTTCAAACACCTCATGTTGTCAGCCATTTTGTGTTGAGGTTGGAATTCAGTAATTAATATTTACTGAAAATTTAAACAAGAATATTCTGGCAGTTATGTAGATACTTTAGACTTTAAATATACTCGTAGAGAAAAGTCGAAGTTTTTCAATTTTTTAAGTTAGAATTTTTTAGCTTTTTAAAAGGCTACAAATATTCAATTATATAAAAAATATTTGTGTAAAATAGATGTTGGAAAAAGCAGTTGTCCATCGGTTTTTTATTGTTTAACTATAATATCTTGCCTCAAGGAGGGTAAAATATAAGTGCTGACCCTTATTATTTTTTCCTTCCCCAACATATTCACTAGAAATGTTCACTCCTTAAAGAGGTTCCCATACAAAATATAATTATTTTTATAAAATTCGTCCTTAACTGTTAGGGATTGTCCCAAGAGAGGTAGAATATATAGCAATCCGATATTAATTTGTTTATTAGAATATGTTTATCGAATATACTAACCCCATATTGCCATCTCTTAAGGAGGCGTCCATTCAAAATTAAATAAAAAATATGTGAAAATTGACAAATAAATCTATAGCTGCCAGGAATGCCGTCTAAGGGACCTAAATGTAAGGCCGAGGTGAATTTAATTTAAGAGGTAATTTTTCCTCCTCAACATTTGCGCCAAATATACTTAGTGCTTATCTTCACTCCTACAGGGACCTCCTCCACAAAATTGGAATTTTTATAAAATTCACACTCAACTCTTCCAGGGGGACCTTAGAGACGTATAATAAATATATGACTGACCAACATTAATTCCCCGTTATAGTTTTCCCAAACGTGTCCATACAAAACGAACTCAAAAATATCTGAAAACAATAAATAACAATGTAGATGCTCAGGAATCGTATGTACAGGTATGAAATGTTAGACTGATTGCTATTATTTTTTCTCCCCAATACTTTTTACAAACATACCTATCCAATATCTCCACTCCTTAGGGGAGCTGCCATACAAAATTGATATAATTGATCAAAATTGGGGTATTATTTCATAAAACATACAGAAGTAAACCTAAGAAGTACTGTTTTCAGTATGCTGGAACTATTGCAAGATCACTGCAGAAAAATTGCCAATTACTTCACGGCAAGTGAGCATAGGCATAGCCGATAGCCAACCTTGTGTACAGTAGACCAATGCACTAATCATTGGACTGTGGCACTGCTTTGAAAACCAAAGTTACATATTTTTGTATAAAGGCTGATGGAATAAGCAAATATTGGGCAAATTTGTCTGTCATTTCTAGTTGATGTTACCAAAAGGCTTCTGTTTATTTTTATTATTATTTTTTTTTTGTATTTAATTCATACAGTGGAGTTTCGATCTTCTATAAGGTGTAGTAAAAAGGAATCCATTATTTTTGCATTAAATTGAAGGTTTTATTTAGCATAGTTAGAAAGATAGCTTGTTGCCATTTTGAAGGTAATTTCTTAATGCAACTCACATAGAAATCCTCGTCCCTATTAGCAAACTGGGACAGTCGATTTTCACGAGCTTCTCTTAAGGCGAATTTTTCACCAGCAAAATCATTCGCCATAGAGAGGAACAGGTAGTAATCACTAGGTGCCAGGTCCGGACTATAAGGTGGATGCATAAGAACCACCCAACCAAGCTCCCGGAGCTTCTTGAGCTTAAGTGAACCACTTTTCATAACCAGTAACCATCCGATTCAGAAATGGATCGATTTTGTTGCGATTCAGCAGCGATTCGCAGATGGAAATTCGTTCCATAAGGTTGTTTAGCGTTAACTCGTGTGCCACCAATACATCGAGCTTCTTTTTGTATCCGGCCTTATTTAAATGGTTCTAAACGGTTTTTTATGCAATGTTTAGCTCCTGGGCAAGAGCTATTTCCATTGTTTTATCGATATTTTCGACAATTGGCCTTCTAGAGCGTGGTACATCTTTGATATCAAAATTACCGGAACGGAATCGACGAAACCAAAATTACACGTGATTGGCTGTTGGCTGTTACAGTATCAGGACCATAAACACTAATCAGATTTTCAGCCGTCTGGCTTGCGGTTTCGCCTTTATCGAAGAAAACCTGTAAAATATGGCGTATTTTCTCTTTACTGGTATCGATTTTTGATGCGTTCTCAAACAATACTGAGTCAAGCAATCACAAAAGTGTCTGAAAAGCATATTTAGTACGAAATCCTATATTTCTAACGCCATCTAGCGTAACCCGATCGCACTTATATAACGCGAGATACGGATTACTAAAACCATCTATTGGAAAAATAATGGATTCCTTTTTACTACACCTTATATTTCCTCAATCTAATCTATCGCATAGAACAGAGTTTTGACTCTAATTGTTTTCATTAATTCGTTAGTTATGAACGTGTTCGTCATGTAGTGACTTTTCGTAAGAGCTAGATATAATAGTGGGCGTGGTTTTACCATTGTTTTTGATAACTCAAACATTAAAATTTAGATTTATTTACAAAATATTGCTTTTCCATACACACAATTGATCGCGTCCAATTAACAACTTTATATGAAATAGTGGGCGTGACATGTTCATTTTTAAATCAACTTTGGCTCACTAAATTTTTTATTCGCTTACCAATTTTGGCTGCATTATAATCAATTTGAATGTAAATATAGCGAAATGTTTGAGCTGATCACCAAAGCAACTTTGTATGGCGGCTTTAAACATTACTTAAACATTAAAATATTAACTTGTGGACTGAATTGAATTGTTGCAAACTGATTTTTAAGAAGATTATAACAACATAATTAGGAGAATCAAAGTAATGATTTTGTATGGGAGGTATATGAAATAAAGGGTGTGGCATGCAATTTAACATATTTTGAAAGACTAAAATTCTAATTCAGAAACCAAATATAACTATCACACAGCGGTTTTTAGGAGAAATATAACGACATTATTGCGCGAATCATCAAAGTGATTTTGTATGGGAGCTATATGAAATAGTAGGTATGGTCCTTCAATTTCTCATTACTTGCTTGAGGACTAGAATGTGAACTAATTTGTTAAATATAGCTGTCAGATAGCGATTTTTAAGGATAATATAGCAACATAATGTAGCACCTCAAAGTTGTCACTTTGTATGGGAAGTATATGAAATAGTGGGCATGGCCTCTCGATATTTCTCTAAATTTTGAAATAATAAAATAATTAATTGCGCACGGAGTTTGGTAGCCTCACAGTAATTTTTAAGGTGAAAACAAAACGGCATTATTAAGCGAGCCACCAAAGTGACTTTGTATGGGAGCTAAAAATAGTGAGTGCATTTCGTTCATTTCTTGCAAAATTATTGCCCTCATAAATATTCATATGTAAAGGTCAAATTTCGTGAAATTTCTTGTTTTTACGAAAAAATTTACATAAACTATGATTTAATTGCAATTGGAAATTCTTCCGACAGTAACAACTTGCCATGAAAAAGCTTCTAAAAAGAAATCTGTGACAAAGCTCAGAAAAAGTGATGTCACAAGTGTTCTGCCGTTCGGAACCGGCTAAAATAAGTAGGTCCATTCTAATACTGTCCAAAATTTAAGACGCACAACAGTAATGGAAGAGAAGCTCGGCCAATGAGCCCTTTGGGGCTTTAAGTGCCACATATTTATTTATTTTTATATGATTTAATAAAATTCAAAATAGACCAAAAACATAATATGTGGTACTTAAAGCCCCAAAGGGCTCATTGGCCGAGCTTCTCTTTTTTTTAGACCAAAAACATTATAAAAACAACAACAAATATTTTATTTAAATAAATAATAAAATTACAATTTTTTTGTAGTTTTTTCTTTTTTAACTTACACTCTGCCAACCTAACCTAATAACATAGCACGTTTGCAAACCTTTTGTTAATTCTTTGCTTTATGGTCTCCAAAAAAAAAAAAAAAAAAACCGGCATATAAACAATGCTTTTATGCCAGTCTTTTTGTTATGTGCTGTCATTATCATAGTATTGGTACATATATAGTAAATGCAATATTTCAATGGACAATTTTGATCTCTTTGTAGTCACTGGAGTCGCTCACTCATTGTCTTTTGTGTTATTTCTTAGTCACTTGTCTCTCTATTACTGTGATCACTGGCATGTTGCTGACATGTGTAGTACACGTATGTACTCGTATGTGTTTGAATCTACATTTTAATGTGTGGGGCTGTTGCGCTTTAATCATCCAATGACGGATATTATGAAATAATTATTGTTGGCATTAATTTGAGTTTAAGTAATTGTATCAGGGGTGTATATATTTTTACATTTTTTTTCGGTTAATTAATGTATGAGTACAAGTAATTATATTTTTTATACATAAATTGTGTAAATATTACTCATACGCCTGGTGGAGTAATGCATACATACCTCCTATCTAAAATATTATTAATTGTGGATATATTTGCATACAAATTTATGTAAATGATTCTAATTGAAAATTTTTTATGAATTCAATTACGTTTACATTCGCAAATGATAAATTCTTTTAAAATTGGTAATTATTACTCTTGAAATGACAGCTTAGTGATTGCGGATGTTAAGAAAATTAAATTCCATAAGAATTCATGCAATGAGAAATCCACCACTCAACACAGCCATTCTATTTTGACAAGTGCCATTTATTTATTTACTTTGCGTGTAATAATTTTGCTGACGTCAGTTACTTATAATCATAAAATGTGGTGAAAAATCTATTAAATGGATGGGTGTTAATACCATGCCTAATCTGAGAAAAATTGATTGTGGCATGGAATTTAGTAACTATTTGTCCGTTATTTTTTATCACCCAGTGCCACTTGTAATTTTATGCAGTGTACTGTGAAATTATGCGAAGAGATTAGAGAAATGATAGGATAACAAAGACTGTAAATTTGTAAATTCAAATCCGATTCAAAGGAATATATATATATATATATATATATATATATATATATATATATATATATATATATATATATATATATATATATATATATATATATATATATATATATATATATATATATATATATATAAAGAATATATTGTCGATATTCAGTGGTCATTTTTCATTTTTCATTTCACAAAAGATGACTTTGGGCTTTAAGCAATGATTAGACACCTTGAGAATCTCCTTATAAAGCCATTTTGGAGAAGAAACGTAACCAAATATTCAAAATGTTGCTCTGAAAGTACATGAAGAATCTTCACAGACAAACTCTGTATACTGACGGCAATATTTCTCTTCGCTAAGAGCAAGGCTAATGGAATCGCATGCCTTTAAGTTGCGATCAGAAGGTTACAAAGTCGCAACATACCTTCTGAAGCATCAACGATTTATTTTTAAATTATTAAATAAAGATAAGGGCATTGAAGGGCTAATGACAGATATTACAGATTACAGAGAAGAAGAAGAAGTGTTGCTTAAAATCCATTTTACAGAAACGACAGAAAAGAAACTAAAAATGCAGCATTGAAATGCTTGGAAATTGTTTATTCTACTCTCTAGAGGCTCGTGAAACAGACCCAGTTGATAGAAATACTATATTAATGATGCCACTTGGCTCCAATACCCGTTAAAAAAAAAAAGACTAATTCTGAAGGCTCAATTTGACCATTGTGTTCCTTTTGTGATCGTCGTCTATGAAGTCGGGCTTGACATGATTATCAGGCTTCATTTTTACAGTATTTCGACAAGATTGTGAAGACTCTCAATAAATTACTCCTTTATTTACTTGTTCGCTACAATTGAAATGCGATTTTTGTCGGTCACTGTGCACTTCCTCAATCAATCTTCTAATCCCTGAGGAGTCCATGTCAAACTGAATTTGTATAAACAAATTTGTTAAAATTTAAGAAAAATATACCATTTGAAGAAAATTGTGAATGCTTTCAATAAAACAATTTTCGTAAGAAAGGCTCTGAACTATTCAACAAAATTTCGGCTCTCTATCTTAGCAGAATTCAAAGATGTCCCTATGCAGTTTTTGTGACGCTCGTCTATTGAATTGACTAACAAAATGCTCCAGTAAAAAAAAAACCGAAAACCAATTTGAATTTAAAACTTGTCCCTAGTCCAAAAAAATAAGCATTGGGGATGCCTGGAAAGCCCCTCAGAAAAATATTGTACTTATACCAACAGAATGTTTCAACAAAACTTCAGTTCTCGAAGAACAAAGGATTTGAAGAAGCCATCATTCAATTTGTGTGGTGTATTTTGTGGTATTTCGTTGTCCGTTTTAAACTCTATTTACAAAAAAAAAGTTGTCTTAACGATACTGTAACAGTATGATAATTAGAAAATTATTTTTAAAACTCCTGTAGCACAAATTTTGAGCAAACAAGACGTCGACCTTTTAAAAAACTTCAGTTCTTTGTGTGAATCTGTCAAATCTATTCTAAGCTCCGTTTCTATAAAAAAAAAGTGTCATATTTTTTCAGCAAAAAGTAACAGTCTGACATTTGGGAGAAGGCTTTGAAGCTTCTGTATGAAATATCGTTTGTAAACACAATGCAAGCTTTTCAACAAAACTTCGGTTCTCTGTAAACGCCGGTTGAGTCAACTGTATTTGAATGAAAAAGTATCCAAATTTTGTCAAAAATATTCCACTTTGACATTTGAAAAAAGATTGTTAGAAAGCATCAAAACTCAACCCTCTTGGCAGGATGACTCAAGGATGCCACCATTCAAAACAAAACACCATTAGTAAACTTTCCGTGGATCCCTTAACAAAATTTCGATTTTCTGTTGACTCCATTCCAAACTCTAGATTTACAAAAATGTTATAGTTTTAGAAAAATTTTCTATTTTATGTACTGCATATAAAAACGCCAGAAAGCTTAACCCTTTCGTGCATTTGTCCAATGCGCTCAAAACATTGTCGGTCATACATTTCACCTCCCTAGGCGACGATTCCTGTGCAATTGTGGGATTATTTGTCGATTTCAAGTATTTTTTGAGCTTCCCTAAGGAGTAAAGAAAGGGAGTAAATAGGTTTAGAAAAAATCTTGAGTAAGAAACAAAAAAAACACCAAAAAACAAAGGGGTCTCTCATATATTTCACCCATATAGAAGAACTTTGGCAGTGGTTGGAGTAAAATTTACAAAACCTAAATTTTGTAGGCGAGTCCCTTTGAGAGATGGAAACAAAGTGTAAGAATATTAAGACACAATGTTGCAGAGAATAAATTAATGGCCATCAGTCAGACACTTCACCCTCGTAGAGGCAACTTGTTTCAACTTCCATCATTTTTTGAGGTTAGAGACGAAATGCAACCTTACAGGGTCTAACCTGCTTCAGCGAAGACAAATAGATGCAAATTGATTGTGACTGTCAGGTTTTTTTCTTTTTTAGTGTGCTAGTGTTATTTATAGACACAACACCGTACTACAAAATGAAAAATAATTCACTGCAATGATTACACATAAATAAGTCGAATACAATACATACTAGACAAAGTCACATACACCTCATAATAATTATTTTTGACCTTGTTGGTTGGTCATAAACTTTAAACTAAACAAATAAATACAAAAAGTGAAGAAAACTATTAAATAGATATGTGTACTTGCTAAAAATTAAAGCATTTACAAATAGAAAAAAAAAACATTAATGAAAAAACCAAAATTGAGGAAAACATAAAAACACATGAGCATTGAAATAGTTCAAGGGTTCAATATTTTCATCATAATTTTCATATGTTTTTGAAAATTTTGCAAATAAATACGACATAAAAAGTATAGGAAAAAAATCCACACCAAAGAAACATGCTAATAAAAGCATACATATTGTTGTATCATATTTTTATGCAGTGTTAATATTCATTCTAAAGTTTTAAATACATTCAATCGCCTCAGTCATACTATGAGTACTAGACTTAGCATATTGTTAGCTATTGGTGCCAACTCATAGGAAACGTAAGGTCGATTGTTCGTTCGTTCGGTCGGTCGGTTCTCATTTTATGTGACGTTATGCGATATTATATAGCTATTATTATGTATGATATGTTGTTGTTGTCTTGCTGTTCTTTTTTTCTTGTACTTTAATATGTGGTGTCTACTTTTCTCAGTCTTTAGCTTGGCTCTATGTGATTTTATGTTGTAATAAAGTAAGACTTAATTCTTTACAATTATCATCTTACACACTATTTGTACATAGACCGTAAATGTGTACTCGTTGCTATTATACTAGAATAACAACAACAACAACACAACCAGCAATGTTAACAACAACAACCATAATGACGGCAAAACAGGTAAATTACAAAAGAATGAAATACAATTTCAAGAAATAACATCAATTGTCACAATTGGAGTGATTCTCAACTACTAATTTCATAGCTTAAACAAATGTTGAGGTTTCACTATTGAAAATATCCACGGTCGATCAACTATGACGCCCGCAAGAAGCAATTAAAGTGGAACATGGGAATATTTCGAAATTTTAATCCATTATAAATTGCGTAATAATCCATTTAGGATAATAATATTGTATAAATAAAATTATAACACCGGAAATGGCAGAGCTACGCCTGCTACCTAATATAGCTCCCATATGAGGTCAAGAAATTTTAAAAACATCTTGATATTTATTGTTTGGATAAATATTGTGTGAAAAAATAATTTCACAAGAATTCAGCCAAAGACACCAAAACAACTTTTTTTTAAAATTCTTAATCCCCTTAAAATAACTATCATTTTATCTAAGACAACCATAATTAACATATTAACGAGTAATATAGCGGTAAATAAAAAAACAATGGACGAGCCACGCCCACTACTTAATTAAGTCTACATATAAATTCTCAAAATTTTTTCAAACTTACCTAATCCTTCCTCGAGAACAAGGAGATTTAGTGCGTACTTAACAATTCTATTGACAAATAATTTCACAAGAAATGAGTGAACAACGTCCACAATTTCATGTAGCTTCCATATAAAACCAGCGATTGTTTTTTTTTTTAATTTTGAGTCACCATAATAGTCAAAATCTTTCACTTTACTTCTTCACTTCATTTTTTGCTCGAGCTTCTCTTCTATTACTGTTGTGTGTGTTAACTTTTGGACTGTATTAGAAGGGACTTACTTATTTTAGCCAGTTCCGAACGGTAGAACTCTTGCGACATCACTTTTTCTGAGCTTTGTCGCAGAGTTCGTTTAGAAGCTTTTCCGTGGCAAATTGTTACTGCCGGAAGAATTGCCAATTGCTTGCAACAGGTGGAGATGAACCCACGACATATATATATATATATATATATATATATATATATATATATATATATATATATATATATATATATATATATATGTATGTACATAAAGTATTAAATAGAAATATTAACTTGTACAGTGTGTCAAGCCAAAAGCGACCCTTCAAATAATAAACGATGCATAAAATTATGCCAACACTTGCATGTGGTATGATGTAGGAACTATTGCTGTCGTCGTTCATTTTAGCGATGTTGTTACTGTTAATAAGTAAATTTACTAACTATACAAATAATAATTATTACAAAATGTCATATTTGTACCCACCTATTAATTACAAAAGAAATTTATCTATGCAAACATATTTTTCCATTATTTGCAAAACTTTTATATATTCAATTTTAATACCTTCACACTGACACGGAAAAAATGACAAATAGCATTAGGAAACAAACAATATTTTCATGATAGCTAATGGACTTTAACAGATTTTAATAAATGTAAACTTAATTCAAAATCAACAACGCTGCATCAAAATGTTGTAATTGTATGTTGACGAAATATTGAAACATTTTATTGCAACAAATTGCATCAACATTCTGCGTTGGCATGCTGTGTCAGTATGCGGCGTCAACATATTGCATCAACATATTGCTTCTAGAAGTTACATCGACATATTGCATTTACATGTTGCGCCACTAATTGACGGAACTTACTGCGTCATAAAGTCACACCAATATGTAATATCCACATGTTGCCCTCATTAAGCCGCACAAACATTTTGAATTAACATGTTGATGCAACACTGGGTACTGATGTATCAATATCTCCAGTCACAGATCATATTCTGAGGGTTCGTTTCTTCTGGAAACATCTGTAAAACATTATCAAAATGTGTTAATTAATAAAGAAGAAAAGAGTTCGTTCTGAGAAAAGCTTATACGATACAAAATTACACGACTGAGAGGGCATGAAATATTCATAACACAATTCAGATTAGTGCAAAAATTGGGATGAGTGCAAAAAATGTAGAAAAAGTCCTCACTGAGGAAAAAATATTCATCTATCAAAATGTTAATGGAAGACTTGAGCGTATCGTTGTATGGTCTGAAAGTCATCAAAAAAAGCATCCTTTCAACTTCAATTTCAGTTTTGGGAACAAAAAGAAGTCGCACGGTGCCAAATCAGGTGAATACGGCGGGTGATTCAACACACAGACCTGATTCCGAGCCAAAAATTGACGAACAATGAGTGCTGTGTGACTCGGTGCATTATCGAGCAACAGAGGCCAAGTTTTTGGATCGCGGTATTCTGGTCGAACACGACGGATTCTGAACATCAGAAGCTCGGCCAATGAGCCCTTTGGGGCTTTAAGTGCCACATATTTATTTATTTTTTTTTATGATGGAACTTTTCGTGTTTTTTTGGCTTGTGGTGAGCGACTTTTTGCCATCCACAAACCGTTTATGCCATATAAAAACATTTGATCTTGATAAACAAGCATCGCCATACGCTTGCTGCATCATTCCGAATGTTTCTGATGCACTTTGACCAATTTTTGCGTGGAATTTATTGACCACTCGTTGCTCTTTGTTTGTTAAAATTTCAACATCAAACGAACACGTGTTTTGTAAAATGAATGCCAATAAACATTAAATGTCAACCAAATGCCATGAAATTTTGATAGTTAGTAGAGGAGGGTTGAAGCTTCAAAACGCATGTGCTCACACATAGATGGCGCGCTTGGTTGCTGAGGTATGGTTCGAGTCTTAATACGTAATTGTCGCACCTGGTACTAAGTGCAATAGCCGTATGTCTCATATGAGTCTGCACACCTTGTATTACTTTAGCGGTTAGTTGTTATGCAACATCTTTATACTCTCATCGTGCATTTTATACGTACACATATTATTACAAGTATATGGCATTTAATAATATCGCGTTTCATTTCACTCTCAAGCAATCTATTATTTCACTCAAACTTTTTCTTGTAAAACTCTCAACTGAATTGGCTTCGTCATTGGATGTCTTCTTTATTATTATATCGCTTTAATTCAGTTTGAAGTTATTTATATTTATTTTCTTTATTTTTCCTTCCCCTTGAACATCAATATACTATAATTTTCATAATTGTTGTTGTGACTGTTACTATAGTCTATCTTGTCTCCTTTGCATTCACCATCAACAGCAGCAGCAGCAGCAGCAGAGACAGCAAAAACAAACGAACCAAATAATTTCGCTTTCAATAAAACACGTTTATCACTTAATGATATTCGATATACACTTTGGATGAGGAGCTATTATTTCTTGTTTTATTATTTTATTATATTTTTTCTCTTTCATTTTTAGTTTTTCTTTTTATTTATTATTTTTGTGTCATTCACAACCAGTACAAATCTCGATGATATTGTCTGTGGCCAGCTTATATGATATGAGTATGTATACATATACTATGTACGTACATGTGTAAATTATATTATGCGTAACGCCAAATGCAATGACATAAACTATTCACATCTATATTTAATCAAACACACATACACACAAGCATATAGCATATATTCGAGTACCTAGTGTGCAAAAATTCGATAGAGAAGATGTTCAATGTTTCAATGAATATAAACATTGTATCCAGTAAACCTCTGCTGCTCTCAGTATGTTTACTGAAGCCTAGTAACTCCGTTGGTAATCCTTCTCAGTAGGACGTTGTGATTACTTCTTTCCTTTACATTTTTGGCTAACATTTTCTGTTGGGTATTGGGTATTCGCATATGTATTATTATACTCTATACATACATATATATGAGCGCAAATGGTGCAAGTGAAAGAGAGCTTAATTTAGTTATTATAGTAAATGCACCCAAATGCTTCAAATTGTTTTTCTAGTATAGATCCCTCCTCTCCCTTGGTTGTGCCGTGTTAATTGTTCATAAATTTTAGATATATTTATTGATTCCATTATTGTTTGCACTTAACTCTACTTACGTGTACATTTGTAAGTAAAAATTGTAGAGAAAAGAAAATTGTTGAAAGTGTAATTTTATTCGCTACCAATATTATTGTTATTATTATTCATATAATATAGTTTTATTATTCTTATTATTATTTATTATTATTTTTTCTCTTACTTTGTATCCATACAATATTATCATTGTCAACATTGCCTATCCGTAGGCATAATTCTTGCAACATTTGTCAGTATTGTTGCTACACATTTATTCACTTCGTGAAATTAAAAAAGTCGTGTTCTCCCAAAGAAACGAAGAGAAATATCAGATTTGGGCCCACGTAAATTTTAGAACACACACAATAACTTGATCCTATGAAAACGATTTTTGTCAGTGCCGGAAATAAAAAATTAGAAATAGCTACACAGGAATTACTCCTATAGCAATAAAATGTATAACTGGCCACCATATTTTTTTCCTTTCTAATATTTCTTTACACTTATTTATCCCCAAAGAAAATTCCCACATAAAATCCATGTGAAAACATCGAAAAATCATCTAAAATTCACAAAACTGCTCAGGAATCATACAAATAGTGAAGGAATGTATAAGAGACCCTCCTTATTATCACTTATAGCACTTACCATCCGTAACCACCCCCATACAAAATGAGCAGATAACCCCATAAAAATCGATTAAAAAAAACACTATAGCTGCCCAGGAATCCTTCCTAGTATTGCTGAACCTTACTAATTTTTCCTAATTAGTATTTTTCCGGAACATATTTACCCTCTATATCTACCCCTTCAGGGGGGTTCCCATACAAAATTAATCCAAAAACACCTGAAATTCGACAAACATCACTACAGCTGCTATGGCGTTGCCCATAGAGTAGTGGACTGTATGACAGCCGTTCATTAATTTTTCTACCTTAATATTTTCTCATTATATATTTATGCCTTCTTTCGTCCATAGAATCGATAAATAACACTATTGCTACCCAGTAATCATCACTGGAGTGGTAGAGTGTATCATCAAACCTCATTCATTTTTCCTTCTTAACATTTTCTCCGAATATACTTTCCACCTATCTCCACCCCTTAAGGATGCTGCCATACTAAATGAACACGAAAAATCGCTGAAAATCGTCAAAGAACCTTATTAATCCACAAAGTTTTCCTTAAAAATAATCTTTTGAAAATATTTAAACCTTATCTTTACTTCTTAGGCGGACTTCCCTATAATATGAACGCAAAAACACCCGAAAATCGACAAATAATCCCAGCGCTGCTCGGAAACTATCGCTAGAGCGATAAAATTGTATGATTGATCCTCATTAATTACGCCTCTAGACAATTTTCTGATCATGCTTACCCCTATTTGTGCTCTTTACTCAATAGCTGGACAGGAATCATACTTAGAATGCGATTCCTGTTAATTTTGCTTTAAAATTATATGTATATTTTTTTTTTTTTTGTAAATACACTAAGCTCTATCTTTGCTCCTTAAAGATGATCCCCTATAAAAACATCTGAAAATTTGCATATAACCTCGTAGTTGTCTATTAATGTGTTTTCGTCAACATTTCCTCCGAACATACTTGGCCCCCTCTCTTCAGCTCTAAGATGGACTCCCTAATAAAATATCGCATTTGACTCGTACGATGCAGTGGAATTATTTTCAAGACTTATCAGATTGTTTATGGATTAATTCATAGAAACCTTTTCCCAATTAAATAAAATGCCGAATTACAGAAAATTCAATATAAATGTCACGTCAATCATGTCCATCCATAGTACTTTTGCATCGAAATATAATAATTAGACCATTCCGATGATGCTCTACCACTTCCACGGGCATGAACGTTATAAGTTCAGCCAATATCTTTGTACTATCGTAGATGATATGTGTTTCTTCCACATATGCAATGTACTCTGAAAATGTGTTACCAGATTGTCGCTTTCGTTCGCCATGATGCGATTATAATTTACAAAGGCTTTTTTTTTTTTTTTTTTTCTTCTACCATGATTTTAATATGCATTGTATAATACCATAAATTTGGTTGTATATTTTTTTCCATATTCCTACAGTCGTTTATGTTGCTATTGCTGTGTATTCAATAGTTGTCTTTCCGAAGACTACAATAATATTGAAAGTCGTTCGTACTTAACTTACTCCATACATACATATAGTATGTATGTAGGTATGTGTATATACATTATTATGTATGTATACATATTGTGCATATAAATAAATGGGTGTCTGCAAAAACATTACTTAATTCACGGTTTGCGGTTAATTTTGCTTTCGTTGTTTTTTTTTACGATTAGTAGGTACTACTACTTACTACTACTACTACTACTTATTTGCTAGTTAGTATTACCATTTTTCGTTTTGCACTCATTATTATAATAATTGTTGTTGTTGCTGCAAATGTATATTTCCGTTTTGGCACATAATGTGCTGATTTGATTTCAATTTTTTCTCTGAGTTTTAATTTTTTTCTTCTCTTTGTTGGATTTCTTGTGTATTCATTTCAGTAGACTTAGTTTTTTCTGTAAATGACTACAATAATAATAACATCAATAGCTGCAATAGCTGCACTGCAGTAGCTCTGATAATCGACAGCAACAAACAACAACCAATAAGCAAATAAAACTAAAGAAAAAATCGAAAGAGCCAAGAAAGAAAAAAATTGTTACAGGGTCATTTGCTTGCTTGAAATTGTTTCAGTGATTTTTCTCTTCTTCTTCAACATCATTGTATTGTTGCATTATTTATCAATTTTATCATTACTCATTTTCTTTGATAATTTTTGTTTTTTCTTTAAAATCATACTTGCAAGCATTGTTTATAATTACATTTCTGTAGCCCCAACAGGAAAGTAAAAAAACAGTGCTGAACGCAATAAATTGAAAAGAAAAATATAGGTATTTGTTTATTTGTTGTATTATCAATGCCTATTAAAAATAACTCCAATTTTCATCGAATTAACTAAATAAATTAAAATGAAATTATTAAACGCTAACAATAAGCGGCAAATAAATAAAACCCATATGCTTCATTTACACAGCAATAGCAGTGGTCAATAATAATAAATTCACATAAATTAAATATCAATTGTTACGTTGATTGTTTCATCATAATTAATAAACAATTCGTATGTACACATGTTTCTAATGAAAAGAAAAATCAAACAAATATGGGAGAGGATGCCATTATAATTGATTTCAATATGAATTTAATATCAATCAAATCTATGGAAAAATATATAAAAACAGGCAAAAAATATTATTGAAATTTTTGTTTGTTTTATTTTTCAATTAATTAGTTAATATTTACTACTTTAAAATTGCTCCATTAATTTGCAACTGCAGTCATATGTAACAAAAGACTCAAGAAACAAACCTGATGACGAGTCCTAACGAATATCCAACGAAAGACTTAGGAAACAAACTTAGTTTGGTACTAAAAAAACTAGGAAAAGACTAAAGAAATTCCAACAGGAAAATACTTATGTAGGGCATATGCAAAACTGAGTAGGAATTATTGTATTATTTTTAGAAATTAATCCTTCAATCAAATAAAAAAAAAAACGTGACGTTGGGGCAAGGACAACTCCTTGTTCATCAAGTGGACCACGCGAAATCAGACTGAAGTCTGTTAGAGGATATGAGCGCTACGACTTATACCTGTGAGGGCCAACCACAAGTGTTGCATGCTCTGCGACCATACGAGGTCTTTTGTACCCAAGCCCATCTACGACACTAGAATCTCCTCTACCTTTTTGATAAAAGACAGAATTGATCTTGTCACAATTTTGATGATTAAAGCTGGTGTTGAGAAACTCAACTGAAAGCCGGGCATTCCCAAAATATATGAATTGATGTTTCATCCTCCTCCAGACAGAGTGTACACTCCGTGTCAAAGGATAATCCCATTTTGTGGAGGTGGTACTTTAACCAGTTATGTACTGAGAGATAGCCGGTTACTAGGCTTAGATTTGTACTGCTAAGGCTAATTCTGTCAAGAGCTGTATCAAAGCTGATGTTGGTATTTATCGTTGTAATGTTTTTCTATTATAGCGTTGGCCTATGCCCAGCTTATACCGTAGAAAGGCTCAGGGCCTGTCAGTGGAGAAGACTAGCCAGCTCTTGCTAGTTCGTCCGCCACTTCATTGCCCTCAATTCCGTTGTGCTCCGGTACCCAACACAATGTGACCTTATTTCGCATAGAAAGTTTTTGTAGGATAAGAAAGCATTCGGCGACTAATTTGGAAGAGAACTCCAATGAGGAGAGAGATTTGATGGCAGCTTTGAGCCCTTTTGCATGTAGGTGACGTACACAAAGTTCTATGGTGTGTATTTCTGTTTGGAAGACAGTTGGCCACCAGGCCATTGCAACGGATATGCAAATATTAGGACCGTATATCCCGGCGCCTGAATCTTCATCTGTCTTCGATCCGTCTGTAATCCAAACGCAGTTATTTTCTGAGGGCATTAAATTGCTATTGGTTTTCCATTCCAGTCTGTTTGGGATGATTGTGGAGAAGCGCCTGGGAAAATAATTAATCCTTATATGATTAGAAATATTGATTTTCATGAAAGCCAATATATACAATATATGCTTGTCATTATGATAGCACTATTATTGAAGAGATTATAAAGCTAATTATATATGTATATGGGAGCTATATGATATAGTGGGAGTGGCGCGCCTATGTTTAGCCAGTTATTGAAATACTAAAATATTGACTTTGTATGGGAGCTATATGAAATAGTGGGTGTGATGCATATATTTTCTTACTAAACCTTTAATCGTTAAAAGATAGATATCAAAAATGAAAATAACTGTGCTATAGTCATTTTTAAGGGGAATATAGCGAAATTATTGTGCAGGTCAATTTAGTGACTTTGCATGAGAGCTCTATGAAGTAGTAGTTTTCAGTTGAATGTATTTGCCTGAATCATAGATTTTTTTTGCAAAAATTTTATCCCAATATATCAATATTTACTCAAGTTTTCATGCCTATCAAGAATTCAATAGGCAGGCGGAGAAAGAAACTCAGAAGGATAATTGATTATTTTAGTAACTTCTTATAATGACGGCAGTAAATAAATTTTTGAAAAATAATATTTTATATAAAATTGTGATACATTTAATTATATAGATCAGTATGAAATATAAGCCATATTGTGTTGTACGAAATAGTATGGAAGCTGAATGATGCAGCAAAAATTCTTCTGAATAAATGGGAAGCAAGAAGATATCTGAAAGAGATCAGTGAAGTAACTAATAAAAAGAACACCTCACAAAACATATGTACTTTGAAACTGACTAACTTAAATAAATCGTTGTAAGCAAAGTTCAATTTAACACTCATAATACTAATAGCAGTAGTAGGGAAAGCTCATTCTGAGATCATCAACATTCTTGATAGCAAATGCAGAGCTTGAATTGCATATGACATTACCATTACCATGATCAACTAGATACTGCTAAGATCACACTACAAGAGCACAATGTAATATGCGTATAAAAATATCCACAGGCAATAAACAGCTACTGGCAACATAGTATGCAATAATCGATATTATAGATGCAAACCATATATATATATTGTAATAACTAAATCATTGATCAGTAGAATCATAACAGCTGTAACTATAATACGTGTATAACAACAACAAAACCCTATGTCGACAAGGCAAACCACATTTTTTTGTTACTATTTCTTTTGTTATTGTTTTTACTTAATGCCCATTGATATTGTATGGATATATAATTTTTTAGCTCTTACTCTTAGTGGCTGCAGTTGCTACTAGGTATTCTTTTGTTTTTTTTTTTTTGTATTTTCTATTTTATTTTTACATGTGAACTTATTATTTATTCTCATTTTCTCTCGTGCTCTCATTTTAGATTATTGCTTGTGCTTTTTCTCTACCACTTACAATTCTCTTTCAATTGCTATAGATTTCTTAATGTTTCACAAACGTATTATTAAATATTATTGTTATTATATTCGACGGCATTTTTTGTTTTGTTTTTGTTTTTATAATTTTTTCATTTTTTTTTTTTTAATAATTTAACAGCTGCAATAACAGCATAACATTCTTTAGTAAATTTATTAATATTAACATATTTATTACTTTGCCACACAATGAAAAATTGTATAATTTTAAGCATAAGCCCGATAGATAAGCAATATTCTGGTGTTTGGTATGATTTTGGTATAATTTTAATTTCATTGTCATACAAATGTTATATACATTTTTCGAATAACACAATTTATTATTGGAAAAATCATTTTCCTTTCCATATTGTTTTCAATTATTGCAAAATAACTGTACATTTTGTAGAGGAACCACACTAATACGTGGAGATATTAGGTAAATATGTTTAGAGAAAATGTTAGAAAAGAAAAATTAATGAGTATTAGAAATACATTTCACCGCTCTAGCGCGATTTCTGGGCAGATATGGAGATATTTGTTGATTTTCAAATGATTTTTCGATCACTTTATATGGGCGTCTACTTAAGGGGTGGAGAATATGTTTAGAGGACATATTAAGAAGGAAAAATTAGTGGAGATAGTCATATATTTTACCGAGCTCAGGTCTATTTATGTGCCGTTATGGGGTTATTTATTGAATTTTATTCGACAAAGCCACATGTAGACCAATGAAATGTTTTCTTCTCAATCCAAATGTACCATATGGGTCAAATGTACTCCTACTTCCACCGCTTAAGGGAACCTCCATACAAAATGATCGAAAAACACCAGAAAATCGACAATAGCTGGGAAGGGTTCGCTCCTAGAGCCTGTGGGGTTATTTATTGAGTTTTATTCGACAAAGCCACATGTAGACCGGTGAAATGTATCAGTAACCCATATTAATTTTTTCTTCTCAATATTTCCCCCAAACGTACTTAAGTCCTACCTGCACCGCTTAAGGGAACCTTTGTATAAAATAACTGAAAATCACCAGAAAATCGAAAATATCTGGAAAGGGTTTGTCTCTGGAGCGATAGAATATATGACCGTATACTACTAATTTTTTCTTCTGAACGTTTCCCTTTAACATACTTACCACCTGTATTCAATCCTTAAGGGGACTCTCATACAACATGACCGAGAAAGTACCTTGAAATGGACAATATCTGCCAAGGAATCGATGCTAGATCAATAATATGTATGACTGACCCCCATTAATTTTTCTCCTCAATACTTTCTACGAGCATACGTATCTCCTATCTCCACCGTATAAGGGAACCCACATACAAAATGAACGAAAAAATATATAAATCTACAATACTGAAATATGAATTGTCCTTAGGGTCATAACATGTACGACAGACCTTCATTAATTTTTTCTCCTCAATATTTCCTCCAAACATACTTACCTCCTATCTCCACACTTTGAAGGACTCCTATACAAAATGACCGAAAAAGCATCTGAAAATCGACAACATTTCCCCAAGAATACTTACTCCACAGCTCCATTTCATAGACAGGCTCCCATACATGATTGAAGTTTTTAGTATGTAGATATATGTAGATATATAGTTCCATATCAGAAATTTCTTTATGTTTCCGTGGTAAAGAATACATGAAATTATTCAAACTTTATATTTTTCACTATGCCAAATCATTTAATAATTTGACTCACCGTAATGTAAATGTTTATTGGTTGCAGTATAACCCAAAAATGCATTTTGAGTTTTCCGACAACTCAATATATTCATAATTTATTTTGTATACAAAATATTTTGTTGAATATTTTAACCTTGACCTGATTTTTTGTTGATAACAAAATTTGAATAACAAATGAAAATTATACAGAAGCTAAAACAAAGCAATTATGCTTATGTAAAAGAAGCACACTCAAAACAACACTAAATGAAAAGCAAATTTTAATTAAAATAATACCTTGCTATTCTCTATTATACATATTTGAATTAATAGTGAATTATGGTCAGTAACTACATATTAAATTGAAAAGGTTCATATAAGAGAAATTAATCATCTGCTCATTTATGGGAGACATCAGACGTGCAAGTATATTGATAAGCTATTACAAACTGATTGTTATATGTGAATATGGGCATTTTTAAGCATAATTGACAAGATGATAGCATTAAAGTATTATATTTTTTTTTCAATATTTACTAATTTTATACTGTAAAAAATATTTTTTTTTTTAATTTTCCCCCCAACTCATGACATATTTAATACTCCCACAAGACAAAAAAACAATTGTTACTAAATATTGCTTATGTAAGTTGCATGTAAAATCAAAATAGATCAAATCAATAAAATAGTCAAAGAAACCGAAACAAAAAAACGAAGAAATTAATTAAATCATTAATCAATTTTTATGTAAACCTACAAATTATAAGCAAAAAAAAAAAACCAACAAACGTGTTAAAAGTGAAACAAACATGTTTGCGTTCATTACCTCTAGGCATTTATGCATCCATAGTATAGTCGGTACGATTGAATCAACCAAAAGACTTAAGAAACAAACTCACCATTTATTGAATCAACCAAAAAGACTTAGGAAACGAACTCGTGCACTCATTTCTAACTCGTTGCATGCATGAGTATCAAATTGAACGAGTACTCGTATGTAACGAAATACTCTTGAAATTACCACCTACCTATCCTTGAGTATGTGAGCATTTATATATTTGTAGGTGCAGCAAATAAACTATTAGTATGTTTTTATTTATGTTAATAAATTAACAATAAGAAATAATGGATGCCTTTGTTTGTTGTTCATGGACTGAACGAATTTCAGTTTCAATTTCAATTACATATATATATTGATTTTGTATTTGTATATTATTATTAACTACTTACAAAAAAATCAATTAAAATTTATTTCGTCTCTCTTTCTCTCTCTCTCTCTCTCTCTCTCTCTCTCTCTCTCTTTCTCTAATAGTTACACAAACAAATGTCACAGCAACAGCTTCAGTCGGTTTTTCATGTAGACAATGTTGCCGCAGTGCCACACTATGAAGTCGTACAGATTCTACATCATAATTCTGCTGTTGGATCGAGCAATGAAGAATCACAACAGCAATTGCATCGTCGTCGAAGACGTCGCAGTATTAACACTATGCCAGCATCACATCATGTTAAAAAGGATTTAAGTAAAACACTGTATTATAGTGAATTGAAGGCGGCTGCTAAAGCTGCAGCCGATGCAGCAGCCAATAGTATACACACGAGTACAAGTACATCGACAGATAGTATGCTGCCATCTGTTAGTGATATAAAAGAACATAATGTCTCACTCAGTGCATTCGGTGAACATTTAAATTTAACACTACGACCCACTGATGGGCTATTCAAAGATTCACCGCATACGTTACGCATGTGGAGTGTGAATAGCGAAGCGAATGCAACACATGGATTGGATATGCAAGAAATACTTGATGAGGTGAGTAAACGTAGACCAAATATTTAACAAAACAAATATTGTATTTTATATTTATTTTTTTGATTGTAAATGTATGTACCAGCAAATGCAATATAGGGTGTGGTATTTTTTGTTTCCTTATTTTTTATTTTTTTTTAAATTTTTTTTTTTTTGTATTTTTATTTTTTACATCTCATACACAAATTCTGTGCATACTCGTACATTAGCTGACAACATGTTCTGTTTGTTATACACTGATATAAGGGAAATGTTCTTGGGTTGGCGAAGAGTGCGTTTGTTCTGATTTTCATTTTCATATATCTCCAATGATTTGTTTGAAATCAACAAAATTAATATTTTTACCAATGAATGTGTGAAGTCC
Organism: Megamerina dolium; assembly: GCA_963854835.1. Lineage (NCBI taxonomy): Eukaryota > Metazoa > Arthropoda > Insecta > Diptera > Megamerinidae > Megamerina > Megamerina dolium. The sequence continues at coordinate 34,794,078 of OY978525.1, forward strand.
GATGAAAACAAGGCCTTTGTCACTTCCAATGATTTCTTTTGCAACGTTTTTCTTTCATACCTTATGAACATAAATATAAATCTATAGAACTGAAATCAAGTATATAAGCTGAATTGTATCGAAAAATAATTCTGTTTAAAACTTTTCAGAATTGGATAAAAACTACGATTATCTCTCATATAAAAATATGCTTTCGTATGTATTTTTTCACAATTTATGTAAAAAATGTAAAGCTATAAAGCTGAAATTTAGTGCATAGATTTAGTGCATTTGCCCTAAGATATAAAGTAATGATGCTGAAACTTGGTATTTAAAATTATATTTACCATCGAATAAACTTGCTGGAGTATCAGCGAAATCATTTGGAAACCACAACTACCTCCCATACAAAAATGTGTCCCCGAACATGTTTTTTGACACTTTTCGCACAAAAATGTGAACCAATGACGTTATAGCTCGATATATAAAATTATATTTACTAACGAAATAAAGTTCTTGAGAATGAGCGGAATTGATTGTAAATCACACCTGCTTCCAATACAAAAGTATGCTTTCGAAAATGAATTTATTCAGGCTTTACTCCCAAAATATAAAGCTATGGTACTGAAACTTGGTACTTAAGATTATATTTGCTAAAGAATGAAGTTCTTGAAGAATGAACAAAATCGATTCAAAATTACACATACCTCCCATACAAAAATATGCTTTCGTACGATTGATTTCACACTTTTCGCACGAAAACATAAAGCTATGAGTTAAAACTTAGCATATATAATTAAATTTATCAGTGAATAAATAAATTCGAAGATGGGCGCAATCGCATTAATATCAAGATTATCTGCCATACAAAAGTATGTATTATAGCTTGATATTTTCCATAAAATTTTATCAACAATTTCCAACTATTCCTAACCACAGCAATATTCATCTATATAGAGTTTTTCTTTTTTTGGTACAAATGTCATGCTGTCAAATGTCAAATGTTAGTCAAATTTAGTGCCAAAATGCTAACATATATCGTTTTAGACTTTCAAAAGATTAAATTCTTGCAATTTTTTTTTTTCATTTTTTTGTACACATTATCTCTATTATTGGACAAAAGTGATAAAATATTCGAAATATTCAAATTTCCACGTCAACATTGTTAAGTGGTTAAGTACAACAAGTATTATTGTGGACAATAGTTACAGGCAATAGCAGTAACAGCTGTCAAATTGCCTACAATTGTTATTTTTAACAATTTTTATATATAACTTAATATATAAATACTTGTATATAGTTATTTTTCTTTATGATTTCTGCTTGAATATTTGTCATATTACACTATGTAATTGTGTATGTATGCACTAAGCTTTGTAAGCATAAGAAAAGTGTAGACATAAATTTAGCTTATGCAAAAATGCAAAATAGAAGGAAACTTGTCATTTGAATTTCTGGTAAATTTGATATGTTGGTATATATTTTTGTAACATTTTTTTTCTATTTAAATTTATATTTGTTACTCTACATTCATATTCAAGGAAGCATATTTTGCTTGGTGTCATTTTTTTCTTTGTGGTTTTTGATATGTATTTTTAATAATCATAAGCAACAACTATGATCTTGTCTCGTTTTACTACTTTCATTCATGTTACTTTCTTATTTCTTATTTTTTTTTTTTATTAAAAAGATTTGGTCATATATAATTTTTCTTTTAAAATTAGCACTTCCGTTGACACAGCTGAAATTTAATTTCCGTTTTCACTCAAAAAATTTTTGTTCACATGTTTCTTTTTTATTTTTTTTTTTACTTGAATTCACAAATTAATCAATATATTTGGCATATGAATTTCGAGTGTTTCCTTTTTTTTTTTTTTGTAATTATTACAATACATGGGAAAATATATTTTGTTATGCTAGACTTTCTTCTGAGGGTCAAACTCCAAATAGCATGCCAAGGTATAACTAAAACATTTTGTATCATCTGCTATCATGAATTCTACTATGGAGATCACAAAATGTTCAATAGTAAAAGGTTTGTCCACATAACGACAATACTAGTGTTGCCCCACAAGCATCTCCAATGACGCCCAATTGCAAGAGTTTACTTTGGAATATTTGCCTTCTAAATTTAAAGTTATTAAACTACAACTGAGTACATAAAATTGATTTCATCAAAGGATGAATGTATTAAAAAATTTTATGAGATCGGTTAAAAAACACTACTACCTCCCATACAAAAATATGCACCTACCAGTATATTTTTGCTCTTTGCGGTTTAAAATACAAAACGATTAAACTAAAACTCAGTGAATAAGATTATTTTTAATAGTAAATCGACAGCATTGAAAATAAGTGAAATTAAATGAAAATTGGGCGTACCTCCCATACAAAAGTATGCTTTCGAATATAGGTTCGCTGACTTTGCGCACGATAATATAAAGCTATAGGATTGAAACTCGGTGAATATGATTATTTTTGCATAGCAAATAGCACATTAAAAAATGAGTGAAATCGAATAAAAATGGCTTATACTTCCCATACAAAAGTACGTTTTCGAATATATATTTGATGACTTTGCGCACGTAAATAGACAGTTATGGGACTACAGCTCTGTAAATATGATTATTTTTATGTAATAAATTAGTACTTTTGTGGATAGACATTATCGGATGAAAATCACGACCACATCCCATACAAAAGTACGTTTTCAAAAATATGTTTGATGAATTTGCGCCCGTAAAAAGACAGTTATAGGACTAAACTCTCTGAATATGATTATATTTATGTAGCAAAGGAGTACTTTTAAAATGGACGTTATGGGATGAAAATCACACCAACCTCCCATACAAAAATATGTTTTCGAATGTATGTTTGTGAACTTTTATGTATGAAAATATAATGCTCTAGAACTGAAACTCGATAAATATGATTATTTTTATATAGGAAATAAGTACTTTTGAAAATTTATGGTATTAGTTGAAAACCACATCTACCTCCCATACAAAAGTACATAATTGAATATATGCTTAATGATTTTTCGCACAAAATTATTATGTTATAAAATTGAAAATCGGTACATATGATTATTTTTATCCGTAAAGAAGATGCTTTTGATTTGATAAAATTATCTTATGGAAGCTACAGCTAGAGGCTAATTGAAGTAATTTCCCCTTACGCTTTTTTGCTTCGTAAAAGTCTGTTGGAAGCAATTTTGACTGTGTACTTGCGAAATTGATGTTTTTATTAAATTGAAAAACCATAAATTTCATACTGGAACACATTAAGGAGTAAGTGAGCGTGGTTCTATTATTATTGTTGCTTTAAACACAAATCGCTTAAACTTTATAAATAACATATCTGTTTAAATTGACTCTATTCCACATATTTGAATGCAAATATATTATTTTTTAATAAAAATGAATCATATGAAAATATACTCAGAAATTACTTTAATAGAGACTTAATTTGGAGTTATTTTATGAGAAATTAATCTCGACATTCATATACTTAGAAGCTCTATTGACGCAATGACTTCCCATATTTTTAATTATTTTTTTATGAAATGATCACTCTGTCGACTTCTAATAATAAAGGACATAGTTTGTTGCCCCCCTCAACTATCGATAAAGTCTTTAAATTGGTCTCATATATGCCAGTTAAAAGTTATATCCTAAAGGTAGCTTCCAATGTCCCTGCGGAAATGTTATGGAAGTCATATCAAGATTAGGAATGGCTTTTTAAGCGTATCGAAATGCATATTACAAGGTGCGACAATTATGTATTAAAACTGCCTCTAGAAAACACAACTAAAACACGATAACTGCTAATTTTTCGGTATCGATTTAACAGTGATTCAAACGCGTGTTCCAGCTCATTTTTCGGAATTGCCTCCAGTGCCCTCGTCGAAGACCGTTGTATGATATTAATGTCATCAAGAAAGCATCCTTTCAACTTCAATTTCAGTTTTGGAAACAAAAAGAAGTCGCACGGTGCCAAATCCGGTGAATACGGCGGGTGATTAAACACACAGTGCTGTGTGACTTTTTTCTCTCTTTGCTCCATGTTAAAATTTCAACATCAAACGAACACGTTTAATGCATAATTGTCGCACCTTGTATTACTTCTGAGTGATTCATTATTATTGTAGTTAGAATTTGAAAACATTTTGTTGTTGTTGTTGTTGTTTTTCATTAGACCTTCCGAGCTCAAAAATTTCAAATTCATCCAAAAGGCCGTTTTTATATTTGATCAAATATCAGGAAATATTTAAAATTTTTATCGTTTTTTTTTTTTTTAATAAAATTCAATTTTCAAATATCCACTCTGACTGATTATACATTTTTATACAATTTTAACAAACTATTGAAAGGAAATGTCAAAATACATCTAATGTTTCTAAGGTAATATAATAACGAAAATTGAAAGCCAAATTAAAACCAATGAACAATAGATAAACCAAATAAGCTCTTTCGATAATAAAAAAAAAGAACCACGTTTTTTTCCAATTTTATATTTATGCAATCCATAACAATCGCATATATCTACATATGAATTAGTTGCATATATAGCAGTACTACAAAAACCATATACGCAAAGGAAGTCAAGGGTCAATATGCAAGTACATACCAACTATTACTTTCAACAAGATATTAATTGAAGGAAAAAAGTGAGCAACAAAAACAAAAATAGCAACCGTAACAAATTGAAATTCAAAGGTAAAAATAAAATAACAATAAGGAAATGTGTTGGCTCTAATGCTTAGTTATGTATTTAGAGCATAAGTATTTGAATTGAATGAAATTTTCGTCGAACCATTTACGTCGAACCATTTGAAATTATTATATAATTTAATTGATGAGAAATTGTTGAAAAGTCAAACAAATACCAAACAGCTGCAATATTAACGAAAACATAAAACCCTAAAAAAAAAAAAATGAAATAATTAAAAAACAAAAAAAAAAACAGAAATACAACTGTGCTTGATTGCTTAGTACTTGTGCGACCGACTTATCATTTACTACCTATTGCCTCGTTGAACTAAACCGAAAAAATAATATGAAAAATAACAACAACAACACAAAGTACAATTGTAATGTGAAATGCAATCGCAGTAAGGCAAAGTTGTAATAAAAATTGGAAATGAACGTAAAATAACAACAACAACAACAACAACAACGGTAAACACACTCACAACAGAAACACGTAAATTAAAAATTAGAGCATTTACCGTAGCTGCTGAAGCTACTGTTGTTGTTGTTGTAGTAGGAACCAAAAAAAAACAAAAAAAAAACAAAACAAAAGCAGCGCATTTATCCATGCAATCCCATAACGTAACAACAATAATAGAATTAACAATTGCTATAGATATCTATAGCATTTACTATTTGCTACGACTCTCTGCTGCAATATGCGCATTTTATATTATTACTACCACTACTACTACTACTACTAACACTAACACTATCACTCTTTTTGGCAGCATATACAATAATAGTTGTAATAGAAATAATACTAAGCAACCTCATCATATGTGTCTATGTTAGTTATATAATAATAGCAGTAACAAGAAAACAAAAATCATTGTAATGCTACAATATAACAACAACAGCAGCAACAACAACAACAACAACAATCATAATAATAATAAACAAATGAAATGCACTTTCTTAGACACTTCAATTCAACAGTTGCATGTTCATACGCGCAATTTCTATTCGCTTGACTTTACTTGTACTTGTTATTTCTATCGATGAGTCTGTTTTTTTCCCATATAATTATTATACTAGTATTACATGCAATAACTAGTTGTTACTATGATTTTATAACATTTTAACATTGTTTACTTGTAAAATATACATATGTATGAACTGTATATTCGAATGTACAGCCATGGAACCTTATAAGAATATATATATATATATATATATATATATATATATATATATATATATATATATATATATATATATATATATATATATATATATATATATATATATATTAGTTAGTTATTAGTTACACATTTAGTGCGCAGGGAAAAAAAAAAAACTAAGAAATAAAATATTAAAATTTTAATAGTTTAAAGATCTAAGTTTTTCTAAGATATCTTATATAAGATCTAGTAAAACGAAATCCATTACTTTTGCATTAAATTGAAGGTTTCATTTAGCATAGTTAGAATGATCCAATTTAAGTCAAATATGCACCGTTTGTTGCCAGTTTGAAGGAAAATTTTATAATGCCACTCTCATAGAAACCCTCGTCCCTACTGGCAAGAAACTGGGACAGTCGATATTCACAAGGTTCTCTTGAGGCGGATTTTTCACCAGCATTAGACAGGAACAGGTAGTAATCATTTGGTACCAGATCTGGATCATGAGGTGGATGCATAAGATCCTCCCAACCAAGCTCCCGGAGCTTCTGGCGAGTCACTAGCAATGTGTGAGCCACTTTTCATCACCAGTAACCATGCGCTTCAGAAATGGATCGGTTTTGTTGCGATTCAGCAGCGATTCGCAGATGGAAATTCGGTCCATGAGGTTTTTTTTGCGTTAACTCGTGTGGCACCCATACATCGTGCTTCTTTTTGTATCCAGCTTTATTTAAATTGTTCCAAACGGGTTTTTGTGCACTGTTTAGCTTCTGGGCAATAGAAACAGTGCCTACATGACGGTCAGACTCGACGATTTCCATTATTTTATCGATATTTTCATCGTGGTGCATCTTTGCATCAAAATTACCGGAACGGACGAAACCAAAATACATTTTTGTACTGGAGGTATGTGTGATTTCCATCCAATAACGATCATCTTCAAATAGATTCGTTCGCTGATAAAAATAATCATAAGTATCGAGCTTCAGTGATACAGAATTATATTTTTGAGGACAAAAATCAGCCTATATACGTTGGAAAACATAATTTTGTATGGAAGGTAGACGTGAATTTTATCCGATTTTACTTATTTTAAAAGTTACAGATTCTGTCGCATGGCTTTGAATATATGTGCACAAAATGGAAAAATATGCATACGAAAACATATTTTTGTATGGAAGATAGTTGTGATTTTCATCTAATATCATCAATTTTTAAATATGTATATTCTGCATTAAATATGAACATATTTAACAAATCTCAGTCACAAAGCTTTACAGTTTCGTGCACAAAATGGAAAAATATCCATGCGAAAATATAATTTTATATGGGAGATAGACGTAATTTTCCTTCGAATACATTCATTCTCAAAGCAGTTTATTTATAGTTTAAAATAATAATTTGTGCTAAGTTTCAGCTCTGCAATTTTATATTTTCGTACTTAAAGTGAATAAAAACACATTCGAAAGCACACTTTGGTATGGAAAATAGGCATGGATTTTAGCGCTTCCATACATTCTTTAAGCAACATATAATCTAGTAAAAATAAATTATATCTACTGAGTTTCAGCTTGATATTTTCATATTTTTATGTGCAAGATGTGAAAATATACATACTAAAGCATACTTTTGTATGGGGGGTAGAGGTAATTTTCAACCGATTACGTCCATTTTTAAAACAATTAAATTGCTAGTAAATATAATACTGTGCACCAAAATTTAGCTTCATAACTTTATATTTTCGTGAACAAAGTATGAAAATATACATTTGAAAACAGACTTTTGTATGGGAGGTACTCTTGATTTAAATGCTATTTTGTCAATATTCTAAATTAGCTATTACTTTGTAAATATAAATTATATATTCTAAGTTTCAGCTTGAAAGCTACGTAGTCTTGTGCACAAAGTGTAGAAATGCATATATGTGGAACTATATTTTTGTATGTGGGATGGGCGTAGATTTTATGCGATCAAAGTCATTTTTAGTCTGCTTTCTTTGTTAGTAAATTTAATCATATATAGCAAGTTTCAGCTCTAAAGCTTTATATTTTTATGCAAAAAATGCAAAAACATACAAGCGGAATCTTGCTTTTCTATGGTAGATATACGCAGTTTATATTCAATTACCCTTAGATTTAAATGTCTTTTTTCTATGATAAAAATCACACTCACATACCGAATTCAAGTCAAATAGCTCTATATTTATGTGCACTAAGTATAATTTTTACGCTCAAAAGCATACTTTTGTATAGCAAGTAGACTTAATTTTCATCCGATTTGAGCAATTTATAAACTCCACTTTTTATTAGTAAAAATAATTTCATATACCAAGTTTCAGCTCGATCGCTTAATAACTATGGCAGTTATCCTAAAATCAGGTAGTCTGAAATTGCCAAATCGACTCATATCTTGATTTTGTTCAACTCTGCCACCTTTCCTTGCACAAAAGCACAAACTCAATATAACGTTGACTCTTTGAATATATTGGGGTATTCAAAGACATATTTTTCCTGTGTATATACCTCTGTAATTTAAATTTATATAATATTTCCCCATTGTAATACTCACCCGCATACAAAATTACGCAAATGTGTGATATGATGATTACAACATTGTCAATAGTAATCATTTGATTTGAAAGATGATTTATTTCATATTTTTCGTTTCTTAATAAATTCAATTAAATATCTATCATTAATCTTAAAGAGCATAAAACCGCCGATACGAAAATCCCTTAAGAAATTATATATGATTAATAAATTAAATTGAAATTGAAATTGAATTGAATTGAAACAATCAATATTGATATATGATACATAATATACAATATATTAATCATTTGCCAGCAAGAGGATATAAGAAAATTAAGTTGAATGACTCAAAAAAAATATTATTTATAATTTTCGGCTAGTCATCTTTAAATATTTAGTAGGAGGAACAATTTTTAAACAATTATACAGTATTCATATAGCATAAAAATCATTTATAATTGGTAACTGGAAATATATAGAGGGTTAAAAGAGACTATATTGAAAATAAGACATATGAACATAGTGCTAAAAAATGTACTTAAATTTTTTGTTGTTGTTAACTCTATCCTTGCTCTAACATGAATCCCTTAAAATACAATATATGAGAATGGCACTAATTTTAAATTGATGATCAAAATAGACATATTGAACATGAATTAGCAACTTTTAAATTGAAACAAATTTCAAACAGATAATCATAATAATGATTTTTTACATTGTAAATGACCGATATGTTACATACATATTTCCCCAGACTCTGGAACTAGCATCACCGACACCACCGCAATCATTATCATCACCGTCATCATCATCATCATCATCATCATCGTTAGAGTTTGTAAAGAGTTCAAGGTCATACTACTTAATAGATTTTTATGTAAAATCACCCATAAGTCTATTATTTAACAATATCGAGACATGCTTTGCATATAATATAAGCTATTTATATGCGTTACCTATAATCAATACATACATCTCAGCAGCAACAAAATATAATATATACTACCTATGCATAACATAAAAGTTTTGTCATAAAATAAATAAGTGCTGAATACTTAAAGCAAGCCAATCTTAAAAAATCCTCTTTAATACATGAAGCTTCTGTATAGAAATATTCTTGATTTTATTGATTTTTTTACGTGCTCGAGATCTTTTTAGTTATATATTTTATTTTATTTTTATTATTTTCTTTTTTCTTATTCTTTAGCAATAAGTAGCTCTGTTCTAAGCAAACAAATGGCAAAAGACAAATAATCATAAAACACCTCAAGTCATAATAATTCTTAATGCCATATTAATGAATAATACTATATATTTAATTTCATTAATTTCATCAATTCATTATAAAAGTTGATATATGAAACTGCCCAACTGGTAGCTCCACAGGCCATACCACACAGATATGTGGCTTGTGGATTTAATGATTTCATCTCATACTTCAAATATGAATTTGTCATTGTGTATTATTATTAATTTTTTTTATTTTGCAGATTTGCCAATATATTTTTGTATTTAAATGCAATTTGTAAATTGTAATACAACTCTGTGCAATACTATTCTGAGCGGATGATTGACTCTTATAATGAAGTTAATTCATTTTCACCTACAAGAAAAAATGGGCGAATTCTTTGTTTTCATTTGATGGAGTTTTTTTTTTGCGTTAATTAAGTTGGCATCCAGCTTCTTTGAGTAGTCAACCAAAATTTGTCGTTCCGTTGAAGCGTTCTGACCAAAAATTGCACAACTTTTTCTGTATATTTTGCGACGGTTTTACATCAATAATGCAATTAGTGTGTAGGTACATCCATTATTTTTAACAATCCTTAATCGAAATGTAATGTTACCAATATTTAGGTCAAACATTAACCTATATCTACTAAAATCAAATGAGCGATTTTTTCATTATAATCCCCTTGATCGGAAACACCAAGGTCCACCAATATATACGACATAGAAGTGTTGGTTCCGATTGCAGATGGTTAAGGGGTGTCCCACAGGGGTCAAAGTTTAGATTCGTGTCTGGAGACACACAAAATAAAAATACATTTTTTTTGTCATCTTATACCCGAAATCGATACTACCATAGTGGAAGATATCACTTATAAATTTTGTTTCCGATTGGAGTTCAAAGTCAAAGGTTCCTTAACAGTCTTCAATCGGGACCAAAATTTATATGTGATGTCATCGACTATAGTAGTATCGACTTTGTATATTAGATGAAAAAAAGATAATTTTAATTTCCGAGAATCCATGGAGGAATCTGAAATTTGACCCCTTAACCATCATCAATCATGACCAAAATTTAAATGTGATATCTTTGATTGTGGTATTACCGATTGAGGGGGTGAGGTTTAGGAAATCTAATGAAAGTTTTTTTTTTTTTTTTTGATACATATAAGAAACATCCTAATATATACATATGTTTATATATTTATAAATTTTTAAACACATTGCATCAAACACTTCATATATCTCACAGTTCGTGATGATTCAAAATTTCTTAGACAATATAATTTCATATAAATAAAATTTATATTAATTGTAAATGTTTTTGTATTCTCACATGTCTATTTAGCCAATAATATTTATTATGAAATTTTTGCTTCTATTTTGTATTTAATTTTTCCTTATAATCATTTTAGTTCCGGCTACAATTTCCATAGTTTTAATATTTCTATATCTTTTTTCAATTTATATCGTTATTATTATTATTGAATATTTACCAATATGTATTATAAAATTGATGTTATGAAATTAATATAATTTTTTAACAATATTGTACAATTTATAGTCAAGTACAAATACAATCTGTACTGAACCATAACGTTAAGGTTGAGAGAGCATTTTATATTAGATATTAAGTAAAGAAAAACAAAAACAATAAAATTTGCAAATAAAAATCATACATGTAACAAGCAAGAAAATGTTGATTATGAAAAATTGCAACAAAAAATAACGAAATTGTTATTACCATAAAGGGGGCGTGTATTTCGAATTGATCAGTCAACGAAAGCAATCGATTTCTTAAGAAATACCATGTTAATTGAATAAATACATATTTCAATATATCTACATATTTTTAATTGTACATAATTTTATTGTACTTCTAGGAATGTACATGCAGAAGATAAATAAAGACATTGTTGCAATTTCCACACAAAAGGCAGTGTTGGAAGTTGAGTTCTAGCGAATGATCAATCGCTATAGAAATTGCTCTGTATTGAGCACCTTTATTGTAGTGGTGGACTATTGCTTTAAATAATTTACAACTATTATTGTTATTGTTATTATTATTATTATTATTATTATTATTATTATTATTATTATTATTATCTTTGGGGGCTGTTCCACTGCGACCAATAACTACTATTGTGACCCCTTCGTGCACCTAGAGTACGTCACTTAGCCCAATTCCCTCGATGAATTTTAGTATTGGTCCTACTTCACAGAGTCTAAGTTCGTCCTTGGGAATGATGAAATCTCCCAGGTGTTTCCTCCTCTTGTGCATCAGTGCAGAACTTGCTAAGAGCATCAGAGAAAATTCCCAGTTTTGTTAGGAGGATAATTCATCCTACAATATCCAGTTAATAATCCCGTAATAATTCTCAAGTTGTTCTTCGTTAGATTCATATTGTCCTCGTAGCGTTTTAGGTTGTATGTCACTAGCGCTAGTTTGGAGTGTGAAAGGTTAGGTTAGGTTAAGTCGTGTGGCTGCCCTCTCTCTGAGAGGACACACTTAGGCCAGAAATGCCCATTGTGATACCACCGAGCTTCTCTTACATGTTAAATTTGGACAGCATTAGAAGGGACCTATTTATATTAGCCGGTTTCAAACGGCAGAATCCTTGTAACATCACTTTAACTTAGTTTTGTCACAGAGCTCTTTTAAGAAGCATTTTTGGCAAATTGTTACTGCCGGAAAAATGGCCAATTCTTGCTGGCAGGTGGGTACCGTTCGAAAGAAAAATCTTTTCGACATTAAATATTGTTATGCTTCAGTCGGGGATTGAACCCACGACCTACAGATCAGAAGGCCAACGCACTAACCACTGAGCGACGGCACCCACTGGAGCGTGATAACCCCAGTATAATCCTTTTTGTCTAACCTCTTCTTGGTTCGGTCCCTACAAATGGAGTTGATGCTTCTTTCCTGGCAAGTTTATCTGCCATTTCATTTCCATTGATGCCTACATGCCCCGAAACCCATAGAAACCACACCTGATTGAGTTGGTCTTGGATGTATAGCTTTGCAATGCACTCCGTCAACAGTTTTGATGTAACTTGGTGAGATTTGAGTATTTTGATAGCTGCCTGGCTGTCATTCAGTATTGCAGTATTCTGCGGTTTCGGTAATTCCGTTCGAGATTAAAGTACGCACATCTATCTATCGCGTACACTTCTGCTTGAAAAATAGAGGTGTTCTTACCTAATGGTTCAGAGTATCCCTTCCCTTCCCAATCTTTTTTATTACTAAGCTCAGTTTTACAATGTTTATTGATGGTGAACGTTGGTATCGAGATTTCAGAAAGTTGCTCAGCGAGAAGTTCTATATTCTTTCGGTTGACATAACTACCTGTGTTGATGTTGAGCTACCCTCAAAATCAACCTCCTCTCTTGGGACTGGATGTAAATATGAAGAGCAGTATGATGCAAGAGTATCTTCATTTACAACTATGGCAAATGGTAAAAAAAAATAATTTATAATTACAGGCGATTTAATTCAATGTTCACGATCTCGCATATTGTTCCATTCATTTGAAGGACATCACACATATTAACGTCTTATTTTAAATATTTACAAAATTCTTTAACCAAATAGTATTCATAATTTGCGATTATCTTCTACTTGAAATAATTTGCATATTTAACAAATAAATGAAATGTAATCTTTGAAAAATTTTGCTTGGAAATGATTATCTCACATTTAATCGAATTTAACACATCCGGCCTATAGTTTTAATAGTCACTTAACTCGTAATAGCCATTTTCATTGTTTCAATCTTAATTCTTCATACGTAAATTAGCTGGCAAATATATACGTGATAATTATAAGAAAGAAACAAGATATTAAATTTTCTTGTTGTTAAAAAATTTGCAACAATTTCCGTTTCTACAAAAGAATAAACGATAAAAATTGTATATACAAACTGTTTGCTTGTTAAATATTGTATTTTATAGCACTATGATTTTTAATAATAGATGAGATTGAGAATAAAGTCTTCATTTGAATTTAAAGGGTGACTCACTGATTTTTGTATACAAAGAAATATCATATTCATTTATATTATAATTTGGTCAGGTTGCATTCGAAAAGTTGTTTCATATTTCTCTGTGCAAATGTAAGACGAGTTTATTCTTGTGTAAAAATTTAATGACTTCATGAATTAAGAATTCTTCATTTTGGTCTCAAAATCTTTGCCATCTTTCCGGCAGTATTATGATTTCTCGCACATAAAATATCTGTTTTCTTTCTTTTAGTGCTAAAGAAACTGATCCAAGCCATTTTTGACGTTCTACTTTCAAGGAAAAATTTCACCGTCTAAAAATTATTTGTGGAGATCTGAAATGAAGTAGTATATCTCATGGAAGCTGTAAAAGCATTTGATGAGCTACCAAACTTGGATTAGGTCTTGCACTGCCTTAGTGGAACGCTATATCTTTTCTATTAGTCTTCTCTGTTTGAGTGAATCATTCAATTTGTTAAGTTGAGGATGTGTTGATATTCTGAGATGTGCTCAGAATCGATTAAAAAAAAATAAATATGTGACACCTAAAGCCCCGAAGGGCTCATTGGTCGAGCTTCTCTTCAATTACGGTTGCTCGTGTTAAATTTTGGACAGTATTAGAAGGGACCTACTTATTTTAGCCGGTTCCGAACGGCAGAACCCATGCGACATCACTTTTTCTGAGCTTTGTCACAGAGTTCTTTTAGAAGCTTTTTCCTGGCAAGTTATTACTGTCGGAAGAATTGCCAATTGCTTGCCGACAGGTGGGTACCGTTCAAAAGAAAATTCTTTTCGATATTAAATTTGTTATGCATGAGCCGGGGATTGAACCACGACCTACAGATCAGAAGGCCAACACACTAACCACTGATCAGAATCGATTGTGGTATTGTTTTGAAGTTTCAAAAACAAAAACAATTCCTTTGAAATCCCACCAAATGGAGAGCATCTTACTTACTTACTTATGTGGCCATAGCAACCGAATATCGATTTATCGATCTCTGTTCTTTGCTAGTTGGAACCAGTTAGAAATTCCAAGCGCTGACAAGTCCTAGTACTTGTTCTTTTCACCGGAGGTTAGGTCGGACTCTTTTGCGTCGTCCACCCGCGAGTTCCGAATATAATACCTTCATATCCGGAGCGTGTTCTTTAATTCGCTCGACATGACCTAGCCAGCGCAGCAGCTGTATTTTAATACGCTTTACTATGTCAATATCGACATACAGCTCACACAGCTCATGGTTGTAACTAATTCGGTACTCGCCACCAACACAAATAGGTCCAAATATCTATAATTTAAGTGAACACCGGCTTGTGTTGTGGTTTTAGGCAGTTAGTTTTGCTCCCTGATTAATTTGTCAAGATTGTTATACAACAACAACTCATTTTTTACCTCCAACAATAACTCGCACCGTTAGTTAATAATTTTCTTGACATTTGTGAAAAAAATCATAGATCTATGATAATATATGGACACGTAGACTCTTAAAATTAATCTATTACATTCTGCGTGTTTATGATCGAATTCTATAAAATTCTATTAATCTCCCAGTAATCTTTCGAGTTGTTACTGGATGGTTTGCATCAAATAATGTCTATACTTTGGCTTGGGTAGCTTGAACAAAGTAATGCCTTTTCAATGTTGAAATTTGAGGGGTGGCATAAGGTCAAATCAACGTTTTCACAAATAAGGATCACTTAAGTTTTATATCAGTTGTCAAATTATATGATGCCAATTAATGAAATGTGAAGTTGACTGTGAAAAAATTCAAACAAGTCTTTTAATTGAAAAACTGAACTCAACCTTCCGAATAACTCAATAAATGGTAACCCGCGAATGCAGACTCCAATTTATAATAATATATGAGGCCAGATTTCCTGTTCCTATACTTTTCTTGTGACCCATTATATCTTCGCGATGGATGAATTCTAATATTTGACGCAAATTACCATTTTTCCCATAATATCTACCACAATTAAAAAGCGATCGAGCTGAAAATTGGTACGTACGATTATTTTTATCAACGAATGAACGAGTCCACAAACAAGCAAATTCGGATGAAAACCATGCCAACCTCCCATACAAAAGTATGCTATTGAGGGTATAATTTCACACTTCAAGCGCCTAAATATATTTATTTAACTTTAAATAAAACTTGACATGTGAAATTAGTTCAATTCTAATGTTGTTACGTTTGAAAATGGGCGTAATCGAATGATAACTAGTTCCACTTCTCATACAAAAGTTTGCCATTGTGTGGTGTGTTTTCACACTTTGCGCTCAAAAATAAAAATCGATCATACTAAAACTCGATATATAATGTTAAAATAATCACAGAATTGTTATATTAGAAAAAAAAAATGCGTAATCGGTTGGAAACCAATACCACCTTCCAATACATACAAAAGTATGTATTTGACAGTGTTTCTTCTCACTTTGGGCGCAAAAATATAAAAACATTAGACTAAAACACAGTATTTGAAGTTAATCTGATCATAGTATTAATATTTTAGCAAATAGGTGTGATCGAATGAAAACTACGCGTACCTCCCATACAAAAGAATGTTTTGGAAGGTGTGTTTTCACACTTTGGTCATGATAATATGAAGTGAATAGGTTGAAACTGGGTCTATACAATTATATTTAATAACAAATAGACCTATTCAAAAATGAGTTAAATCGGATGAACAAAACGTCTGGCTCCCTTACAAAATTATGCGCTCGGTTGTATGTTTTTGCACTTTACTCACAAAAATATAAAATTATCTGGTTGAAACTCGGTATTTAATGATTAAGTGTTTACTGTTAAAAAAAAATGCTCAAGATGTGAAATATTTCAAAATCAATAGCATTTAAGCCTATTGTAATGACGCTGATGCTATAAAAATATATGTGACACCATCTATTGTAGAAAATGGCATAACGGACAATCCAATACTTGCATATAGATAAATTTAGATATGAATATAAATTTAATATGCCACGAGTATTATTCAGGTTCTTTAAACAAATTTTTAACTAAAAATGGTTAATAATACATTATTAACAAGTTATGCGTTGTTATGAAATCTCTTTTATGTCTCATATTTAAATACAATAATTTATTTTACATATATTATTTAGTATATGCATATATATTTTATTTCATTGGTAGTTATTATTTTAAATATTCATGATAAGCGCGCCATTAGAAGACATTTGAAAAGAAAAACAACAATTTCGTATTGAAATAAATTATCAGATTTGATTTTATGCAAAATTATAATGTTTATAGGCATTTTATTGTTGTTGCTTTTTGCATTTCAAAACATTTTTTTTTTTTTCAAATTAAATATTAGTGCAGTGCTTGCGTAAATTTTTCTTCTTATATTGTATTTAGCATGCAAAATGTAAACTAGGTCAGGTTTTTGTTTCTTCTAATTTTCTTGGTATATTTAATTTGTTTCTGTTGTTTATATAGCTTTATTATCATGTTCAAGTTGAGTTATGCCACTTAACTAAAGTTACTGCAAATAAAGAATTAAGCAAATCGAAACGAAATTCATTCAAGAGCTAAACAACAAAGAAATCTTAATTATTTCCCTCGGGCTTTATTTTGTTTATTTATACGTTTTTTTTTTTTTATTTCATTCTATTTTTATTTTTAACTATTTTTTTTTTGTAGTATTTTTATCGACACCACAATAAGCAAAGAATTAAGTTAGCTAAAATAAGATAATTCGACTTACTAACCAGCACCCAGTAAATGTTGCCAAATGGAATTGATTTTTCCTCAACTTTGATATAAATTTTAATATAAATTATATATATTTTTGGATATAAAAACATTTGCATTATAACCAGTATTTTCATTGAAGCTTTGCCTATGGAATAACCAACCACAGAATAAAACTAATACCTGCTAAACGTCAGCAACTGCCAAGCCCATAATTATGGGACAACAAATAGTTTAGTTAACTTAAGGGAAAATTTGAGTGACAATGTTCAAGAATGTTTTAGAAGTTTGACGTGGCAAGTAACAGGGCAAATGTCGAAGTGAACAAATAAAGAGAGGTTGGTCGTATATTGGAGTCCTGGAGGGCAATTTGATAAACAAATTGCAAATTTGTTGTGGAGCCCTTTTAAATAGTGAATATCTGTAAAATATTAAGACAGAAAAATTAATGGGAGTCAGCCTTACATTTCACTGGTTTAGAGTCGATTCCTGAGTAGCTCTGTTGTTATTGTTGTCGATATTCAGTTGTTTTTGCCTTAATTTGTATGCCAGCCTCCTTAATGGGTAGAGATGGGAGACACGTACCCTCGGGGAAAAGATTTCAGTGGTAAAATTGATGTGAGTCGAAGTTAGAATTTACTCTGTAGAGGCGATTTCTGGGCAGCTATAGAGATTTTGATGAATTTTCAGACATCATTAAGTTAATTTGGGCGGCTTGTCTTACGTTTGATTTCTTTGGAAGCGAGTCCTGCGCAGCTATATTGTTAGGCGATTTCTGGGTAGTTATAGAGTTTTTTTTTTTTTTTGTGAATTTTCAGACATAATAAAGTTCATTTTATATGGGCGCCCCCTTTTGACCGTTGGAGTTAAGGTGGAAGTATGTGATAGAAATATTGGAGAGGAAAAATGTGGGCGGCTTGTCTTACGTTTGATTTCTTTGGAAGCAAGTCCTGCTCAGCTTTATAGTTATTTTTCGATTTTCATATGTTTTGAAGAACATTTAGTATAGGGCGACCATACTTAAGCGTTGGAGAGGACAAAATTTATGTGGGTCAGCCTTGTGTTTAATTTCGCTAGAGGCGATTTCTGTACAATAATATGGTTATTTGTCTTAAGGTATGAAAATAGGGGATAAGTATGTTCGGGAGAAATATTACAGATGTAAAATTCAGAGTTGCATTTCACCTACTTAGAGGTGATTACTAGGCAGTTATGGAATTATTATTGAATTTTTAAGCATTCATAATTTCAGTTTGGCATGGCACCGCATTAAGAAATGGATATAGGGTATACGTATATTTGGGAGAAATATTATAATAAAAAAATTAATGGGTGCGAGTTATACATTTCACCTCTCGAAGAGCATCCTGCAAGATGTGGCAACGTCAATTTTATAGTTGAGCCCATCTAAGGATTTGAGATGGAGGGAGGTTCAAGAGAAATGTTGCGTATCAAAAATTAATAGAGATCGGTCTCACATTTTATCCCTCTAGAGGCGATATATTATTGTTAAATAGAACGAAAGTGTTGAAAACCCATGTTTCTCCACCCTTAGAGCTTGGTGGGCATTAATCAACGTGACACATCCTATTTTGTATTTTTTTTTTTGTCAAATCAAATACTGTTAAACAACTGAGAATTAGAGAAAATACGACTTTTCTAAACAATAGACACCCTAATCTGCATATTACAATATTAAATTGATTATTACTTCACTTTATGTTTACGTACGATAATATTGTATATCGTAATTGATATTTATCATCGTTCAATTACACTGGGAAACACAAGGGAGAAAGGGAGATCTTTCAGTTGAAATATGATTAGTTAAGATTTATTATCGCTAAATTACATTATGAAGTTCACATTATGTCAATTGAAATTCATTCAAAATTAATACGAATGCGATATACGAGTATTTGTCAATCAATAACTACTTCATAATCAATGGGATCAGCGACTATAGAAATATAGCAAATGAGTATACCCAACATTGTATGAAATGCATATCATTTATTGTAATTTTTTTTTCATTTAGTGTAACTTATCTACGAGTATCTCCATTCACCTACGCTATTGACATACATTTTTAGGTATAGTATGCACTTAATTAAAAATTATATTTGAAAAAATATATATATATATACGTGTATTATCACTCGTTCAATAGCTTAACTGGAGTACATATCTGATCATCTGAATCATGTGAAATAAAGTTTAATAGCAAAAATAAAAACAATTAAATTGACATTATCAATACGAAAGAGACAATTCACAGCGATAGTTTTATAATATTGAATACACAGGGTGGTGTTAAGTATGAAAACCAAAGCTACATGAGTAAATCGGCTCGAATCCTAATTCCACTGTAAGACAAGAATTTCAGTAATTTAAAGAAAAAAATTTTAATCTTCAGTTAAACTATAATAAACTATCCGAAATAAATAACAAACATCCAACCCGGTGGAAAAATTAGTGAGGCTTCGAGAACAACAAAACTGCCCAAAGCCACATGTTTTTGAGATAAACAACTTCAAACAACTTTAGTCAAAAAAACCTGACCGTGAGGTCAGCAAAACGGTCTTCAACACAGTGCTCTGGGACACTCCCTCTTTCCAAGAAGCCTATGCATATTAGGATCAAATTTTTTTTCTAATTTTACCTCAGTCTTATCTTATATACTTTTCCATACCTGTCACCTCTTCTTTCTAATGAAATGTCAGTTAGAAATCATAAATTTGCTGTTACTTGACGTACGAAATTACAATTGCAGTGTAGACACTTTTCTTGCGAAATTGTTACATTAAACAAATTTTGTCGAAAATTGTTTTCGGAAAAAAATCATAAAGCATATTTTAATAAGCGTATCATATTTATATTTTTATAGAGAATTCAATTTTTTTTTTTACTTGTCCACTCCTCTTGGGAGCAAGGGCCTCAACAAGACTCTTCCACGATTCTGTGCTGTTATTTTTGCGCTGTCACATGTTGTGTTGACATCGGCTAGCTCGCTCAATTTCGATCTACTCCAAGATTTGTTTCACCGACCTCAACCTCTGCTTCCTTGCGGCTTTCAGTCTAGTGCCCTTCTTGTAATGGTATCTCCAGCTGTGATGTGACCTATCCTCCACAATATCCTCCATAATAATAAAATAGAGCATTAAGGAGATAAGCACAACAGCAAAAAATAAAAGTAAGTGTTTGTCATAATAAATGATATCCTATAGGCACTGTACACATTTTACTTCACATGATCACAGTAGGAAAACTCATGATTGCTTAAACACATTACAGCGCAGTTATTACCTTCGAATATCCAAATTAATTAAAAATAGTTTTTCTTAGTGAATATTTGAAATTTATTATTTTTCAACAATGACGAATTATTTGCATTAAAGTGAGGCAGGAATTAGATCGAGGTAATCTGGCTCCACAATGAAAACTGAGCAATAATGCCTTGGATTCTTGTTTTTTTTTTTAGGTCTTACACGATTTTTCAGCTCATTATCTGACAATCCCAAAAAAACAAGTTATGGTCCAGTAGAAACATTTAAGGCTCCTCTAAAAGCATTTGAAGGGTCCTCCTATTCGGAAACGAGGACGCCTCCGCATAAACCCAATTTCCACGTGCAGCGCTTATTTCTTTTTCTGTTGGCGTATGCTATTATGTTGAGGTACCTCAGATGTTTAGTTACTTACTTACTTACTTATGTGGCCATAACAACCGAATATCGATTTAGGCCGAAAATAACATGCTTCGCCAGCCATCTCTGTTCTTCGCTAGCTGGCGCCAGTTAGAAATTCCAAGCGCCGTCAGGTTCTCCAGTACTTGGTCTTTCCACCGGAGGTTTGGTCTTCCTCTTTTGCGTCGTCCTCCAGCGGGTTCCGAATATAACACCTTCTTAGCTGGAGCGTGTTCTTCCATTCGCTCGACATGACCTAGCCAGCGCAGCCGCTGGATTTTGATGCGCTTTACTATGTCAATATCGGCATACAGCTCGTACAGCTCATGGTTGTACCTTATTCGGTACTCGCCACCAACGCAAATAGGTCCAAAGATCTTGCGTAGGACTTTTCTCTCGAAAACTCCAAGTATTCGCTCATCCGAGGTGGAAATTGTCCAGGCTTCAGCGCCATATGTTAGGACAGGCATGATGAGAGACTTGTAGAGTGTAGTTTTCGTTCTTCGAGAGAGGGCTCGACTTCTCAATTGCTTACTCAGCCCAAAGTAACACCTGTTAGCAAGAGTTATCCTACGCATGATCTCCAAGCTGACGTCATTACTGCTGTTAATGCTGGTTCCAAGATAGACAAAGTCCCTTACTACTTCAAAAGCGTAGTTGTCAACAGTGACGTGCTGTCCAAGACGCCGGGACTCTTTGTTTGTTGACACTAGATACTTCGTCTTGCCCTCGTTCACCGTAAGACCCATCCGACGCGACTCTCTTTCCAACTCTGAGAATGCTGCACTGACTGATGTTTAGTTACAAACATTAAATTTTGCATGAAGATTCAATAAAAATACAACAACTTTTTCAAAGTAACTCTTGATATTCACTAGAACTTAATTTGGAAATTGGCTTTGGCGATTTATTTCTGGATTATTTCAGATTGGTATGACTCAGAGACCTCGCATTTCGTTTCTAACCAAAAAAAAAAACAATTTAAATTGGAACATTCTTCATTCGTTAGTTTCCACAGCGCGTCGTTGCTGATGGCGTTCGGCCAGAATATGCTACAGATGATACGGAGGCAATTGTTGACGAAAGTTTGTAGCTTTTGTGTGATGGTGTTTGCGAATCTCCATGTTTCACTTCCGTGTAACTGGAGATTCGCGAGATTCGCCCACACTGCATGCAGTCGCCCGAATGCCGCCCTTGCTTTGTTTAACCTGCAGTTGACATCTTCATTAACTCCGACGTCTGCCGTAATAATGCTGACGAGGTAACAGAAGCCTTCAAAAAATTCCACCGAGCATCTGTCGACCATTATATGGCGTACGTTTATGTGGTTAACTCTCATGGCCTTGGTCTTTGCGATGTTGATCTGCAATCCGACAGTGCGTGCTAGCGCGACTAAGCTGTCCGCCTTCGCCTGCTTATCGATGAGTTTATCTGAGAGGAGGCAGATGTCGTCGGCGAAGTACAAATCCTCCAGGTGCCTGCTAAAACTCCATACGATGCCTCTCCTGTGCAAGGCAAGTTGGCACATGACGTCGTCCAGGATTATGGCGAAGAGAAGGGGCGATAGGGGGCAACCTTGCCTTACGCCCGCATTGGTGGAGAATTGGTTGCTGATGTTACCGTTATTTTTTTTTTTTTTTTTTATTGAATCTTTCTAAAATACCTAGAAAATAACAATAAGTGATAAATAAATCATGTGATATTCCCAACGTTCCATCACAATTTGTTGAGTCGCGAGGTATAGCAATTTCACAGCATATTCAGTGTGTCTTTTATTTTTAATCGACGATGCCCCGTGCTCAGCAACAATTGCCTAGCGAGGGGATTCGGATGATTGTGTAATTTTTGAATGTAGCTTCTGCAGGACATTGCAAATTCCTCAGAAATTGTGGGTACATTTAAATCTCGATGGATGTTAACGTTCCTCATATACCAAGGCGCGTTTACAATAATTCGCAGACACTTGGATTGTGTTCGCTGAAATTTTTCGATATTTGAGGGAGATGCGGATTTGGATTGGATTTGGATTGGGCTTCTAGCCCAATTACCGTCACTCAAACGGATGGGGGAATCAGTGAGAATTGGCCGATTTGAGTTTTTTGCTGATTTCCACAAAGAGTAGTCTGACGCTTCACCAGGTGTTAATTTGGCTATGTGCTCTTCTAACTCTTTGTTGTTTTTATTTTTTTAAGGCTTGCTTCAACTTTCGAGTGGAGTGCTGTAGCTGTGTTTTCAGATTCGGTGATCTGAATTCTTGCCATTGCCTTCAAGGTCGGCTGGTGTGTATGGGCTATAGTTTGATTGCTTGCATACCCTTGTGCAGGTGGCTGAGCTGAGAGCTAATGAGATCAGCTGGTTGAATTTTTCGAGTGCCGAGTCTACATCGTGTCCATTTCTTAATACAGTACTTAGAGGAAGATGGGAATTTATATATTTCTTGAATTTCAACCAGTCTATTTTCCGTTATGAAGCACAGCCAGTTCGGAATTTTCGTAAAGGGCTCTGATTAGGCGGATTAACTTGGCGGGGATTCCTTTTCTACTTAATGCCAGCCAGATTGCGTCTCTTTTGATAGTGTCGAAGTCCTTCTTTAATTTCGACGAACAGCATGTATAGCGTAGAGCGCCATTCCACTGAATTCAATACACCCTGTAAATCAGCTTACACTTATTCATTCAATATCATTCAATCATTCAATATCGCTTTCAAATAAGACAACTACAATGATATAGAGAAATCATTACCATGAAAGAAAAATGTCATAATTGTAGTCTATAAACTTGTATACTTGCAAATTGTACATACCTTATATCATCATACATAAAATCTTTAGAGAAAGCCTTTTGTTCAACTATGAGCACTTGAAGGCTTGCACTATTCAATTTTGTAACGTATAGTTAGACAATGGTAAGGTGTGTTGTAATGTATGTCATGTACCTACATGTATTAGATGTTTGTTGAGTAATTACGTACATGATATAAAAGATCGAACAACGTCGATAATAGGATTTATTTTGATTGAGTATTCTGAGTTGAAATACATACATATGTATGGTATTGTATATATGTAGATATATACAAATTTACATAAAAGGTTTATCTGTTAAAAGATTGTAATGCAAAGTGATGAAATTTTAATCATCAATATCATTGTTAATCTTTATTTTTTTTTTCATTTCTTTATGACAGCTTAATGTCTTTAGAGAGTTTAGGTTTGACAAGTAGTTTGCATAACCAATTTGCACTCGTATGCCTATTGACACATAATTATTTGATAATTATTTGAATATGAAAGTGAACCACTCTGATTTCCTTCGGCTGCTGGTGATAATCTACCCTGAAGTCTTGGAAAATTCTAGATTATTAGTGAGTTCCATTTTCGCTAGTTCCTCGAGTACGTTAAAGAAACCAAAACCTATGTATTTGACTTATATCTGACTGGAGTAATGGTCACTGCAATTCCTGCAACATTCCCTATAAGAGGTCCGCATATGAGGGCCATTACGGCATGGTTATCTCCTTTACTGACTCTTGGAAGCGTGACAGGTCCTCCTTAGTTTTGTTCGGTCCACATACTTGAAGGTGCTCGATATCCAGTAGTATCCAGATATAGAATTACACCTTCTGTTCTCCTGAGCCCATTCTAGAATTATGTGCTCCCAAAAAGCATAGGTAGACGTGGATAGGTTGAAGAACACCTTAGATGATATTTTCCCTAGGGATTCGAGCAAATGATGTCCATTTGGTAAATATCATATATAGATGGATAAAAGTGGATAGGTTGGAGAACCCTCCGTAAAAGGAAATTTACCCCTACTACTCAAGCAAGTATTGTCTATTAATACCAAAGACCTGATTAGACCAAATTAGAATGAGAAAAAGAATAGAGATATTTAGGAAATGAAGCGAATAGAAAGACATGTGAAGAGAAGAATAAAAGTGACGAATAAGTACAGAGTGTGAAGAATATAAGTTACTCCATTGCAGATGTCATTGACTCTTTTATATACATTTCTCAGAAATGTCGCCTCGTGCTGACGGCGATTGAACAAATATATATTCTTACAAGCAAAATACGCAAATTAAACTTTTGGCGACCAGACCATCGATTGAAGACCCGTCCTTTCTAATGGTAGGATGAAAGTTGCTCGACTTTTTCGTTGGGGATTATTTTTGTGTTTGTTGTTGTTTTTGTTGTTGCTTTGACTTAGCCCATCGTTCCTTGAACCAGATTACTAATCCTGCCAAACTCTATCTGATATTTGGTTCTATCCGATATTTTTATTAAACTTACCGCTGATTTAAAGTTTCCCAGTTCAACGACATTACGTTGCTCTGAAGAAGTCAATGTACCGGAACCAGTATGCATTCAAGTCTATTCCTCTTTGTGACAGAATTTAGGTGTGTCTCGCAGATTTGGCTACTTCTTTAACTTGAACTCTATAATTTCAACTACTTCTACTCAAGATCAACATGCTTTTTAGCTCCAAAAATGTTCTTCGCCCAAGGACTGCATTGAAGAAAAATGTCATAAAAAGTATGCACCAGAACTTTATGCAATACTGCTGACATTTTATCGGGGGTATTATTTCATTTATTGGACATTATTTCAAATACAACAATGAGGTTTTATTTCACACTATTTAATAATGGAAAAAAAAAACTGAAAGAAAGCAACATGAAATAGTTTATTCTGCACTAAAGTCGACTAATTTTTTGTGGGTTATTATCTCATTTACGATATTGGGGTTTTATTTCATATAATTTTATAATGAAATGAATATTTTTTTAATTGAAACGAAACAATTATATTTTGAATTAAAATCGATAAAACTTTTTGTGATATTATGTTTTCAACAATATTGGGGCTTTATTTTATTATACAATACTTATTATTTCATTTACAAAATTGGGGATTTACTTCACTCGAAGAAAAAGAATCTTTATAATTTGCATATACAAAAATGCTCATAGAAAAATGTTTGGTATTTATACCAAAAATGTGTGGGCGTTAATGCAGTACGTGGTTTTCGGTCAGCAGGTTAAATGTCCAATTTTCCATTTTGATGTTGGATGTCGTTTAATTTGATTTCTGTGCTCTTTTTACATGCTTTTTAATGAAACAGCGTCCATATTTTGGGTGTAATATTGAGGCCTTATTTGATGAAGTCGCTATTTCTAGAGTCCACAAAAATTGAAATAAAGCACTTAAAGTTTACAGTATTCAAATCAAACTTTTTGGGGGCGTTATTTCCTTTTTGGGTTATTATTTCATTTTCGGGGTATTAATTCATCAGAACTTAATTTGATTATTATATAGAAACCTGGTAGAAAAGAAAATGAAACAATTTTGCTTTGAATTAAAATCGACGAATTGCTTGAGGGTTGGCCATTTCATCTACAACATTTTTAGCAACATTATTTAATATTGAAAAAAATAAAAAATTAATAAACAATAAAGTTTTGAATAAAAATCGACAAAATGTTTATATTCCTATCTCTATCCATGTATCGGCATTAATGGAGTAAACAGTTTTACGTTACTAATATAAATGTCCCCTTTTTTTAAGTTTTTGTATTATGATGCTTTTTAATATGTGTTTTTTTTTTTTGCAATACTCTGATCTGTAGCTACCATAAAAATTGCAATCATATTTTATAATGCAACAACACTCATATTTTGGGTGCAGTATTGAGGTCTCATTTCATAGGGACACAAAAAAAGTGATTGCATCGTATAATTAAAAATAAATGCAAAAATTGCTCAAATAAACAATTGAAACCATTCACAATTAAAAAAAAAACAGAAAACTCTGTAAATGCTTATAATACACATAAAGACAGCCGTGCCTCTAAACTTGATGATTGTTGTCAATTTCTTTTTCATTTCTTTAATTATATTTGTAGATATTATTTTTTTTTTTTGTATTTATTTTGAAATAGTATTAGCGATTTCCTATTAAAAAAAAATGTTTTTTTTTATGAAAGTTTTCAATTGTTCAATTACAATTAGTTATTCAACATCTTGCCTTTTTATGCATATTTATTCGCCCGGTTAAATTGGCCTGTGGCTCAACTTAGTATGTAAGTCTCCAAGTGGATTTGGATTGCCATTGCTATTAGAAGGAGAAAGGCAAAAAAAACCTTACTTTTCTTAAGTCAACACTATATTTTCATTGCAAAAAAAAAAATAAGTGAATGAAATAAAAATGTTAAAAATCAAAAAAAAAAGGAGTAATATAAATGTGCGAAAATATTGTACTTACACTTTATAAGTGCCTAAAACACATTTGGCAAATGCGAAAATGTTTAATGATTTTTCATACTATACTATTAGAGTATTTGCTTTGTTTTTAACACAACACAATGCCAAAAACTATAAATATCGTGTAAAATAAAAGGCCAATTTTACAATAATTTATCATTGTCACTAATTATATTACAGCCTACTGGCAAAATACATATTTCTAAGTCAATCGCTGTGCAAAAAAAAAAAATTTCTCTCTCATTTGCATAAATTTATTTCCATTTTATTTTTGCTATTTTTTGCTACATTTTTTTTTTTGTTTTTTGTAGTAGTCTTTTGTAGGTGTTATATTGTGTGCATAACCCATATGATTGCCCCATTTTAGTGCCATAACAACAAAAGCATAAAAATAAAAAAGTGAAAATGTTTTTTCCTTTATTAATTTCGTTTTTTATTTTCCTTTATGTTTTGTATTCCACTTTATATTCCTTACTCCAAAGTCATATTTTTGTTATTAAAGTGCGGAAGTTGAGAAAAGAAAAATTTATAGCATAATTAATAAGAAAAAGTAAATCTTTTTCTTTAATTTTCTGCACTGTTAACAGCAACAATTAATAATTTGTATATCTTTCACCTGAAAATTTAAAAAGAATTTATGAACCAAATCCAGAAAAATGTGTATGAAATAACATAAAAGAAAGAAATGACTCCGAAAATCTTTTTAATGATTGCTGAATTTTTTCAGTATACTCTACACTCGAAATACTTAAGATTTTAGCAAACTTGAGCTTCGCTATGTTGTAACACGCTTACATTCCACACAAGAATTTGTTTTTAAATTTATACTTTCATACTTTTTTTTTTGGAACAATAACAAATCAAGCGCAGCACTCAGACATTTATTGGTCCATTGAACTGCGCTCGAAGTTCTATTTTATTGTGTTTTAAATCTACCCGCTCTCCAAGGAAATCGCAGTAGATCCTGTGGTGATAAAGACCCAAGAAAAAGTGGTCCACCATCTCATCTTCTTCTTCACGGGCTGGACAAAGTGCACTGCCTCCTAGTCCTACCTATCCATATGGTTTGCCCATAGAAAGTGGTCTATTACCAAGCCGGCTAGCGTTCTTCAATCACCTCTACCTAAAGATAGGAGGAAATGCTACCGTTTACCCGATATGTTGGGTAACATGGATTTCGTCCATCTGCAGCCTAGGTGTTGACCGTGGCCTTGATGGCTCCAGCGGGTAGTGGCAAAGCAGGCCCAGGGCCGATTAAATCAGCCGCAGAATCTTCTCTTGCTAATTCATCAGAGGTCTCATTGCCTACGATTCCCACGTGGCCAGGGACCCACATCAACGATAAACTATTATGTCTTCCGACATAATTTAGCTTTGATTTGCAGAACTTCACTATCTTGCAAGTGGTGGTAGGGATACTTTGCGCACGAAAGTATCATAAATGATCATGCTAAAACTTGGTACATACAATTAAATTTGCCAATGAATGAACAACTTTGAAGTGAGGTGCAATTAAAATTGTTAAAAACCATGCCTATTTGCCATACAAAAGTATGTATTGGAATGTATGTTTGTTAATGTTAACTTCAAGCATTTCTTTCCAAGAAAGCATAAAGAAATTCCTGATTTGAGGCCTTCTATTTTTTTAGTTTTAATATTAGTTTTTAAATAATTTTTTCCAGTATATTATTGATTTATTCGTAATCGACAATTTGGAATAAGTAAGCCATAAAGAAGTGGAGCACTCTCTCGCGAAACGAAAACCACTCTCTACAAGTCTCTCATCATGCCTGTCCTTACATATGGCGCCAAAGCTTGGACAAATTCCACCTCAGATGAGATGCTCATAGTTTTTGAGAGAAAAGTCCTACGCAAGATCTTTGGACCTATTTGCGTTGGTGGCGATAGAGTGTAAGCATGGAGGAAATATAAAGAAGGAAAAATTGTTGTGGGTCAATCATTTCACCACGTTAAAAGTAAAGGGCTTGGGTTATTTTTTGATTTTTAGGTGTTTTTTTTTTCAATTATTTCGTATTAGAGTCCCCTTAAACGATGGTAATGGAAGATAATTATGTATAGAGAAAATGTGGAGGAGAAAAAACTAATGGTAGCCAATCATACATTTTGACCACCCTAGAGAAGATTTTTGTTTAGTTATAGTTTTATTGATCGATTTTCAGACATTATTGTATTCATTTTATATGGGAGTCACCCTTAAGCGTTCGAGTTAGAGGATATGTATGATGAGAGGAAATATTATTAAGGGTCACTCCTTCATTTCATTGCACTAGAGGCTACTTCTGGCATTGTTTTTTAAATTTACCGGTGGCAATGGGATTCGTGGGCACCTATTGGATTATTTGTTGATATTTAGATTAGTTCCAGAATTATTGATGTTCAATTTTGCAAAATTTGTTGTACGCAAATTACAAATAAATAAATAGAATGCGAAGATTCCTTATCAGCGTATTACGTATTTGCGCTTCTTAAAATTTGCTTTTGTTACAAAAGTTTGTGGAAATTATTTTAGAGCTTAAAATTTTGGAATTGTAGGCTCTGCTATTGATGAGAAGCATTCAGTATATTTTGTGAATTTTTTGTAGATTTGATTGGTCATTTGCGATAACTGGATCATATACATATATATAAAGACTAAAATGAATACGAGATGTTTATAAAAACTCGACTACTTTTCATTATTATTATTATTATTATTATTATTATTATTATTACTAGTACTACTACTACTACATTTAATTATTACGACAAACATTTCCTGCATAATAAAAATTCCATTATAGCGCTCCTAGTTTCGGAACAATCATGCACGTGTCATTGACATTTGAAATGAACGTATTTTCACAAACAATCGAAATTGAAAAGGTTATTAAACTCAACTCAATATTTCTAGGACACATAATCATATATGAATGTATGCATTATATACTAATATATTAACATATTTTAACAGTTAAAAAGTATGTAGCAGAGAACTTAATTAGAAATATTAATTTTAGAACAAAAAAAACAAATTATTTTTCACATAATAAATTCATGTGGAAATATTTTTAAAAACACAAATTCTACTATTAATTTTCATATAAAACAAAAAATAAAGAACGTCTCCAATCCACCCCTTTCTCCCACACTAATTTCTTATTAAAAACAAAATGAAATATAGAAATATTTTGAAATTACAAATAAATTGTAAAATTCATTCAACTACCACCATTACTTTACCCACAACACCTCCACCAATAAATATTTTATAATAAAACATGTAATAAATATAATTTTGAATGGCTTCACATTGTGAGTAAGCTTGCTCATCTATTCATGTACACATACTATGTATACATATGCGCACACATGTGCTAAAAAATATGAATAATAATAACAATAATAATAATAACAATAACAATTATTAGTATGATGGCTTTAGACCTTGCCATTGAGATTTACACATATGGAAGTTAACCAAATATTTGTAACCACAAACAAAATAAAAAGGAAAAATAAACATTAAAATAATAGATAGAAAACAATAGCAACAAATTGTCAGAGGTTTTTTCAGCGTTAAATTAATAAAATACTCATACATATTTGTATGTGAGCATATACCTTATGCACAGCAAACAAAATGCAGAGCGCTACTAAATATGAGTCTTAAATGAGGCTTATTTATAATGATTTAACGAGAACATAGCGACACGAAAAAATGAAAAATGGGTATTGCCCAACAGATGAGATAAATATTTTTATAAATATTCGAATTCAGGGTTCGTTTGACTCGGTCAGTTCATATCTCACGCCTACGCAATATATTTCTGAACATTCTTACTACTTCTGGAGGGAAGTAATATTGTATAGGACCAACTCCCATTGATTTTTGCTTTCCAAGTTTTCTTCTAAAGAAATTAATCCACTATCACAGCCTCTTCACTACCGTTGCTCCCGGCGTATGTCTAGGGAGATTAAAAATATGACCAACACCAAATAATTTCTACTAAATTTATAAGTAATGGTCGCTTAACCAGGGAAGTATATGACTGAACCTCAGTAAATTTTTCCTTACTAACATTTCTTCCGAACAACTTTAACCTCTAACTCCATCTCTTTGGGAGATTCTCCTATAAAATTGATGTTTTTATATATTGAATAATATTGAAGACTCAATTTTATGGGTATAAATAGATAATAAGTACATTAAGGAGAGCTTTCCACATACAATTTGAGTTCAATCTTCTATTTTGATCTAAAATCCTCTTTTTTGACCCTTTGCTGATTTTTTAATCTGCAAATAGGATTAATATTTACCGCCTCAAGCAATTTAGGAGACTTCAAAACTGTTTATTCAATATAAATATTTTATTTGAACTCAGGTCTTCAAAAAGCCCTACAAAATAATCATTAAAGACTCTTTTTCAACACTCAGAATAATCGTTTGCTGGGCAGTAAGCTGTAGGTACCTACTTATACATATTTACTTGTTCAATTATAATTTGTCACTTTTTTCATGTACATTATCTCCATTAATGAAAGCCTAAAATAGGAAGGAAGCATTAAAAAGAGCTCACAATAAACATGTGTAATATTTATACTAAGTAATTGTAATATTATTATTAATTTTTACTATTATAGTTGTAGTTAAACTCCAACAACGCCTAACACAAAATATGCTCTTGACTCAAATTATTGTTTACCCAACGATCGCTATTATGTTGGCACTATTATATTCGTACGTATTACTAGAGTATTGTTAATTCTTTAATGAGTTTATAGCATCATCATCATTCTGTATGTGTGAGTTATTATTATTTATTATTTGATTATTGTTGTCTAAACCTTGCAACGAAACCAAACATTTCATTGTTATTATTGAAATTGTTGTACATACAAATGATGATATCTACTCTTATGTAGTTTAGTGTAGTTCATTGTTAATGACGTGCATAATTTCATTTAAGGTGTGTACAAGTACTTTGCATATAAATTTGGTGTGTCTACTTTCATTCACGCATTTATTTAAATATTATTATGGGCAAAAAAACAAATGTAATAAAAATTGGGAGAAATTTGAAAATTGTTCATAAATGGTAACTTGTGATATTAGCATAAAAAAATCAAAATGATGGTCACATGATGGTCACATGATGGTCAACTTACAAATATTGTATATCACTGAAAGTGTCTCAATGAGCACTACGAGGGCGGATTGATAATGAAGCTACCTAAGTAGGAAAAAACTTTTTTTTTTTCAAAAACCATTTATTTCCCAACATAGTCTCCTTTTACTTCAACACACTTAGTAAGACGATATTCCAACTTTTTTATACCATCTGAATAATACGATTTCGGAAACCCCTCAAAATACGCGTTAGTTTCGGTAATCACTTCTTCGTTTGAGCTGAATCTTTTTCCTGCGAGCCATTTTTTCAAGTTTGGAAACAGGAAAAAGTCACTAGGAGCTAAATCTGGACTATAAGGTGGATGATCAACCAATTCGAAGTGTATTACACGTAATTTTAGCATCGTATCTAATGCTGTGTGAATCGGTGCGTTGTCTTGCAGAAAAAACACTTTTTATACCCTGCATAATGGTATATTCATTTCGGTCAGATGTTTGTGTCCACTTGAAGGAATCTCCGGAGATATAGACATAGATATATATTCGTGACCAGCGTCGATTAAATTTTCGATTTAACCATGTCCGTCCGTCCGTCCGTCCGTCCGTCTGTCTGTCACCTGGCTGATTCGCACGATAACTTGAGTAAATATTGAGCTATTTCGATGAAATTTGGCATAAGTAATCTATGATCCAAGGGTACGGAGGGGATTGATATTGGGCATGATCGGTCAATAACCACGCCCACACCAAGCATTCAAAGCGACTAACCTCGAAATTTTCAAAATCTTTAACTTGCTATAACTCACATAATATACCACTTGGGACAACAATATTTTGCATATATAGTTATATTATACTACTATATAACCTCGCCAAAAGTGGTTAAGCCACGCCTACTTTTTAGCGTAGCTCTCATACAAAGTGTCTGTACTTCTTTTAAATTGAAACAGCTGTAACTTCTACAATCTTCTGTCCAGAATAACCATAATTGACACTTAGATTAACATGGTAGTCGGAAATAATATGGCAGAAAATCAGTGAGCCACGCCCACTCCTTTTTGGGTCTCCCATACAAAGTTGCGGAAATTAAAAAAATGTTACCGGTTATAACTTGCAAACTATTCAGCGTAGAATAACGAAATTTAAGGTGTGGATTAATATTGTACGAGCAACTAGGCTCACAGAAAATGGGCGCACCACGCCCACTGTTTATTGTAGCCCCCATACAAATTTTAAATTGAAACAGCTGTAACTTCGGCAATCTTCTGCCTAAAATAACCATAATTGACACTTAGATTAATATCATAGTCGGCAAAAATCTGGCAGAAAATCAGTGTGCCACGCCCACTCCTTCATGAGTCTCCCATACAAAGTCAAGGGAATTAAACTAAAATTTTAAGCTCCATAACTTACAAACCATTTAGCGTAGGACAACGAGTTTTAAGGTATGGATTAGTATTGTACGAGCAACTAGGCTCACAGAAAATGGGCGTACCACGCCCACTTTTTATATAGCTTCCGTACAAATTCTCGGATTTATCTTAAACATTAAAACACCCATAACTTACTAATTAATACGCCTAGGTCAACCCATTGCAACCTATGTAGTTTAGTATTATAGGCAGAAATTGATCCTCCAAAATTGGTGAGGTACGCCTGCTTCTTAATGTAGGTCCTATACAAAGTAGTGGAAGAAAAGGATGGATATACGAGCAAACTTTTTATATATACCTCTACATATGCAGGGTATAATTTGGTCGGCCCCAGCCGACTGTAAGGAGATTTTTTCTTTAAATGTGGTCGTTTTTTCTTGATTGCATCATTCAATTGATCCAATAATGCACGATAATACTTTCCTGTGATTGTGGATGCTTTATCAAGATAATCGATAAGCAATATTCCGAGTGCATCCCAAAATACAGTGGCCATAACCTTGCCATCCGATTTCACTGCCTTCGCCTTCTTCGGAGCACTTCCACCAGCTTCCACCCATTGTTTCGACTGATTTCTGGTTTCAGGTATGTAGTGGTGGACCCACGTTTCATCAACAGTTATTAATCGACGCCAAAAATCAACAGTATTACGCTTTATCATGTCCAAACACCGCTGTGAAGTGGTCTCTCGAACTCGTTTTTGTTCGACACTGAGCAAACGCCGCACCCATCTTGCCGATAGCTTTTTCATATTCAAATGTTCATGCAAAATGTCGAACACACGTTCTTATGAGATGTTTACCATTTCAACAATCTCATGTAACTTGACTCGGCGATCATTCATAACGATATCGAGGATCTTCTTGATATTTTCTTCAGTAACCACCTCTTTTGGCCATCCTGTTGTTGGTATTGTTGCAGTGCTTGTTCGGCCGCGTTTAAATTCAGCAATCCAATATTTTACCATGTAATCTGACGGAGCAGACCCACCGTAATGTTTATCGAGCTTTTCTTTTGTCTCTTTCGCCGTTTTCCCTTTCAAATAATAGTGTTTAATCACTGCACGAAATTCGCTTTTTTCCATTTTTCAAGAAACGCAAAAGTTGGTTACTTCAAACGACTACATACAACAAATAAACTAATCAATGAATTTGGGTGAAATTTTAACAGCTGACGTTTGACAGATCGCAATTTCAAAAAAAAAGTTTTTGTGTTTGTGCATAGGACAGACAGTAGAGGACGTTGATTCAATGTCTGTATTAGTGATTCAATGCTATCTTTCAAAGGAGAAGTGTCAATGTTGACGGATTTCCCGTTTCTATTTTTTTCTTTTTTTATTTAAATTAGGGTTAACCCAAAAGTGAAGCACTGTGACCTAAAACATCTGTTGTGCTGAGGGAATTTATTGCATCGAGTTGTTCTTATTAGAGAGTTCTTGTTGTCAGTTTTATCCGAGGCTGATTTTTTGTGCTGTCTTCATTTTCCACGGCTGACTGCTTCCACGAGGAATCAATTATCGCACTCTTCTGTCGCAGTTAATTCTTGACACGAAGAAGAATAAAAAAGTTCACAGGTTCCATAAAAAAAATCCAGTATTATTCTTCGTCTGAAAACTATGACTATATAACTACTATGGGCACGAAGGCGCATAATACTCGAGATTGAGAGAAACATTTCATCGACTTTCATATCTAAAACGATAGTGTTCTGCTTAATATAGGCCTGAAGGTGGATAAGTTATGGAAATCACAGACTAATATTCCTGAGCTAATGATACTGGCTAGTTTGCAAAACTTCAAAAAGAATCCCATTTTCCAATTCTTCCATTTGAAAGTAAGCTTTCAATAATTTAAAATGTTATTGATGCACGAAAAGTGATCTATTTCAAAACGCGACAAGGTGGCACTGAGTTTGCATCAGTTCTTTGAGCACGCAGAAGAGTCAAAATAACAAGTTGTTTTAATGGAATCCGGCCAATGCTCAAACCGACGTGCGCGGAAATTTCTACACAATTATTTCAAAAATCCAAGCAACGATTCCAAGCTTCTACACTTATGTAAGGTTGAAAATGATGAGCCCTTAAGATAGGGTGGTCTTCATTGTTCGAAATCTGGGGCTCAACTTTGCTTACTGTTTAGAATGATTCTAAGCGTCATGAAAATTGAAGAATCGATTCAATTTAAATACTTCATTATATCTACTCAAATAGCCTTCGATTAATCAAATTCTGAATACAAAACATGCTGATCTCATGAGGCCATAATGTAAAACTGTAGCAACAAAGCATTTATTAGCATTAATCTCATGTCTGCATGCATTCTTTTTTTTCCTCATTTTAAAGTTTCTATAAGTTGTTTCTATTCATTTGGTTTTACTTGATAAATAGTTATTTTGATTATTAAAATTTTTTGTTATAAATTTAATTTGACATTTTGGACGCATGCAGGCAAGCATTCAGACATTTACACGGGCATACGTTTAAGCAAAAGCATAATTTCAGTATATTTACATGCATTTACTTAAGTACGTTTATATGCACGCACCTCATTCGAATAAATATTTCTATACAAACTTGATCTTGTGACATTGACAATCTAATAATGATGGTGGCCAAGACAGCGACAACGACGTCGACGGCGACGGCATGCTAACTGCAAGTATATCTATATCAAATTACATAATATTTACAACAACAACAACAACAACAACAACAACGACAACAAAAATTCAATAACAAAATAATTAAAACTAATACACGCACATTAGTAGAACCCACTCGCTAATGCACGCACGAAAAACCAGCAACATTTTGACTAAAAGACTAAAAATCTAATTTATAAAGAACTAATTTGAGTACAAATTTTTGTAAACCGTTCAACCAAAACAGAAAAAAACGTTTATTAAAATTATACGAGTACTATACAAATTTGCTTATCAATTGCATGAAATCGTGTGTGTGTGTGTGTGAGTGTATTGTATGTAGTATGTGTTAGTACAATGATACTATTTAACCAAAAAATTAAACACATTTGACCGCGAAACGTGTTGACACGTTTATTTAAAATAAAAAAAAAAGCAACAACAAAATACCTGTACATTAGGATGGTACAAAATAAAATTTTTTCATTATATTGCATCCGGTTCATCCTCAAAGGGTTTTTCCCAAGGCTATGGAAAGGATCTGTTGGCACATAATTTCAGAATTCAATATTCGATCAAAGAATTGTATTTCTGTGTATTCTCTCCGTTTTCTCGGCATGACGGTTCTACTTCTGATATTTATTTTTACTTACGAACGCCATTAGGTGGCGTTTTTATACATTTTATTCATATCTTTCAGGTTTCATTGCTATTTTTCGAGAAAATTTAGTTTGTCATATATTTCATGTGCTCCTAAAGAGGTAAAAAATATACCGTATCACTTTCAGTTTAGCAAACCATCACTTGTCCTGAACATATCTCTATAAAATGACATAAGAACACCTAAAAATCGAGTAATATTCACATAGCTGCCCAGTAATCGCCTCTAGATGTATGAATTTAGGGCTGACTTCCATTCATATCTTCCTTAATATTTTCTTCAAGCATTCTTACCATCTATCGATATTCTTTAAGGAGCTTCCATACAAAATTAACCTAAAAAATCTCCTTACAGTCGGCTGGGGCCGACCAAATTATACCCTGCATATGTAGACATATATATAAAAAGTTTGCTCGTATATCAATCCTTTTCTTCCACTACTTTGTATAGGACCTACATTAAGAAGCCTATGAAGACCTATGAAGGAGTGGGCGTGGCACACTGATTTTCTGCCAGATTATTTCCGACTACGATATTAATCTAAGTGTCAATTATGGTTATTTTAGGCAGGAGATTGACGAAGTTACAGCTGTTTAAATTTAAAAGAATTTCAGTCATTTTGCATGGGGGCTGCAATGAACAGGGGGCATGGCGCTCCCATTTCCTATGAGCCTAGTTGCTCGTACAATACTTATCCATACCTTAAATTTGGTTGTCCTAAGCTAAATGGTTTGTAAGTTATGGAGCTTAAAAGTTTTAGTTTAATTACCTCGACTTTGTATGGGAGACCTATGAAGGAGTGGGCGTGGCACACTGATTTTCTGTCAGATTTTTGCCGACTACGATATTAATTTAAGTGTCAATTATGGTTATTCTAGACAGAAGATTGCCGAAGTTACAGCTGTTTCAATTTCAAATTTGTATGGGGGCTACGATAAACAGTGGGCATGGTGCGCCCATTTTCTGTGAGCCTAGTTGCTCGTACAATACTAATCCACACCTTAAATCTCGTTATTCTACGCTGAATAGTTTGCAAGTTATAACCGGTAACATTTTTTTTAATTTCCGCAACTTTGTATGGGAGACCCAAAAAGGAGTGGGCGTGGCACACTGATTTTCTGCCATATTATTTCCGACTACCATGTTAATCTAAGTGTCAATTATGGTTATCCTAGACAGAAGATTGTAGAAGTTACAGCTGTTTCAATTAAAAAGAAGTACAGACACTTTGTATGACAGCTACGCTAAAAAGTAGGCGTGGCTCAACCACTTTTGGCGAGGTTATATAGTAGTATAATGTAAGTCTATGTGCCAAATATTGTTGTCCCAGGTCGTATATTATGTGAGTTATAGCAAGTTAAAGATTTTGAAAATTTCGAGGTTAGTCGCTTTGAATGCTTAGTGTGGGCGTGATTATTGACCGATCATGCCCAATATCAATCCCCTCCGTACCCTTGGATCATAGATTACTTATGCCAAATTTCATCGAAATAGCTCAATATTTACTCAAGTTATCGTGCGAACCAGCCAGGTGACAGACAGACGGACGGACGGACGGACGGACATCGTTAAATCGAAAATTTAATCGACGCTGATCACGAATATATATCTATGTTTATATCTCCGGAAATTCCTTCAAGTGGACACAAACATCTGACCGAAATGAATATACCATGCATATTGCATTATGCAGGGTATAAAAAAGTGCAATATCTTCAAATAATAACATAAGTGCCCAGCAACAAGGTCTAGAGGAATATAGGAATTCAAGCCGACCTCCATTAATGTTTCTCCTATTGTCATTAATTTTATATCCCCAATATTTCCTTTCAATTTATTTATCATCTATCCCCACTGCTTAAGGGGCTCCCCTACAAAACGAACCTGAAAATCGGCAAATAATCTCATAACTTCCCAGGAATACCCTCTGCAGGAATACAATATATGGCCGACCCTCATTAATTTTTTCTCCCGAATATTTCCTGCAAATATACCTGTTGCCCATGCCCACTTCTTCAAGGGGCTACCGTACAACATGAAGCAGAAAATCGACAAATAATATAAAACCTGCACATAAATCGCGTCTAGAGGAATAAAACACAAGACTGAGCTTCATTAATTTTTTTTTTCACGAACATTTTCTTCTAACATACTTACTCTCTATCTCCACTCCTTAGTTGGACTCCCGTACAAAATGAACTTTAAAATTGATAAATTATCTAATAACTACACAGGAATCAACTCTAAAGGAATGAAATGTAACGCCGACCACCATTAATTTTTCCACTTTAATATTTCCTTCTAACATATTTACACTCTATCTCCACCCTTTATTGGCGCTGCCCTACAAAATGTGTCTAAAAATCATCAAATAACCTCATAACAACCCAGGAATCACCTCGTGGTCTATGATATGTAAGACCAATTTCCTCTGATTTTCCCCCTTCAATATATTTTCTAAATATTTTTACCTTCCTCTTCATCCCTTAGTGGTGCTCTCCTACAATATGAAACAAAAACACTTGAAAATCGACAAATCAATACCTACCTACCCAAAAATCGCCCATATAAATGATGAAATGTATGACCAACCTCCATTAATTTCTCCTCGTCAACATTTTCTTTGAACATACTTACCTTTTATATCCAGTCCTTAATGAGGTCCCCTACAAAATTGTTCTCAATTTAATTTCAGTCACCTTAATATGCTTCTGTATGTGGATCTGTATGTTTACTCTAAATAAAAGAAGTTGTTGTTGTCGTTGCTGTTGTAATAATTTTAGCATTTACTCTTGTTATCTACAATATGTTGGTCACCGCCACCTCAAAAAAATAAAATAAAATAAATCGAAATAAACAAGAAATTTTATATAAAATAATTTTTTTTTTTTAATAACCTTGAACAAATGTAAAA
This sequence comes from Megamerina dolium, assembly GCA_963854835.1. Taxonomy (NCBI): domain Eukaryota; kingdom Metazoa; phylum Arthropoda; class Insecta; order Diptera; family Megamerinidae; genus Megamerina; species Megamerina dolium. Next base: position 34,834,128 of record OY978525.1, read on the forward strand.
GACAACAACAACAACAACAACAATATACACGAATTAAGTTCAAAGCAACAAGTGCATTTTGGTTTACCTGCCATTAATACAAAATCAGCTTTGAAGCATATGTATGTATATGCATTTGTATGTAAACGCGTCCACCATCAACAAGGCAACAACTTAGAACTTGTTGATTGTTGGTTAGTTGACTAGGTTATTTGTTCATTTTTATTTCTTTTGCTTTTTAAATATAATTTTTTTTTTATTAATATAATTTTGTTATTATTATTATTGTTGTTGTAACACTACTCGTTAAATTGTATAAAAATTAATGACCAAGTGACCGAGCTGCGGTCAAATTAGTGCATATTTTCATTGAACTACAATAATATGAGTATATGTATATGTCTGCGCACACACACACACACACACATGTAAATAGATCCATTTATATTTATTTTATTATTATCTTAATCCATTTTCTATGAATTACCAATATATGTAAATGTGGTTAATATGCATTATTTTGTTAGCGCTGCTGCTGCCGCTGCTGCTGCAATTAATGCAGTGGCAATCAATGGTAACGTTTAAAATATTACATACATAGATTGTTAGGTACTCTTGCTGCATATATATTTTTGTTGTCATTGATTTTTATTATTATTGTTATTAATTAGTCTTGACTTGGTTATTCTTATTGTTGCCATTGCATTTACGTGATATACAGTTTGCATTGTTAGTAGTACTACATATATGCATATCCATATATGTAGATGGATATTTGTACAATTGCAGCATTTAACATGTGCCAAATATTGTTGTTGACAAAATCACCGCATATCTAATCATTCAATAAATAGCTCGTGTATCTATAAATGACATTCACAACAAAACAAAAGACATTAAAAAAATAGAAACATATTTTTAATTATTGGTAAACTAAATGCAATAGTTGAAAAATAATATTATGGATTCGCAATTAGTTTTGCTCTAAAAATGGTATGGAGAATTTTTTATTTTACCTATTTTTTTATACTTGTACCTATATAACCTCTTTACGTACACTTGAACTCACTGTCTAATTTGTGTGGCAATTTATTACGTGTCGTTATGCTTTTTGACCATGGATAATAACTACATAATGGCATGTACGTTTGTATTGTTGCACTCGTAGTTCTAGCACAATTTACACATAAATATTTTTTATTGCCAACTCATAGAGACAGAAATTGCACGAAATCTTCTTGTTTTTGAAATATAACCTTCGATACCTTTTTTGAAGTAGGGTAAGTCAAACTTATTAAACACATCATAATTTAGAGTAAGGGTTAAAGATAGAAATTAAGTATCTTCGATGAAAATATAGTCCAAATTAATGGGGATCAGCCCAATATTTTGCCTCTGGAATTTGTCGATTTTCCGGCAATTGTTTTTTTTTTTTTCATTAAGATATAAAGATAGGGAGTAAGTATGTTGGGTTGATTGATTGAGGGTTGGGTGATGCTGAGGACGAGATCCTGGCTAGACGGCCACAGCCTAATGCTTTCTACCAAAAACAATAGAGATATTGTTGCTAACGAAACGACATATACCGTTAAAAGTGGAGATGCGGATTTTTAACGAAACAATATGCACGAAGAAGGTCATGAAGTATTTGGGATTGAGACTGGACTCCAAACTCAAGTACTGGGCGCAAATCCGGCCCAGTGGTAGTGAAATATGGACAGACGCGTTGAAAGTAGAAAATAGACGCAAAGTGCTAGCATCAATCCAGAGGACCGTAGCTCTAAGAGCTTCATCGTACCGAACAGTGGCCGAACCAGTGATACTGGTTATTAACGGAAGCCTGCCCGTTGAATTGGCAGTAAAGAAAGACAAATGAAATAGAAACTGCAAACAAAGAGAGGCTATCGTAAATAAAACGGTGGATACACCAACTATGGCAAGATAGATGGAATAAAGAACTGATAGCAAGGATGATCCCAAATATTAGCACTTGGATAAATAGGAAATTCGGCTTACTATCTAACGCAATTTCACTCTGGCTACGAGTATTTCCGGAAATACCTTAACAAAATAGCTAAATCAGAAGATCCAGGGTGCATTTAGGGTGACTCCGATGCAGACGACGCACACAATACTAAATTGCCAAAGATGACGTACGGAACACGAAATATTAAGAAGTTCCATAACGGTGAACCCAATCATTGAGAAAATGGTTAGCATTGAAGAAAACTGGATCGACATCGCAAAATTTGTGGAATACGTTCGCAGGAAAAAAAAGCGGGATGTGGACGCGAGTCAAAACGAATAAAGCCTGGTAAAGGTTAAATGGGACCCTACCCTGAACTAATGCTATCGTAGTTTCGGGGTAGGTTGAAAGGTCCTAGAAGGGGGAGGATGTTTTTTAGTGTGCGCAACGGCACATTCCATAACTGTGACGGCAGTTATGGGTTAGTGGGTTAGCCATTTTGTTATCTCTTCACTGCAAAAAAAAAAGGGATGGAGGTAGTGTGTGATTATGATCTGAGAAAATGTTTCGAAAGAAAAATTAACCTAACCTAACCTCTATTTACCTACTGGAAGTAAGAAAGGAAGTAAGTATATCCGTAAAAAAGTTAAGTACCAAAAATTAATAGAGTCATTTATACATTTTATTCCTCTAAGTTCACTCAAAGATTGATGAGAGCGAATTTTCTTTATAAATACATCAATTTTGTATGGCAGCCACTATAAACGTTGGAGTTAAGGGGTGAGATGTATAGAGTAGAGGCAATTACTAGGGAATTTTAGCGATATTTGACGATTTTCAGGTGTTTTAATTAATTGTTGTAGAAGAGCCTCTCTAAGGAGTAAAGATAGGGAGTACATTTGTTCAGAAAAATTGTTAAATAGTAAAAATTAATAGGAGTCGATTAAATATTTTATGCTTCTATCTGTACTCTGGTAGCGTTGAAGGAAAAATTTATTTAAAAATACGTCAATTGTGTATGGGTGACACTTTAATGATGAGAAGACAAAATTAATGTATGTCACTCTTATATTTTACCCCACTAGAAGTTCTTTGGGAGCGGAGGTAATGAAATTTATTTATAAATATGTCAATTATGCATGCGAGTCACTCTAAGGGCTGGGTGATAGGAAATTAGTTGGTTTAATGAAAATGTTGAACACAAAAAATTACTGGGAATTGGTCATTTGAGAAGCGATCCTGAATATTTTTCATAATTTCTTTGAATCTAATACATGAAATGAGACCTGAGCCAGTTAAACAATTCGAATTTGAATTCAGCAACCACAAATATGAATCAAAATGTATATTTTGTTTACTAAACAAATATTTTTTTTTTTTCGTGTTACTGTATTCTTTTATAGCAATGTCATTTGGTTTAGTGGGTTAATATTTTTTTTAAGACAACCCAACTCAACCTTGAATTATAATTGATATTAATATATGTCTATATGTTTGCACATATATCTATTTAATTTCAAACAATTTTCAACTAAATATATACAAACATATATACCACGTTGACAGCTCACAAATCTACAATTTGGCAAGTGTCAAAGGATGTTGAATTGATGTCAATAAAATTGAAGTAGATCGGTGGGGAAAAAATAGAAATATCTAATAAATTATCATAAATAATCGACATTCAAATTATGCATTGATTTTTATATTTTTTTTTTTTTTTTGTGGTTTACATACAATATTTTTGATAAATGCAACAAAATGTTTTGCAGCGCCAACATCCATGGTCAACAAGAAATATGTAGATATGTATGTGCAATTATCGCACAAAATGTAATGATCAACGCACAATTTGAGGCGTCAATAATTTTGGTCAACAACATAAATCAAATTCAATTGTCAATTCTTTCTTCGATGATCAATGGTAGTGATTTTATTGGTTGGTCTATGTCATTTCCATATTGGTATTGATATTATATTATTGTAAATTGTTTGTACTGTGGTTTTACAGATCTCTTTCATATGTCTCCATACATATGTATATGTAGACAGACACAATGTATAGACACAAATATTGCTCACCCTTCTGTTATTATAACAATGGAACAATGTATCCATTTAACATTCTGACACTTAATTAAGCAAATATGAAAATAAAAATCGAAATATTATGACGTTGACTAGCAACAAAATGGAAAAAAAACATACAAAAAACTAGCATGCTCATAAACCTTATAGAGGTTAATATTAATACATTAACCCATTCTACGTGTTCTCTATATTTACTCATACATTTACCTCTATGATATTTACTATAACTTGAATCAAGTAATTTCATTGTTCAAAAAAATATAAAATTTAAATAGAAAAATTCAAGAAGAAGAAGCGAAATAATCAAAATCCGCTTAAGAAATAAACATCAACACATACTTATACACATTCTTACACACCTTCATTGTCTTTGACTTTTTCCTTCGCCTCTGCGAAGCCAACATTAGGTAAATGCCAGAGGTGTGGAATTCGTGCAACAATTCAAAATGATTACAATGGATATTATTGCAAGTTGTTGTTGTTGTTGTTGCTTTTGTTGTTCTTATAGTTGCTATATTTTTTTTTTTTAGTATTTAACATATTACTAGAAAATTCATAATCAAGTACTTGGTTTTATTTTATCTTCATAAATATCTGCACCTTTATAAATGCATTCACTATCTAATTTTGCAGTGAAAGCTAGATTTCAATATCAAAAATATATTAAAAACTGTGATGGTTCTTCATCAGATAAACAATTGAACCGATCGCCGATTTAAAAGAAGTTTTTATTTAATTATTTGCCATTCAACTAATGTGAAGCGCAATAGTTCGGAACGGACGCAATGCCATAGACAGCAAGTGGCTGGCCCTCACCAATCTAAGGTAAAACTATATCCATGAGTTTCCTGAAGAATCGATTGTTTGTCAATGAAATCTGCAGACAAGTTTTTGGTTATGTTTTGAGCTCGTTATTATGTGAGGAAAGTTATGTAAAATGTTAAACTATTTTCGAAATATAGAATTCAATCTTCAAAAATTAAGCAAAAATTCACATTTTTTGAAGACATTTGAACCCAAAATGAACCCGAAATTATATTAGATCTTGTACGATTGCAATGATCTGAAGGAAGTATTATATTGAATCGAGCTAAATTTTGTTTAAAGCCAATATACCCAAGTATTCAACTGTTTTTGTGCTATTAGCTTTCATATGATGATGAAATGAAAAAAACAATATTGAAATTTTTACGATGTAATATCCCGCGTACTTTGGATTCGCGGAACTTGACTAATCTTCATAATTGTAGGTGGATTTGTGGATTGGTAGATCTTGGAATCGTGGAGTTCGAGTTGATTGGCTTGATTATTTATTATATATCATATCGCAGATATGCCACTACGAGCTCCGAGCTTTCGATACAGGGTGCTTCTCATTTATCAGACGGAAACCTCGCACCTCGCTTACCTCTATAAACAGAATGACGTACTGGTCTCAAGTCGGTTGAGGATCCATTTCTACGCGAAAGAAGAAGCTATATCTACCAATGCCATGGATTCTGTCTGGTGGTTGAAATCGACATAGGCTACCTGGTAATCCTAAAATCTAAGCCCGAATATAAAAAAGTCAATGCCGGAGGTCCAAAGCTCACAAATAATAACTCGAAATAAATTTGGATTACTTCTGCAAGAGAAAATTCAAACCTTTGCCCAACTCAAACATATTGAAACGATTAAAGCGACGTTCCACCGGAGATCGAGCTCTTTTTGAGAATGCCATAAAAAATTGTATCCATTAAAAAAGAGGAAGCAAAGCAAAATAGTCCAATGATAATGAGCTTCCAAGTTCCCATAATATTGTATTTGGAATATTTGGATTATTTTATAGAAAATTGTTCAACAAGAAATATATGAACCACGCCCATTATTCAATATAGCTTCCATACAAATTTATTTATATATATATATATATATATATATATATATATATATATATATATATATATATATATATATATATATATATATACAAATATATATATATATATATATATACAAACATATATATATATATATATATATATGTGTGTGTGTGTGTGTGTGTGTGTGTTCCTTTAACTTTTACTTGGAGCATAGGGCGTCATCGAACTGGACACGGTTCTGCGCAAAGACTCTCAGCTCATTCCATGTAAGATTCAGCGATCTCATCTCGGCTTCAGTTTAGCGGCGCCAAGTGATACGTGAACTGCCAACACTGCATCCCGATTGTTGGAATAGATTCCATCGCAGCGCCTGTTTGGGATATTGTCGTCTTTCTTACGCAACATGTGTCGATCCATTGCCACATCATCTTTCAGATTTCACTCGCAACATCAGTCTGCTTCGCATTCATCAACAACTCTGCGTTACATATGGTACGGGGCCAGAAAATTCACAGTATATGGCACAGGCAGCGGTTAATAAATGTCTGCAAACGCTTTGTAATACCTGTGGTTACCTTCCAGGCAGTACAGCCATATAACATACAAAGTCGCCAAATATTTTAAATTTTCCAACACCACATCTAATGTAGTCTTCCATATAAGGCAACCGTATACCACATGTAAATTAATTTTGAAGTGGAAAATATTGGAAAAAATGTTAGTCATGTAAAAAAAACATTAATATTTAGCACTTGTAGGCTATGCAGGGCCCTTTAGCCGAGCTTCTCTTCATGTACTATCATGCGTGTTGAATTTTGGACAGTATTAGAAGAATAATATCGCTCTATATACCCTTTAACAGTAAGCGTGAGACAGTCATATAACAAAATTAAAGGCATATTTTAACAATCTACTTAAAATGCTTAAAATTATATTAATTCGGGTTTTTGGGCAGATTTTTTATGAGATGATCCTAAAATTATGAACATAAAATTATATAAAATTATCACCATATTTGGTCCATACTTTCAAATAATTTTTTTAATCACTGTAAAGAAGATTTACTAATTTTTACTCATATTCGCTTATGTTTTGCAGGAATCCAAATCTGAAGAACATATTGGTGAAGTATTTCAGGATGAAACAAATATGGCTGCAATACTTATGCGACGTCACAAAGAGACTGGTGATTTAATAATGGTAAGTTCGATATTTAGATTTATTATTTTTAATTATACTTGTAAGCATTTATTCTACGACTACTTAAGTAGAGCAATACATATTTGACAAGTGACACTAAGTAGCAATTCTATAATAATACTTAAGAGTAATAAGGCATCAAGTGGAGGCCACAACATATAAGTGGTGACCTTCATGTTTATATATATGGTACATAATAGAGAGTCGATTTGAATGAGTACTAAAAACACCATTCATTGATAACAGTAGTTGTTTAAAAGCAAAATACAATAAATACGTATTTAAAATAAAATAAATAATAATAATAAAAAAAAATAAGTAAGTAAGTACGAGTAATGTACTAAAATATTGTCGGTTGGTTAGTTGCTTGGTTGATTGGTTCACTTGTTGGTGTTGTTGATGTTTAAGATTAAAACCATGAACCATGAAATCTCAACAAAAGTCATGTGTACACTTGTACAATAAGCAACCAGTCACAAGAGTAACTAACGGTGACTTTAGAACTTGTTTGAACTATTTTAAATAATTCCAACTGATTTGCTGTTTGTCATTTTTTTTTTCGTCTTCTTGGTCTTGCAACTCTGAACACCAACGTATTGTACTTATAAGTATATTTGTATACACATAAGTATTCTTTAAGTAGTTACCCTTTTTTTTTTAAATTTATTTTATTATATTTATACATTCTTTATTGCAAATATATTTATCTATTAATTTTCTTTTAACAATATTACATGCAGCTGCTTTTGTATTGTACCTACCGCTAATGTATGTATTTATATTTTTACAGTGGCGGAAATTGCTAAAAATTCAAACAAATTTTTTTAAACTTAAAAATATTTCTTTTAAAGTTTTTATATAAGTAACCACTAAATATTTTAATATAAATACATTAAAGGACCTCAGCTTTTATTCAAAGAAAAACGGAACCAAATTTTTAGAAAATTACATCTAATAATATTGTTTGAAAAGAAAAACTTATTTTAAAAAATTATTTTTTTAGAGTAAAATGAGTTTAAGATGCACACTTTAAAAAAGTTGCAGTTTTTACCAACGAAACATGAACTTTGGTTTTCTTTGTGACGTCCAACAAAATATTTTGGCTCCGTAGAATTCATTCTGTGAGCTAAATTCTTTTGAATTAATAAAAAAAAAATCGTCAAAAAATTAAGTTTTCTGTGAAGAAATGTATGTTTTCCCCCCCCGGAATGTCTTAAGATGATCAACAAGTAATATCAAGAAATTAAATTTTACATAGAAATTTTTGAATGACCTGTCGACAGACTCAAAATAATGACATCTTTAGAGATATTTTGAAAACTGCTAAAATCACTGATCTGTAGGTCGTGGTTCAATCCCCGGCTGATGCATAACAAATTTAATATCGATTTCTTTAAGTCCCCAAAAAAACTGATCCCATAATATTCATATCTGATTACTGGGCCCTACTCCGCTTCGCTTTAGCTACTTCGCTGGATCCCGGATAATGCTATAGAACTCATACCCCATTCATAATGATCCAATGGCTCATACAATTGTTTATTATTCTCTATAAAACGCACTAAATATTGTTGGTATTTAATGTGTTTAATTCCCCTATTTACTATAATGCATTCAACTTTTTGAAACCCAAAACTTTGTTTAAAATTTTGCTCACAACAACTTAAAATATTTCCCGCATTGCTTAATAAGATGCCCAGGGATCTACACAACTTATGCAGCCAAAGCATTACTTCAAATATTGCTCACCCTATTAATGAGCTGCTATTTCTCTCTCGGTCAATCCATGTTCTTCCAAAACAATATCCCATATTTTTGCTATGATTTCTGGTATAAAGGAACATTTTGGCAGCCTTTCGGGTGATTCATTTTTAAAGGCTTTTAGCTATGAACACGTTTATATTCATCAACTCAGTTAGCAGTGACGGTAACATAAGTCTTTATACACTCTTAACATTCGTTCCTGAATTTTTTGTGATTCTAAGCCTTCTAAAAATTCAAATTCAATTATTTCTTTATTTAAAAAATTCATTATGACATGTTTACTTCAAACAGCTGTGAATATACAAATAAACTGGCATATGCTCATAAAAAAATGCTGCCAATTTTACAGAAATAAAATGGCCAACCTACTAATGCCATTCCCTAGTACATATGATTCTAGAACATAGAACTTTATTAACGTCTATCAGCAAAAAAAAAATTAATTAAATTATGCTTGAGTTTATATAAATTTCCACCACTGTGCATATATGTATAGATAATTATCAAACGTGCGGCCACGTGGGAAGTCTTTACCTAGACATACGTTGAATTAATTTTTTTCATTTATATTTTTTATTTATTGCCACTTGTCTTTAAATTACAATTAAAAAGAAGGCAAGCAAAAAATCATATTTTATTTGCATATCACTTCAACTTGAATTCATACATGAAATTTATTATTGTAACAAATAAATAGAAACAAATTAATAGAACCAATATAATATTGTCACTATTATCACTAATACAAATGATCGTAAACGCCTATAATGATAATAAAAAATAAGAAAAATTAAAAACATATAAAATGTTGAACAAAAAGAAAATCAAAATCAAAATAATAAAAATTGTTGTCGTCTGTAAATTAATCATCAACCTTGACCAAATTTTTTTCGACTCTTTATTTCTTCTTCTGTATTTTTATTTTATTATACATTCAAAAAGTGCATTTTAAGCATATTTCCATAAGCTCATGCAGTATTTCGTTGTTAAAATGTACTATTACAAGCAACATTTTCGACATTTTTTGGTGCTATTACAGCACCAACCAATTTAATATTGTGCACAAATATATGTTCTGAGATGTGAATACATACTAGTGTGTTTCGAACTAGTTATTGGACTGGTCATCAGTAGGTTTATACAAGAACAACCCTAGATAAATGTGTTTGAGTTTTAAATGATACTTTGGAGCTAATCCGAAAATTTGTGCTTGATTTGTTCCACACTAATTGATTAACATGAACATTTAAAGGAATTCATCAGACATTAGGGTCAACCGTAGACACCCCGACTTCATCAAAAGCATTAATACTGGTAATGAATCTTAGTGAATTTAGTGTAACCTTGAAATAATGGTGTGAAATGACGAATGGATGGTGCCTCAAAAAGCCAGACTTAAAAATGTTCATAAAAGTGCTCTCATTCACTCACTCATATTTCAATAGATGACGTTTTGAGACGTTGATCTATGAAGAAACATCTACAGAAATTTAAAAAAAAAAAATTCTTTACCTTTTAATACTTCTTCAAATATTGTGCTTTAGAATATTTTTCTTCAATAAAAAAATAAATAAATAAATATGTGGCACATAAAACCCAAAAGGGCTCATTGGCCGAGCTTCTCTTCCATTACTGTTGTGCGTCTTAAATTTTGGACAATATTAGAAGGGACCTACTTATTTTAGCCGGTTCCGAACGGCAGAATACTTGTGACATCACTTTTTCTGAGCTTTGTCACAGAGTTCTTTAAGAAGCTTTTTCATGGCAAGTTGTTACTGTCGGAAGAATTGCCAATTGCTTGCCGACAGGTGGGTACCGTTCGAAAGAAAAATCTTATTGATATTAAATTTGTTATGCATCAGCCGGGGATTGAACCACGACCTACAGATCAGAAGGCGAACACACTAACCACTGAGCTACACTACCCTTCAATATCACTTCTAAATTTAGCTAAACTATTTTTGTTAATTAACTCCTTCATAATATTCATAAAACAATTTAATTCTAATTCTAATCATATATTTATATCAAATACTACATACTATTAAATAAATAATAAAATGAACTATAATTTAACTTAATGCTTCCTTGAAACTATGTATGCATTTCAAAATATATTACTATTTTAAACTATGCTATTTCTAAGTATTTAGAAGCCACTACATACATAAATACCATTCATGTATACTACGTGTAGCTTATTAACAGTTAATGAGCCATTAATTCAATTGAAGATAAACATAAATATCATAAAACAGACAACAGCGACAACAACAACTACAAAAACCAGCACAACAATTAGCAAATATAATAAATGTCAATTTTTAACAAAACACATACATACATAGATAAATGTACAGGTATACTTTATACTGATGTGTACTACTAGCACGTATAAATTATCACAAATGTCAAACAATGTATAAAAAATATTAAAATAAATATATATAGAAATAAAATAATAATATTAAGAATAAAATTAATAAAATTGATAATAATTGGCGGCAATAAAAATGTGAACTCTGATAATCAGCTAACCAAATACAATTAGAATATTTCAAATTTAGACGTGTCCATAATGTCACGACCGCTATTATAGATCCCCACATAGGTCAATTATATTTTACAATCAGACTGTTGTAAATAAATTTGGTAGTTTTTATTTGCTTATCTGCAAGCACTTCCATTTTTTGTCGCGTCCGAAACGCTATATATTGGCTGAGATCTGAAATCAAACAGTCGATTGGGTATAATTTTCCATTAAATTATAATACTTATCTAATTGTATCAAATCGCCTAAATTTCCATATGTCTCTACCTTTCTTCATATTTTATGCATACGAATGTCACGTCCGTTATCTAAGAAATAGCCATTTTTGCACCAGCTGTAAGGCATGTGGCGCCGTCCTGCAAAAAATAAACGTCGTCCATGTCTATAGCATTAATTTCAGGTCAAAAAAAAGTCAGCCAACGTTAAATAACGCAATCCATTCATTGAAACAGTCGCACTAGCATCATTTTCAAAAAAAATATTGTCCAATGACACTGTCACTCTAAAAACCACACCAAACTGTCACTCGTTGTGGATGGAGAGCTTGTTCGATCATTTCTCTTGGGTTTTCCGAGCACCAGATGCGACAGTTTTTTTTTTTTGTATGTACATTTTGGCGGGTCAAATAATATGATGGGGAAAAAATCAAATTTTAGACAACTGGACGATATTCCATGGCTTATATTGGGCAACTTTCCCGTAGAAACCATAGCTCGAAAGTCAATTTGAGCTTCGTCAATATTACAGATTTAATTTAGTTGCCATATTAAAAATACATAAAGTCATGTTGTTTTTTTACCAGGAGCACAGGTATGTGCGGATCAAGAAAACTATTTCGGAATGCTTATTTTTTATTTAAGAGTACCGTGAGAAGGCGTCTTTGTATATTTTGCACCTATGTTGTAGGTTTTTATCTATTTTCATTTAATTTACCCATATTTGGAGTTTATCTAGCTATTTTTTACGAAAATTTAATTAGTGATCTGTGGGATCCATAATAATTTCGGACACTGTACATTCTAGACTATTGAAAAATTAGTGTTGCCATATATAAAAACGGAAATTTTACTAAAATTCACTTTTTTCATAACAACATTTCATTTTTTCATTTCAACAAATGTATTTCTAATATTTATTTTTATTTATGACTGTCGCTAGAAGGCGATTTCGTAAATGTATACCATATACTGTAGGTTTTATCGTTTTCGTACACTTTAAGCTTATTTTTTAAGATTTTTAATTTGTGATGTATGGAGGCCCTTCCGTTAATTGTTCTGAAAATTCTAGGCCATTTAAAAATGGGTTTTTTTTTTCTAAGGACAACCCCAAATTTTAAATGACCTAATATATTTATTGGCTAAAAATAGATGGAGTCCCAAAATAAGACTTGTAACGGTTTCACTCAAATTATTTGAAAAAATTTGTTTTAGTCTTTTTGACCTGCTCTAATATACAAATGTACTCGTATATTTGTAATGCGAATGTGTGTATATTAGAAAAAAAATTTTACGAAAAAAAAACTTCATCTAAAAGGTCACAGTAATATTTTAACTTATTTTTTTTTCATGTCAAACGCATTTTCGGTATTTTAACCGACTTTTTTTTTCTCTATTAAAACATGTATCTTCTGGCATTAAAAACAGACGAATAATGCATTATACAACGATGAAGAAAAAAAGAAGAACTCGAAAAAATCAGCAAGCAACATTTTGCAATATAAAAGCGCATCTTGTGCGTAATCATCAGTTGGACAATGTACTCGTTCATACATTACAGTGATGGGCACATTTATGAACTTTAACATATTTTATTTAATTATTGCATTAAGCTTAGAGTTTTTTTTATAAATATTTTTAAAGAATTTTTTTTCAATACAATTTTTAAACGGAACTTCGGGTCACAGAGAAATCTTCAGGAGGATATCAGAACAGTATCTGCTGCTCTTGGCTCCTAGAGATAATCTTAAGCCCATAGTTTCATTCGGGAGAAAATTTGAAGTTAAATTTCCGACTTGTGAACAATGCAGCTATCCAGAGCTCATTCTGAGTAATTTGACAAATATTTTCTACACTGATGGATCCAAAACCGATCAAGGCTCTGGATCCGGATGGTACTTGGAGGAAAGCGTCAGCTATCATTATGCTATGGAAGAGGTGGCAAATATTTTTCAAGCGGAAATAGTTGCTATTCTGAATGTTACAGAATGGATAATTGAGAGAGGAATGGCCAGAGTCAAAAACTGTATCATCAATAACATAGCTAATGATCGAGAGCTTCAGTGCTGAAATGATTTGGTTCACTATGTAATATTATAATATTACTAAAGTTGAAATGTTATGTAAAAATGTCAGTATATAATACAAATATAATCTCAAAATATCATAAAGTATTTTTTGACAACTCTAACATATAATTCCAAACTATGGTTTTCGGTCAGCAGAAAATTGCATATAAAAAACGATAAATTATATTCTTAATTAATGTGCGTACTGAATTGCAACATCAACATATAATAGCAATAGAAATAGACAATAGTAATAGACAATAATTAAAAAAAAAAAAATCATCGTAATTAAACGATGCTGTTTTTCCTTTTTTGTATTATCTCTTTTGTTGTCATAATAATGACGTTTTTCCATCATACACATATATAATGGTGAAGGTAATAATGACATGACACTATTACTCCCTAGTAATATTTTTGTACTATATTTGTTGTTCATAATCATCATCATCATCATAATCAAAAGTAATAATTATATATTGTAATGCGACGTCACACATATTTGCGTAGGTATTTGATTGAACTTTATGCATACTTACGATATATACATAGTATGAGAATTGATTAACTACAATTTGTTCCATTCATTCAACCGCATCCGTCTGACTGTGCATATTTACAGACATATGATATTCAAAATGGTTTTTTGACCTTAAAACATATTAACGGTTATCAATTAACATAAAAATTTTCAAATAATCCTACATAATAATAATCCATAAATTGTAAAATAAAAATAAAAATGAAAAACAAACAAAAAAAATCAAAATTAAAATCAATAAAATTATAGTTAATACACAGCAATCAGCAGCGAACATCAGCAACAACAACAACATAAGCATCCAATGACCATAATCAATACATGTTTAAGTTTTGCATTTCAGTTTCTAATGTCGTTTTAATGGTCGTTTTTTGCTTTTTTTTTTCTCCTTCATAAATGATTTGTTTTAATTACGCAATGTATTGATGGTAGCGATCATTATTGCTTCCAATGCAATACATGTACTAGTAGTACGTAAAGCAGGAATGAGTCTTACAAAATGCGGCATTAACAGTTCCACAAACACTTATGTACTAATAAAAGAACAACAACAAATACGAATGAATAAACTAATAATATAGAATACTACTTACTTACAATTACACTGTATAACAAAACAGTCGAGACCATAGTGTGCGAAGGATTGAAATCTATTCAAAATTTTAAGAAATATGTGGAAAAAGCTATATAACAACTTCGTTAAATTAAAGGTGTTTTGACTTCCATATAGATATTTTATATTTATATTTTTTCGTTGAAGGTTTTAACCCTACATCATCCATTTTGAGTCCAATTTGAGTACATTTTCTTTAAAATATTAAAATAAAAAATAAAAAAAATTCCAAGAGTCAAGTAAAAGTGGCAACTCAAGGGATAAAGAGTTTTACTTGAATATTTGGAAAAAAATTTGCAATTAAGAATTTGTCTATAGAACATTTTAACCCTTTATTTGCCGTCTTTATGGGTAACTTTAGCACTTTTTGTTAGAAAATATTTTTTTTAATATATACTAATACGAGGGTTTCTAACATTAAACGTTGATAATTTCCCTTGTTCATTATGGTCCTATTTTTAAGAAATACCAATAAAAATTTCACTAATATGAGAGTTTCAAGCAATAAATTTGTATTAGGACGTTAAGTGCAACATTTCTTGGAATAAAGTTTTAATTGGTTTATTTTAACCCTTTAATTTAAGGGGTTACACCACTGTAGAGCACAAAAAAAGGCATAGTTCAGGATTTTTCGTAGGCCAAACAAAAGGAGATACTCAAATTCTGTAAAAAGTATTTTTTAATGTCAATCTTGAAGTCCAAAAAAACAATCAAGTTGCCCGATTCAAAAACAAAATGGCGGCTGTGCAGCATTTCCCCGCTGATGCGTTTTTTTTTCACCGCGATGCACGGCCGGAAACCTAGTGCCCGCAATTTTCGATCTGGAACAAAAAACCGAATATTTTTTGATTCCATATTACAATAGTAAGAGACGTACATAGGGGTTTTTGGATTAATTGATTTTTCGTAAAATGACGACCCTTTGAAGAAATCGTTCGAAATTTCACCTAAAAAATCGTCAAAAAATGGTTTATAAATAAAAAAATATGCACAATTTCAAGAAACCCCTACGTACGTCGCTGAATAAAATGATTTCAAATGTATTGTAAAAATGTTCAAATCAATCGGTTAAGATTTGTTCGAGTTATGTTTCCGGCCAGCTCAAAAAAAGTGGTTTCGATAAAAACGCGTTTAAAGTTTAAAGGTGCTCGGAAATTCAGACACTTAAACATTTTTCCCGCCTTCCATCCTTTAGTATATTATTTTTGAGACTATTAATGACTATTTAAGATAAAAAAAATGTTTTCCATTTTTTTAAAATTCTACAGTGGTGTAACCCTTTAATGCAAATACTTCTTATACAGAAAGACATAATTATATTTCACCATGTTGAAGCCATTTTTCCAACTTTATTATATTTGAAATATCTATTATTCAATAATAGGTATTTCAAATTAATTTTCCTTTGTTTAAAAAAAATTTCACCTGAAGTTAAGCAAAGGTCATTCAGTGTTGTGTAAAACCAACGAATGTTTGCTTTCTTTAGAGAAATTTTTTGATATGTAATATTTTTCCAAGTTCTCTAAGCATTTTAATTATATTTGAGTTAAGTTTAATATATTTAAAATATCAACATTAAGCTTTGGTCAGAATACATGCTGTCATTTGACCTAGAAAGACTAAAAGGCATTCCAAATCGATTTAGAATACTTGTGCCACTACATGACATCACTTGAGGAATGATTCATTGCCTCTGTACATAATCTGAGGGAAAAAAATATGAAGAATAAAAATTGTAAAAATTTATATAAAATTTGAAAATAATTGAATATATTAATGGTGGTCAGAATATTACATAAAGCTTATACAAAGCTTAACAGAAGCATTCGTAATAGACATGTTTCTTTGTTCTTATATCATTCATAGTTGCCACATTTGATTAATGCTAATTACACGCATGCACATTCAAATGTTCTTAAACTCAAATACAGCTATTTTAATCATGTACAATTTATGAGTATGCAATTTGAATGTCAGCATGTATTCGAAAATCTTACAAAGAGAAATATTTATGTATGAAATAAATTTAATATCTTAATAAGATGAAA
The DNA here is from genome assembly GCA_963854835.1 of Megamerina dolium. Classification (NCBI taxonomy): domain Eukaryota; kingdom Metazoa; phylum Arthropoda; class Insecta; order Diptera; family Megamerinidae; genus Megamerina; species Megamerina dolium. Next base: position 34,851,027 of record OY978525.1, read on the forward strand.
GACCATTTGTCAAATCATATCACTATTAATTTGGAGTTTATTTTGTATTTAAGAAAATACTAAAAACAATCATTATTCTACTAAATCAGCGTGCGCACTATGTAAGAATAAAATTTAATTAAATAAAATCCTTCATAATTTCTATAGAGGTTATTCTGATGATTAAACATCGAAACAATGTTAAGCAAGTTTTTTACTTACACCTAAAACAAACAAAAAAAGAATAGAACAATAATACATAATTCTCTAAAAAACAGTTGTGGATTGTAGTAATTTCAAATAGTAGGTCAAATTCATACGCGTATTTATGAGAAATTGTGAGTGACTTATTTGATAAATTTGCTGTGTTACGGTCGGGACAGTCGTATGCATAAAATATGAAGAAGAATATTGAATAGCACTAGATGACTACTACATTTGAGTGAGAAATTGGTCACAGTTAAATACGTGACATCAAGATATCAAGAAGGCAACATAAAGAGATACGGATGTGACAAGGTATGAAAGTGTTTATTAATGTACAGTTAAAAATGTACAAAAATCTGTAAAATTTAGTAAAATTAAACTAAAACAACCTGATTACATAATATGCTTGCTATATGAGAGGATCAGTTCAGTATTCTTATTGTAATTTCAAATATAATATCCGTCGTGACATTATGGACGCGATAACTTTTTCTTTTTTCATAAATAACCTTTTTTATATAAAATTTCTATGTAATTAAAGAATAATGAACTTAAATAGGATAAGCTCTTCTGTTCAAAAGAAACATTAGCAAGTACTAAAAGGCTAAATCAAAATTATTACTATGATTTTGAAAGGTCGCATAAGATATTCATGAGTTAAACTTAAAATAGATGAAATCGGCTAAAAATTTATGCCGATTTGAGGTCAAGGTTCAAACAAATAGAGGGAAAATTGAAAAAGAACGCCAATACCCAATTAGAGACTTGCTCCCTTACTTTTAGAAGAATAAAATATGAAAAAATCAAGAAGTAACATAATACAATTACACAGCGACTCATTTCTTCTCACTTGGATGGAATATTTCATCCCCACAATAATGTAGAAGGAAAATCGAAAAATAATCCAAAAGTTGCTCAGAAGTTGTTACTAGATGATTTAAATGTATGACTGATTTCCATTAATTTTTCTCCCCAACATTTTTTCGAAACATACTCTCTTCCTATATCCACGCCTTAGGGGAACTGACCTATAAAACTAACATTTTTTGTAAATTCGCTCACACCACTCACAGGGTACCCCTGGAGATTTAAAGTTTATGATCTACGTACCTTCTTTTTTTTCACTCCATTATTTATTCCGGACATAAGAACTCTTCATTCGCACTGCTTCGGGGGATCCCTTACAAAATTACATAAAAAATATTACCATAGCTGCCGAGGTATCGACCCTAGAGCGATGAAATGTAAAGCTGACAACCACTTATTTGTCCTCAATAAGATTTTAACGAGGTGCCGTAACTCAGTGGTTAGTGTGTTGGCCTTCTGGTCTGTAGATCATGGATTCAATCCCCGGCTGAAGCATAACAAATTTAATATCGAAAAGATTTTTCTTTCGAACCGTACCCACCCGTCGGCAAGCAATTGGCAATTCTTCCGGCAGTAACAATTTGCCATGGAAAAGCTTCTAAAAGAACTCTGTGACAAAGCTCAGAAAAAAGTGATGTCGCAAGAGTTCTGCCGTTCTGAACCGGCTAAAATTAGTAGGTCCCTTCTAATACTGTCCAAAATTTAACACACACAACAGTAATGGAAGAGAAGCTCGACCAAAGAGCACTTCGGGGCTTTAAGTGCCACATATCTTTTATTTTTTAAGATTTTAATAGAACATACTTTCCCTTCTATATATTTTTTTTTTTATGGAAGCACCTCTATAGATGTTTTTATAAAATTTTCTCACTCCACTTCATACCATGCCTTATAGGGATCAAATCTATCACCGATCTTCATTAATTTTTGCTGGACCTCACTTATTTGGTCTCCGCAACATTTTACTGAAATATGCTTACCCTCTAAATTGAAGTTCCTTCATCAAATTGACTAACACTTAGCTTTTTGCGTGCCCCAACAAAGATCAAATACTTCAGTGACCGGCATTCATTTTTGCTTTACAACATTTCTTCTGAAGATATCAACTTTTTATTGTCACGCATTAAAGAGGCTCCCTTACAAAATGAAGAAACAAAAAAATCTGAAAACAAATTAATTTCGCTTAAATGTAGTTCTAATTGAGCATATATAAGTGAAGTTTTCTTGTTTTTCAAAAATCTGATTCATATCAATCAATAAATTAATAATAAACAATTGTAAGCATTATAAGCATCAAGGCTCTTCGAAATTGGAAGCCTTTGAAACATTATACAATACTTCACTATTATATATTGTATTGAATAATTTTGTCGAAAACCTAATCAATTTTTCCCGATGTTTTTGTGTCATTTAAGGGAAAAAATCGTTACATATAAAATCGTTACAGATAGCGCACGTTGTTGAAATCAGTAAATATTTGGCTCATTCTCATCTATCATAATTTTCTAGCTAATTTATTTGAATTTATAATTAATTTTATATGGCGCCCCATAATAAAAATCTAACAATTCATGTATGTATTAATGTAAATTCATAATAATACCAGTTATCAATGATATTCATAGTCTCAACTCATAGTCTCATAGTCTCTTCATTGCTAAATTCATATTGTGCTGTAATATGCAAAGATCTAATCAAATCATACATAAAATGGGCAGATCGATTCAAAGAGTCCGAACCTAATGAATCGTATATATATTTTCCCATATTTTCTATGCGTAATTACACATTCTGTGTCTTGAGTTTATATTTACAATATCATACAATCGCTATGTTGTAATGCAATTTGTAGAAATTGCATAGAGTATGTATTATTGCTGATTATTGTCGAAGATGATGTTGATGATCATCATCATCATGATAATTAAGATGTAGATTTTATTGATAACAGAATCGTAATTAGATAATGTCATCATTTTCAACAATTTGATGTGTAATTGAATCGTTTGATTTAATACAAAAGCAAAAAAAAAAAACTTGTAAATGCAAGCATACCGTTCCGGACATAAAATAGAAATATGCAAAGTTTCTTATGAAATAAGTAATAGCGATAATAATTATACAACTAGATGGTATGATTGAAATTTTCATTACAATTGATATTAAAATTAATTTGCTATAAAAACTATTTGGTAGGTTTGGTATTGTTTAAATGGAATCGTGATAAATACAATAACTTAGTATGTCAAAGATTTGCATATTTGAGCAATTAAAAAAAAATGTTTTTCAAAATATATAAATAATTAAGAAATTCGTCGACTTTAAGAAGGCATTCGTCATAGAAAAGGAGTCCCCCTGAAGTTAATTCGCCTCATAGTAGCGCTATACGAGAACTCCGAACTGGTGCTTCTTCACGATGGCAGCATCAGTGATTCGTTCACACCAACGCTGGAGTACGGCAGGACTGTCCTCTTTCCCCGCTTCTCTTCGCCACTTTGCTCGAAAGCAAAGCAAGGGCGTCATTTGGCCGGCTAAAATCAGTATTGTCAAATTCCCAAATCTCCAGACGAACGAAATTGCGAATATTCTCCGCATGCGTGAAATCGAACGCTACTGTACGGAAGCGAAATATGGCTGATCTCGAACGAGGAATCTATACTGAACCAGATTAAGTGTAGGAAGTGGCGCTGGATTGACCACATGCTAAGAAACCAGCCAGAAGGTATCACAAGAATGTCGGTCAAATGAAACCCGCAAGGGAGCAGAAGCCGCGGACGTCCAAAAAACAGTTGGAGAAGGTCAACCCTGCGGGAAATATCTGATGTTAACATCACATGGGATGGCGCTAGAACAACAGCCCGTTAAGAAGCCCAGATGGAGAAGCCTTGTGGAGGCCCTATGCTCCAATTAGGAGTGATAAGGAAGAAAAAAAAAACACCTACTTTCCATACAATGTAATTGCTTAAAAGTCTCTTCAATTCGTTATAATTTATATAACTAAATAAAAAAAGTCTGCCATAAATATTCGTATGTCACGATATACCAAATGTAATATCGTCTGTAATGACATTAACGTAATCGCATGATTTCCAACACTACCTTCGACACAATAGAAGTGCTTTCAGATATGTAAAATATTTTTTACCCATTGAAGAAGGTTCTGAAGTATAGAAAAGTATGTTCATTATTGATAACTCTCGCTTAAATAGTCGATTAGTCCATCCGTCCATTCATTCGTCTGTGTTTCTCTTTGGCTGTCACCTATTTAGTTTGCATGATAACTTGAACATATGATGAGATATTTCAACAAAATTTGACATAAACTACCTCTGATCCAAGAGTACGAAAGCTATTGATAATGAGTATGATTGCTGAATCATCACGCCCACAAGAAACAATCGAAGGGACTAACCTCGGTATTTAGTAAAAATTTAACTCGCTTTCATTCACTTATTATTTCATTTACAACATCAGTAAGTAATAATTTTGCAAATAATAATTAAGCCACGTTTACTATTTAATATAGCTCCCATATAAAATCAAGGAATCTTTTGTAATTTCAAAGCACCATAACTTACGTAATTCTTTGCTAAAAATAACAATACTTTGTTTTCAAATTATTATTATAACATGTAAAAATTTTGTAAAAAAAATACCCCCACTATTTAATGTAGTTCCCATACAAAGTTTCGAATTTGATTTTACTTTTAAACTGCAAAAATTTTGCAACATTTTCAACCGCCATAACTTACAGATTATTCCATCGAAGGCAATCATATTTAACACACAAATTAATATTATAACACTAAATAATTTGCCAAGAAATGAACTAGTTACACTCAATATTTCATATAGCTGCAGTACAAAGTCATGGAATTATGACAAATTTTTTAACCATCATAACTTTTTAGTATTTCCTCTAAAACAAACATATTTGACAAATGGATTAATACTATAGACATAAATTATTTTGCAGTATATGGTCGAAATATGCCTATTATTTAATATAGCTGCCATACAAAGACACTACTACAACCCGCTGAATGAATTAGCTATCTACCCTTTTAATGCAATTTTTTCTTTATAAGTATCTTAGTAAGTGGGCAAAAATGAATATCAATTTATTTAAATTAGTCTAATAACTTTCTATATCCAAATTTAAAAAGAGCCAAATTTAAATATAGCTCTCATAGAATTAGCTATCTACCCTTTTAATGCAATTTTTTTTTATATCTTAGTAAGTGGGGAAAAATGAATAGCACTTTATTTAAATTAGTCTAAGAACTTTCTATATCCAAATTTGAAAAAGAATTTCAATAAAATTGAAGAAGAACCAATAATCTAACAATTTTTATTTGCTACCAATTTAAGCTTAAATAATGTTCGATGTTTTTCAGATGTTAATATCGTTAAAGAAATTAAAACTTTGTTAAAAAAGGAACGACTTTAAGAAATATTAGTACTACAAATTTTACCCGTGAGAGGGCGCTTCAACACTAGCAAAAATACATGGACAATAGTAGACGATTTATTGATTAAAAGTGTGTTCTGTCCATCAGCAATTCTATATATAAGAATCTATATCCGGAAAAGATTTGTTTTCTATTTCTTTTTACCATAAAATCCATTTCATATATTCTTTTATACCAACAAAAATTACTTGGAAATATACAACAATACATTTTATCAATTATAACTAATATATTCATAAATAATTATTATCATATCTTAATTATACAATCTTATACATAAATATAAAAAAAAAAAGAATAGATAGATAATCATAGATGATATATGTGGTCATATATTATGAAACACTTTTTAATTATTGATTACCATTTAAATGTGATCATTTATTTGTATGATGTGAGCTTAAATAGATTAACAATGTTTATGTTTTTGGTTTAATTTTCTATTATATTATAATTTAATCAATTTCAAAATATATTTATATACTGTATTAATACAGTTTAAACGTCAACATTAAAATATATATAATATATATAGAAGTATATGTACATATATAGCGCGTTCGACTATGAAGATGAACTCTTTTAATGGTTAATTTAATGTGTTAAAAAATACATTTTCATATAATCGAATTGTTGAATATCAAATGAAAAATAATAAACGCCTCTATGACCTCGTCAAATATCATCATGTCAAATAAATATATATATATATATATATATATATCTTTAATGTATTCAATACACAATAAAGCACCAAACTCATCATATGTAGGTATTAATGCATGCAATCAATAAAAGTAAAACAGCAGCAGCAGCATCAGCAGCGGTAACACCACCAACAGCGATTAAATATTTTGTTTTTAAGTTGATCACCTTTTATCAACAACAACAACAACTACTACTACTACTACTACTCGTACTACTACTATTACTAACAGCTCGTCTTTTATAAAATATATAATATATACAACGCAATGCTGTCATTTCTTGTTCTTCTTCTTTTTCATCATCATCATCATTAGTAGCAGCCGCAGCCGCAGACGCAGCCGCAGCAGCAGCAACACCGATGAACTTTATGACATTTAAGCTGTGTATTTTGTTATTATTTTTTGTTCAAAACAATTTATAAACAAATGGTATTTTCTATTTGAAAATCTAACAAATGGCAAATGGCTGTTTTTTTATTTTTATTTTTTATTTATCTGTTCGCATGGTGTCGATGAATGTTGGTTTGGTGCTGGTTACTGCTGCTGCTGCTAGTTACTGATTACTAGCATATGATTAAACTGGTGACAACAACTTGTTTTCATTTATCGTATTTCTGTTTTTTTTTTCTTTTGCTTCTGCTTTTCATACATACATATTAGTAACAAATGGAAAAAGACAAATTTTTAATTTACGGCACTCGAAACGTATGACGATGATGTTTGCTGTTCATTCTCGATACGTTTGGTCAGATTATATATTGTTTTTTCATTCTTAACATTTAGCCTTGATATTTACAAATTATTAAAACTGATGATGATTTTGTGCAGTTGTATTGTACATAGTTTTATTGAACATGTGATACAAGCACTTCACATTGCATAGTGAAGTTAAGATTCTTCACAAAACTGTGTGAAGAATTTTAATTTGAACATGAATTAGTTTCTCGAGTACTTTGTTGCATATACGAAAAATTGTATTGCAATTGAAGAATTTTTTTACAAAAAAAAAATTATTTTTATCACAGAATGGTTTTAACTTGAATGTCGACAGCCATTTCTATAGCACATATTCAAAAAATCAGAGAAATATTGAGTTCCGGCTTCAGTTTGTCACAGTCATAAGGAAAGATGACAAATGAGAAAAAATATTTACATATATTAATGATAAAAATCATAAAATGAATCGATTCGTTCGTTCGTACATTAACTGACGCAAATGTGGAGCAATAGAACTGCAAATTGGTACATAACATTATTTTCACCTATAAATGGACAATTTCGTGCATGGGCAAAATCGGATAAAAACAACACCTACCTCTCATACAAAAAGTAGTTTATCGAATGCTTGTTTTCATCCTATTAACACGAAAATATCAAGTCATTAATATCTAAAATTCGGCATGTAAACTTGGTTTTATCACAGAATCAATATATTAGAAGATAGCCGTAATCACATGAAAAGGAAGCCTACCTCCGATATAAAAGTATCTTTTCACATGTAAAGCTAGTCCCCTGAGGAAATTTATATACTACAAAATGGAGGTAATCGAGAATAAATCACACGTACCTCTCATACAAAAGTACGTTGTTGAATGTGTATTTTCACACTTCGCCCAGGTTAAAAATGAATATATCGAACTAAATTTTAATGTATAAAACTAATATGTTCACAAAAGTGATTTATTAAAAAATTAAGGGAGGCAGGATAAAAAATAAACCTACCGCCCATACAAAAATTAGTTTTCGAATATATGTTTACACATTTTGAACATGAAAATATAAAGTTACACGTAACCCCCATACAAAGTTATGCTTCTGTGTATATATTTTTATATTTTGCGCATAAAAATATAATGTCATCGAGCTAAAACTTTCTTCATATGATGTTATTTACTCGTGAAATTATATACTTGAAAATGAGCGGAATCGAATGAAAACCACGCTTACTTCCCATACAAAAGTTGATTTTTAAATGAATATCTTCATGCTTTACGCAAAAAAAAACATATATGTACTTGGTATATACAAGTATATTTACTAACTAATAAACATACTACAAAATGGGCAAATTTAAATAAAAACTAAGTCTACCTCCCATACAAAAGTATGTTTTCAAATGTATAGTTTCAGACTTTTCGCATTAAAATGTGTGGTTATCAAGCTGAAAGTCGTCACTAATTAATAAATATATTCAAAAATAGGTGCAACCAGATGAAAATGACTCCTACCTCCCTTACAAACTAATGCTTCCATAAGTAGGTATATGTCAACACTTTTCGCACGAAGAAATCATGTTATCAGGCTACAACTCGACACTTGTGATTGAACAAACTTGAAACTTGACGAAATATGTATGAACTAATTTTGAATTAATTATATTAAGTGTAGCAATTTTTCTTACCTTTAAAAAATTTATTCAGAAGATATTCAATTCAGTCTATTTTATAATGTCTATGGGCTTGAAAGACGTTTTTATGCATCAGACCTTTACCACCGTAGAAGAAATTGATCATAATTGCTTTGATTTGCAATGGTTTCAACATAGACTTTCGTGTCCCCGAGTTCCATCCAGTTCTCACTTTAATGCTTTTTTATGAATCATATTGAATTCATCACATCTTATTTCACGCTACTTTAGAAAATGAATAAATGTTTCTTTATGCTCATATAATTATAATTTTTTATATTATTATTAATATTTTCTTCAGTTAATAAATGTCACAGCTTGATACACAGCTTGATATATATGATGATTAATATTTAAAATTAATCGTTTATTACTATTAACTATCGTATTTAACATTGGAAATATTATATAATTGTTCAATTTCTAATATTAGAATGAACAAGTGGCAGCATATTGTGAATTGAATTGAATTGAATTGAATCATATAAAAATTATATTTCATATAGAAAATATAACTTAGGATCAAATCAATTGGACTTCAAATTATTTAATCATCTTCTCCATACATACGAAAATACTTGTTTGCAAATTTTTGTACCTGATAAACATTTTGCTTCAAAAATCTCTCTGAGTGTGACGCACTCAACAAGTAAGAATTTATAAGAAACAAAGAAACTAGTCGATAATACATAATTAATATCAAAAAGATGAATAAAATATATAAATAATTATTGTAAATTTGCATTCGTAACAGTGTTTCCTTTTTGGCAACTTTTCATCGTAATAGCAATTACGCCCATCATGTTTAAGCACTGCCATTATCAACAACAGAAATTGTTGCGTGCTTAATGCAACATGTAATTGTATACTCATGTGAGTATATACAAAATATTATGTATACAATTTAATTGTATATGACATTTCAAAATGATGATGACTCTTCTTTTGTTGATGTTGAACATGCATGTCTACGAACACTATAAGCATGTATACTATGGAGATTTGCAAATATTCATGCCATTTTCGATTAAGCAAGATGTACACGAATTTGAAATATACTAAAATTGTATAGCGTGCCTATAAAACGCGTAAATATCATGTCGATGTATAGGAGATTTGCATTAAGTATTTTATATTTGGGGGGAAACCCAATAAGTTGATTTAGGTTAATTTCGATATTGGTTTATATTTTAAAGTGCCATAACTTGCTACGTTTTTCATTGGGACAAATACATTTTATGCATTATAGCTGAGAAATTATTGAATTTAGCTCTTATACAAAGCCGGTGCTACTATTCGTGTAATACTACACCAAATCAAAGCTCTTCCCAACGTATCTACTATATCTACCTTTCCTCAACTTCCATATAAATAAATAAGTTATTTATAAAAAGTAGCCTTTCTTTTTTTTAATTCTCATAATTTATTTGATATGAAACTTGTATTTCTAGAATACATTTTATTTTTCATTCTTTCATTATAGCAAAATGTCAATTAAGAATTTTTGCATAATATAAATATTAAACAAGCAGGTACATACGTCATTAAATAATAAAAAATACAAAAATGTTTAACATAAGTGCGTATTTCTAATCATTTGTGTGGTGTTGTTTATTTGAAAATTAAACATATCATTAAACCATATATAATTACATCTAGCATTACAACGAAATATCTAATTTGAAATAGTAACACCTTTATTTCAAGCAATTTTTCCAGACACCCATAATGTCTTACTAACAAAATCTATAATTAGTTGTGCACAAAAAAAAATCGAAAATGATAAAAATAAAATTGCATTTGCTGTTCGACAGCTTATAACATGACATTTCAACATTTAAAATACTCATATTACACACTATCATACAATTTTGTGGCACACTTATACTACGTATTTATATTACATGAATCAATACAACACTACCTGTATATTACAAACACATATATAAGTAATTTCATCAAACAAAATTTTCATATTAAAGACACACTTTAGTTTTGAACAAATTTATCAGCAATCATTACATCATATCTTAAATGTAGATTGCTCTTAAATACAGGAAAATATAGAAACAAATTGAATTTCTTCCTTAAAAATTCAAGTAGACAATTTTGTTAACCCCATTGTGGCATTTTTTTATATTTAAACTGCTTTTGACCACAAATATTTCTGTGCCAACAATTTTGGGATGTTGATTTATTGCGTACTTTTATAGACTTTCCATTTACACTGAACCAAGATGAAGTATTGCTTAAAAATAATGCTAGTGACACTCTAAAGAAAATATTTTATTGGGAAATGAAAAAGAAATATTGTAAATGCCTCTAAATTATTAAAGCTTTAATCTTATTTAATTGGCATTGATTTTATGAAAAATCGAGAAGACATACAAATTTGCATATTTTTCTTAGCAATAAATCTTCAAATGCAGCATCAAAATTGAAATATTTTAAGATGTAAAAATTTCAAGCCAATTCATAAGTTTTTCATTTCTAATTTAAACTTGATATACTTTGTCTATAATAGTGATACTTAACAGAGTTTTTCAGTTTTTCGTATTTAAAAAAAAATCTTTTTGAAAGGCTTAAAAACTGTCAATAAAATGAAGGAAAAAAGTACATATGTGCCTCATGAGCTCATGACCTAGCAAATTAGATCAAATTAAACATTTCAGATATGCAGTTTTAAAGCTCAAGAGTATAGTTATGTAATGTTTTTATATTACCAATATATTTTAACATCTATATTTGACCAATTTTCAAAAATTTCAAAACATTTCTTTATAGGTTTCTTTCTTTTTCAGAAAATTTTCATAACTATCAAATTTCAGCTCGACAACTTATTAAATACGAGCGAAATATGTGAAAACATACAAACGAACGCATCATTTTATATGGGAGGTAGATGTGATTTTAATGCAATTCTATCCATTTTCAAGCTCCATCTATTACTTAGTAAATATAAACCAATATACTGACTTCAAGTATGAATAGTTTCAAGATTTGGTGCGAAAAGTGTAAAAATATGCATTTGAAAACTGACTTTTCTATGGGAGATAGACGTAATTTCCATTCAACTCTATTCATTTTTATACAGATCTTTTTTTTTTTTGTAGATATAATTCTATGTCACAAGTTCCAACTGGATAACTTAATAGTTTCTCGAGAAAAGTCTGAAAATATACAATTGAAAACATACTTTTGTATGGGCTGTAGGAGTAATTTTCATCCGATTCTGTTCATTTTCAAAAAACTCTGTCCGTTAGTAAATATATTAATATGTATTAAATTTCAGCTTGATGACTTCCTATTTTCGTATCCAAAGTGTGAAAGTATACATTCGAAAATATGCTTTTGTATGGGAGGTACACGATGTTTTTATCCGATTACTCCAATTTTATTTTTATACAGGTCTATCAATTAGTGCATACAAGCTCATGCACCGAGTTTTATCTTGATGTTTTGCAATTTTGCGTTAATAAAGTGTGAAAATATACAGTTGAAACCATACATTCGTATGGGAGGTAGGTGTAGTTTTCATCCGATTACGTCCATTTTCGAATATGTCTATTAGTTAGCAATTGCAATCATATATACCGAATTTCAACTACAAAGCATTGAATTTTCACGCTTAGAGTGAAAACCTATGCATTCTGAAGCTTGAAAAAGCAAACCGTATGGAAAATGTTTAAAGCAATCAGGATTAAAATGTGTTAAAATATATTTATACATAATTATATGTTACTGCTGCAAATGAATTTAAATTGATTGATATTTCAAAAAAATATTAATAATAGTAAATACTTTAACAACAGTAAAAATTGAAAAAAATAATGAAAATATGAAAAAAATAATAATAATGATGATAATAATAATAATAATTGGCAATTAATTTTCCTAAATAAATATGTATATAATTACATATGTAATCGTGCATGCTACAGACTAACAATATCATCAATAGATTTATACTTATACTCTGCAAGTAGTAGTAGTGGCAACAACAACATCTCCTATCATAAAAATATAATTGGACTAAATTTATGAGATGCCTCATACTTTTGATATGTTGGCCTATTCGACTATGCCATTTATTCGAATTTACTTACATTTTGCTAGTATTACGTATTATCCTGTATTAAAATAGTAGATACATAACACCAATGCATAATTACTGCATAAATACTCGTATGGACATATACAAGATATATAAATATTTTTAATTGCAATGCTGATAAGATGCATGTCATGCAATATCGACATACAGTAAAATTGCTTGTAAATAAATATGAATACCAACCATACCATAGAGCAGCATATAGTACAAGGAAAAATAGTTTGTATGCATTTAGCTAATATTTTATGTGCATATGTATGTGTGTTGCTTTCTAAATATTATTTATGCGTAACATTTACTGTAATATATCTAAATTATTTTGTTAATAATTAATATAACTTATATAATGGGGGTTATACTATTGCATGTACCTACAGAGAGGGTGAAGTTTGTTTCTTAAGTCTTTTGTTTATATGCAATGTTTCCAGCCTCTACCTACATATATATGTATAACTGGCTACAGTATTTTACATGAAATAGCAGCAAAAAATTGACATAATTGCTGGGCATTTAAAAAAATTTTTTAATTCATAGTATAGTGCAGCTATACTATACATACTATATATACATACATACACAATATCAAAAAAAAATTTCTGTGAGACCAGTAAATACAAAAAAAAACAAATTTCTTGTTTTCAACTACTAACATTCAATTATATACACCCACCATTAAAATATGTTTACATTATATTATATTTGTGCATATCTATACGAATAACTATAGAGTATTTTTATTGAAAAATTTGTTGATTTAAATCAAATCAATTTAAATGTGTCAATTATGACTCTAACATGTGTGTGTGTGTGTGTATACTTGTGCTTAATTTAATTGATTTTATTGCTTTAGATTTTTACATGATTTTTATATTTAATTATTATGGTTCATTAATTAATTATAAAGAAAAAAGTCATTTATTTCACATTAAACGCAAAATAGCACGCACATGCTGAAGTAATTATAAATATAATGACGAGAAAAAAAATGTATATGAATAAAAATACTATTAAATTATAATAATTGCTATACATTTTGACATTTTACTCAACTTATGCAATATAAATTAATTAATTATTCTGCTTAATTGTTTAACGTAATAGTGACATAATAGCCTATTGCCAAATTGACAATGAATATAGTGAATATATAGTGAGTATGTAGACATGTAATACAATATGTAGCTGTATGTATCTATTTATAATAGCGGCAAATATGTATGAGCAAAGTGATTTTTTTTTTATCGAAATTATATGCATAGGTAATCAATTATATGGCGCTCAATTTGTTATATTTACCTAGAAAACCAGGTACATTTGTTAAGGAAAAAATAAATATAAGCAATTATCGATAGAAATTATATAGGCTTTCGGAATTTAACATATACGTAGTTCAGATGCTCAGATAATGGAAATGATGAAAAAAATGTTTAACAATAATTTTTAAAAGAACTTCTTCTACAGTGTTTACTAATTTTTGGCATAGAGCATAGTAAGAGAGCATCAAGGCATCCATCATTAGCACATCGAATAGCGAATTACCTTACGATCCCATAAAACACAAAGCAATCATTTTAAGGAATCTGTCCAATGGTTTAAGTAAGCAACCCATGGTAGATAATTACGTCCAACTGCATCAAATACACAGCAAAATCTTCGTGACATCCGTGAAGGGAGGTTCCGGGGGATAGATCCCGCTGTACCGATGGACTTATTAAAAAATAAAAATAACAATATATAAGTGAATTGAATGCAATTTCCTTCCAAACCCATCAAGCACAAAGCAAAACTTTCTTTATCGTCACTTTTGAATAGTTGTTCGATGCTTCGATGTAAATGCGATCGTTTCGATTTTCTTTTGGACAATGCAATGCAATTCTTTGTAGTTTTTTGTAAACCATTTTGTCGAGGACGATATTTCACTCTTCCAAAGAAAGTTATTGGGCATTTTTAGAGTTATTTAGCGATTAATGGGGAACCATCATACATTTTACCCCTTGAAAGTAAGCTGTATGAATATTTATAGATTTTCAGTTGTTTTTAGGTATATTTTGTATGGGGGCCCCTTTAAGGAGCGGATATAGGTACTAAGTATGTTCGGAAGAAATGCTCAGGACGATAAATTAATAGGAGTCTGTCCTACATTTGCTCCATTTAGAAGCGACGTGTGAACAGATGTGTGATTTGTATTTTTAATTTTGTATGGGAAACTCCCCCTAATGAGCGGAAAAAGAGGGTAGGTATATTGTATGTTTAGATGAAATGCTTGGAAGAGTAAATTAATGGATGTCTGTTATACATTTTAACCATTCAAGATCGACTCAATTTATTCTTTTTTTTTTTTGTAAATTTTCCTTTTGGAATTTTTTCTTCAAGTCAAAGCCATTTGCACTTATCTATTTAATTGCTTATGATTTTTTCATGAAACTTCAAATAGTAAGGGAAATCGGTTATAAGAATTCAATTAATAATAATTTCCATACTCCACTACCCCAAAACTATTCATTATCAGTTAAATGTAATACATAATTGCCAGATACAATTTCATTTTATATGCAATTATGATTACTCACTCCGTGTAAGCGAAAAGTGTCAAGTTTTTAACAAAACAACTTATTATCAAAAGTCACGAAAAAGTGATTGATGAGCCCAAATGATTATTTTCCCATTCTCCATACATCAGAAGTCAATACTTTTTCCCCAATGCAATATATATATATATATATATATATATATATATATATATATATATATATCACAAGAAAAATATTAGCAAAAATGTTACCATTTATGGCACAAACAAAAAGCATTTGCGGCACCTTTTTTGCAAAAACTATAATATTGCATTTATTGAATTTATTTAATCAGAAAAAACATATACAATAGAATAATAAACAAACTAACAAATTGCACATAATAAAATAATAAAACTGAATCATTACATATTGCAATAGGTGTGTTATAAATTATATTTTGTTTTTGTAACTAATAAAACATAAAAGAAACACAGCATAGCATGTTGGAATTCAATTTCATATTTGACCCGTATAAGGTTACACACAGACTGACTGGATGGCTGTATGTATATAAACATTACTCACACACACACATCCGCACATCATTATTTCAAATTATATTTGATTATTGATTATTTTAATAATGGAATATAATATTTATATTATTACCCTTCTCACTCATTATCTCCTTCGATCTAATGCTTTTCTCTCTCTCTCTCTCTCTCTCTCTCTTTTTCTCTTCATCGCCATCTTCTTTTGTAATAACAAACATGATTAGTTCAAATATATTAATTAATTTTTTTTTATTAATTTTTTTTTTGTTTGCTTTGAAATAAATTCATGGTCAATTGTAATTTAATGGCATGACTGTAATCAATTTGTATGGCATTTACATAAACATGATTTGGATTTTATTTGATTTTTCTTAATTTTTTTTTTCTTTCTAAATCATTTATTATTATGTTGATTACACACACTTATTCATATAAATGCACATAGATACGAAGATAATAGCATATTGCTTTTGTTTTGAAAAAAATATGTAATAATAAATGAAAATTTAAATAACATATAAAATCAACACATACATGACTATTCAAAGTAATCAAAAAAAAATACTAAGTACAACACATCACATATTCCAACATAAGCATGAGCGATTGAAATCGAACATCAGCAAAAAAAACAGCAATAAACAAAACTATAAATTTGTATTTCCTTTACTTTTCGGTTTGTAATTCCCTCTTTTGTACCCATACAAAATGTGTTAAAAATAGTCTTACTTATATGTATATGTGCATATGTATGTATGTTTGTATCTAGATAATGTTCAAGATAAGAATAAATGGCAAGTATACGATATGCAATATGAAACTTTGCATCATGTTCGGCATGTCAAAATGTTGAAATTAATTGCTTTGTTAAGCGGAAAAAAACCTATGAAATATATGTAAGCATAGATTTGATTGAACAAACAAAAGACTTAAGAAACAAACTTGCTGTATTTGCATTCGTGGGAATTTTTGTAAGGAAATCTTAATTGATTCCATTTTAACACATACGTTGTGTTATATAAATATAATTTTCATATATGAATTTCTAAATAAAATTATATGAAATTAATTAAGTTATTAAATTAATAACTTATTTGCCTTTATTTAATTTTTAATAACTAGATTTGTATATATAATGAAAATATATGAGGAAACGCACTAAATGTAATGAAAGGGATAACGAAAAATAACAGTTTGTGCAGATTTTTTATTATTTTTCAGAATGTCTACCGAAATTTCTACATAAAAATGGCTATAATTAGGTCAATACAATGTAATTACATGAAAATAAGTAATATCTTTCATACAAAATTATGTTTTCGAACATGTACTTCCAGGGCTATTGCATAGAAATATAACGATATCTTCCTAAAACCCGAGCAATAACGATTTCTTTTTTTTTTTTTTTCAGTGAAAATATATATACAAGAATGAATATAATCGAATAAAAATTACATCTACCTTCCATTCAAAAGAATTTTTCGAATATGTATTTTTAAACCTTCTGCACGAAATTGCGAAGCAATAAAGCTTATATTTGGAATATAATATTATTTTTTGCCTAAAAATGGATATATTTGAGAATTACTAAAATTTAATGAAAATTACTTCGAGCTGCTATACGAAATTAGCTTTTCGAATTTATGGTTTTTGATTTTGCAAGCCCAAATATAAATATAATAAATATAAATGGTATAAAATAAACCTACACTTGAAATTAAATATATGAATTAAAGAATTTGTTGATTTGGTTGAAAATAAAGCATTCCTCCCATACAAAGTATATTTTCGAGTGCAGGTTTTTTGATTTTCCACATGTAAATATAAAGCGATCAAGTTGAAACTAAATACATATGGGATATATGGAATATATGATCAAACAATGAATTATTTTTAAGAAATAATCTAATCCAATGAAAACTACATCTACTGCCCATATAAAAGTATGATTTCGAATGGAGGTTTTTATACTTTGCTTAAGCAAATATAACGCTATCAAGCTAAAACTCTGCATTTATGGATAATTTTATCAATAAAATGATTATTTTTAATAATAGACGTAATAGAATGCAAACTACTCTTACTTTCCATATAAAATTATAATTTCGAAAGTGTATAACCTGACTTAGCACATGAAAATATAAAGCTTTTAATCTGAAACTCTGATGAGTACATTTAATTTTATCATCAATTGACAGTATTTAAAAAATAGACGAAATTAGATGTAAACTACTCCTACCTCTCATACAAATGTATGCTTTCGAAAGTACTTTTTCACCATTTGTGAAGGTAATTCTAAAACTATTGAGACAAAATACTATACAGAAGATTACTTTTAGTCTAGAAAGCGTTATGTTAAAGAATAATTAAAATTTCATGATATCCACATCTACCTCCCATACAAAATATAGTTTCGAACATAAATTTGAGAAACTATAGACATGAAACATTGTAAATATGATTATTTTTTACTTAGAAAAGCAATATGTTTAAAAATAAACATAATTCGATGAAAACCATGGTTACCTCCCATACAAAAGTAGGTTTTTGAATATTTGTTTTTTAATTATGTGCACGGAATTATAAAATTATCAAGCTGAAATTCACTACGTTAGATTATTTCTTTCAAACTATTAGATTTGTATAAGTAGAGATATAATCTCATGTAGACCACGCTTATTCCCCATACAGAAATGTTTTCCTATGCATTTCTTCTAATTTATTCACATAAATATAACTCCATCGAACTGAAACTCAGTACATAGTATTATTTTTATCTATGAAAATGAATTGATGTAATCTGTTAAAAACCACGTCTACTCCCCATATAAAAATATGTTTTCAAAGTAATATATATTGCTTCACTCACATAAATATAAAGGGAACGAGCTCAAACTAGGTGCATCATTTTATTTTTATATACGAAAGGCTGTGTTCGAAAATAAACGTAATTGCATCAAAATTACGCCTACTCCCCATACAAAAGTATGTAAATAAACCTAGTTTTACAGATGTAGCACATGTAAAAACAATCATAATACGAATTATATTGTAGGGCAACTAAATCTGAGTTTGTACAAAGCCTAATTCCTTAATGCTTTTGCAATCAATTTCAGTGCATGCCACAAAATAATTACATAATTTAATTGTTTCTTTTCACATGTTTTGTATACGAAACACGAAACAAAAGTATTTTTTTTTTTTTTGTTTTTTTTTTTTTTTTTTTTTTTTCGTGAAAGTCACCAATAAGAGTGGACGTGTTTGATAGAGTCGGAAAAGTTATTGTTTTCGGTATAAAAAAAAAAAAAAATTTTAATATTTTGCGAAAAGACGCTAAGAAACTCAAGGAGTTATTTCGGTGATTTGTTTTTTTTTTTTTTAGAAAAAAAAAATAAAATAATATCGTTTGCAAACAATTTGTTTATAATATGAGTGTTCAGCGCTCTCCTCCCCGGCAACGGCAATCGCCTGTTAATGTGTGTGTAAACAATAATTTGCAATCACCCGCGCAAACCCCCCCGATTAGTGCACTATCAAAAAAAACAGTTGATACACACTGCACAAGTGAAAGTAACAGTGTTAATCTTTTGCCTGTACATATTCCTCACTCTAACACTACATCAAAATTTGCAACAACAATAAATACAGACAAAAAAAATAGTTTGTTCTCTCGTGATATACTATCTCCCTCTATACCGTGGAGTGTACAATGCGCTTCTCCTGCTGTAACACCAACAGCTGCAACATCAAAGCAAACAAATAACGGCCTTTCTACTGAAGTGCATGACCCAGTAGTTAAAGCAACTAGTGCGATGACTAATAAAGAACCAGTTGCTGTTCAAACTGGAATTGATCGCTACATTACTGTAGTAAAGCGAAAAAGAAGTCCACAAAATTCAAAACAAATGAATTCAACAAAAATTCAAAAGCAGAACACTGCCCCTATCAGTTCGGAAAATAGATACGCTTTGCTTTCAGGTGATGAAAGTGACGAAAATATTATCTCCAAGAAAAATTTCAAACCCCCACCCATTTTCTTAAGAGAACGCAACTCAGATAAGTTGATTTCTAGAATTACAAGTCTTATAGGACCAAAGAATTTCCACGTTGTTCCTATTCGCAAAGGCCAAATTGAGGAAACGAAAGTGCAAATCTACAGCGAAACTCATTATCGCAAAGTAATTGCGGAATTTGATGCTGTAAAAAAGAATTACTACACATATCAGCTAAAAAGTAGTAAGGGCTTAATCGTTGTACTCAAAGGCGTCGAACCCAACGTTGACATTAACGAAATCAAACTTGCCCTTCAGGAAGAAGGGTTTCAAGCCAAAACAGTATTCAACATTCTCAACAAGAGCAATATACCTCAACCGTTATATCGTATTGAGCTTCAGCCTGAAACAAAACCCCTGAAAAAAGGTGAAGTACACCCCATATATAAAATTCGATATTTATTGCATCGCAAAATCACAATCGAAGAACCCCATAAGAGAACTGGACCTCCTCAGTGCAGTAACTGCCAAGAATATGGACATACTAAGACATATTGTACCCTGCCAGCTGTTTGTGTGATTTGTGGAGATCTCCATAAATCAAACATATGCCCAAAATCTAAAGGCGATGCTAGCATGAAAAAATGCAGCAATTGTGGAGGTAATCACACCGCAAATTATAGAGGTTGCCCAGTATATACAACCCTAAAGCTAAATTTCTCCGCTAGCAATCAACCTCTAAAACAAGTTGAGCAAACTCAGATAGCCAACTCAAGTAAGAGACAAAATATTGATGCAACACAATTCTTCTCTGCAATCCCAAACAAGAATCAAACCAATTCATACGCTAGCGTGTTAAAACAAAACACACACCAACAAAGCAATGTAAATAATGAGCAGAAACACTCACTGCCCACCCAACAGCCAAGTACCCTTGAACATTTGCTTCAAACATTAATTCAGAATATGAACCAATTCATGAACTCAATGCAAACAATGATGCAAGAAATGATGAAAAATCAATCGATGTTACTCCAAACATTGCTATCCAGACCATGAGTTGTCTCAAGATATGCCACTGGAACGCCAACGGCTTAAGCCAGCACCGTTTGGAGCTAATTCAATTCCTTGCATCCAACCAAATCGACATAATGATGATATCTGAGACCCATTTCACTGACAAAAATTGCTACCAAATACCATATTACAAACTGTACACCACAAATCATCCGCATGGTAAGGCACGCGGAGGAACTGCCATATTGATAAAAAGCAGAATAAAACATCATGTTCTCGAAGATTTCAGTAGCGTCTACTTGCAAGCAACATCTATATGTCTGGAAGAATACATCTCTAAGCTAGTAATATCTGCGATATACTGTCCCCCAAGATACAGTATTACCGAACAGCAATATAAAGAATTTTTCTCAACTCTTGGTAGCAAATTCTTGGTTGCTGGCGATTTCAACGCCAAACACACTCACTGGGGCTCCCGCTTAATAACTCCAAAAGGCAGAAGACTATGTTCAATCATCACTAACCACGGTTACGATGTTATTTCAAATGGTCAACCGACATATTGGCCGACGGACAAGAGGAAAATACCCGATCTCATAGACTTTGGAGTCACCAAAGGTTTGCAGATGGAAAATATCTCCACAGAGTGTAATTATGATCTATCATCTGACCACTCACCCACGGTAATATCTATAAAATCACCAAGCCCCCAAGGTAATTGCGTTAGAAAGAAAATAGACTGGTTAAAATTCAAGAAATATATAAATTCCCATCTTCCTCTGAGTACTGTATTAAGAAATGGACACGATGTAGACTCAGCACTCGAAAAATTCAACCAGCTGCTCTCATTAGCTCTCAGCTCAGCCACCTGCACAAAGGTATGCAAGCAATCAAACTATAGCCCATACACACCAGCCGATATTGAATTGCTAGTAAGACAGAAAAGAAGACTCCGAAGACAATGGCAAGAATTCAGATCACCGAATCTGAAAACACAGCTACAGCACTGCACTCGAAAGTTAAAGCAAGCCTTAAAAAATAAAAACAACAAAGAGTTAGAAGAGCACATAGCGAAATTAACACCTGGTGAAGCGTCAGACTACTCTTTGTGGAAATCAGCAAAAAACTCAAATCGGCCAATTCTCGTTGATTCCCCCATCCGTTTGAGTGACGGTAATTGGGCTAGAAGCAACTGTGAGAAGGGTTTGGCTTTTGCAAACCACCTCAAAAGTGTGTTTACACCCAATCCACCCTCTTCACAGTCCTCATTACTAAAATTAACTTCTCAACCTTGCTCAATAACGCTCAAAATTAAAAAAAAGGACATATTCAAAGCAATTTATAAAGATTTAAACCCAAAAAAATCACCTGGTCCAGATAAAATTACCGGTAAAATGATAAAAGAGCTACCTCCGGCTTCAGTAATTCATCTCATGCACATTTTCAATGCTATCCTTCGTATTAAACACTATCCCAAATGCTGGAAAACTTCAAAAATTATTATGATAGCAAAACCAGGAAAAGACCCTACAAAAGTTGCATCGTACAGACCTATCAGCCTCCTGCCTCTACTTTCTAAAGTATTCGAAAAGCTACTTGTCATGAATATAACTCCATTTATTAATCTCAACCAACTGATTCCTCAACATCAGTTTGGATTTAGAAAACAGCACGGCACAATAGAACAAGTCCACCGCATTGTAACTCTGATAAGGAACACTTTTGAAGAAAAAAAGTATTGCTCAGCTGTCTTTCTTGATATCACTCAAGCTTTCGATAAAGTATGGCACGACGGCCTTATTTACAAACTCAAACTATTACTGCCTGCAAATGTCTCCTCATTGCTTAGTAGCTACCTCACGAAAAGACAATTTCTGGTACATCACAAGGATTACACAACAAATCCATTGGATATTCACGCTGGCGTTCCTCAAGGAAGCCCTTTGGGCCCCTTACTGTATCTCTTATACACTTCAGATATGCCCAACAATAACTATACATTCATATCGACCTTTGCAGATGATACGGCAATATTGTGCTCTCGCTCTAACCCCATAGAAGCTACTAAACTCCTGCAGACTCATATCGATTCTCTCGAAATCTGGCTAGCAAAATGGCGTATAAAAGTCAATGAATCAAAGAGCGTACATGTAACCTTCACGCTAAGGCCAGATACATGTCCCCCACTTAAAATTAATGGCCAATCAGTTCCACAATGTTCCTCAACAAAGTACTTGGGTATTCACCTCGACAGAAGGCTGACCTGGAAAAATCACATAGAGGCAAAGAAAACTCAGATCAAGCTTAAAATTAATCAGTTATGGTGGCTGTTACACAAAAAATCAAAGTTGAATCTCGAATACAAAGTGCTATTATATAATGCAATCCTGAAGCCAATCTGGACTTATGGTATTCAGTTTTGGGGCACCGCATCTCCCTCAAATATCGAAAAATTGCAGCGAATACAATCCAAGTGTCTGCGAATTATTGTAAACGCGCCTTGGTATATGAGGAACGTTAACATCCATCGAGATTTAAATGTACCCACAATTTCTGAGGAAGTTGCAATGTCTTGCAGAAGCTACATTCAAAAATTACACAGTCATCCGAATCCCCTTGCTAGGCAATTGTTGCTGAGCACGGGGCATCGTCGATTAAAAAGAAAAGACACACTGAATATGCTGTGAAATTGCTATACCTCGTGAGTCAACAAATTGTGATGGAACGTTGGGAATATCACATAATTTTATTTAGTTTGTAAGATTTGATTACATATTGTTAGTTTCTAAGTAATTTTAGAAAGATTCAATAAAAAAGCTTGTTAAAAAAAAAAAAAAAAAAAAAAAAAAAAAAGTATTTAATTATTATATTTATCATTGGTAAATATATGTATATAATATAAAACTAAATCATGCACACATACACACAATTATATCATACATATGTACGAGACGTCACAAAACAAAATGTAGTGGAAGGTTCAATGTCCCAAAAGCCGTTCAACAGCAGTACGTAATACTAAAAATAGCAACAACAATATTAACGACTATATACAATGATAAGATGTTGAAATAAAAAGTAAATTATCATCATCATATCGACGCAAATATAATAAACAAAAGCAAAACAAATAAACGAAAAAAATCATCATCATGCGAATAGTTATCATATAGAAATTATACAAATAGTCTTACTTGCCTCTGCACACTACCGATATGACGAGTTCATTTAAATGTCAATTTTTTTCTCCACATTCAAACATACTCACACATACATACACACATTAGTATATATGTATGTAAATGCCGAAGAAGTATTTAAAAGAGTACACAAACAAATTTGTTTATGTTCAAGTGTTAAAAAATTAGCAGTAACCGCAACAACAACAACAACAACAATGACAACAAAATGTATGTACATGTCCATTACACATATTGGACGGCAAAATAAAAAAAAACATTACCTACGTTTCTTTGATTTTAAAGCTAATAAAATATAATGTATGTAGTTGTTGCTATAGCCATTTCTGACATTCACCAATAAAACACTTGTCCATACGTAAAAGTTAAACAAATAACTGCAATACACAATAGAGTGGAAGCAATAATGTACACTAAATAACAACAACAACAACAGCAACAACAACCAATAAATAAACAACTGTCAAACCCATACGTTCATTTGTATGTATGAGTAAGTGTTTGGAGTACATTCATACGATATAAACAAAGAAAAGAAGAGAAAAAAAATGATTTTATTAATAAACCCCCCTATTAAGCGGACTAGAAATAGGAGGGTTGATTTACGAAGAAAATTAAAAACAAAACAAAATTATTTACAAAGCAAAAAATTATAGATTCATGAGTTTTATTGGATTTGTAAGTGTGGGGAAAAATTGTCGAACCATTATTTTTACATGGAGAAAAAGTGTCGGTCCATTATTTTCACTGCATGGCATTGATACAACGAAAAATTATTTACAAAACAAAAAAGCACCCTTTTATGAATTTTATTTGATGTTTGAGTTTGGGAAGAAAGTGTTGGACCATTATTTCTACAACGCTGATACACTGATACTGCGAGAGAATTATTTTCAAAATCAATAGTGGCAATTTTTTATATTTAATTTTATTTGATTTTTACACTTGGGGAAAAAGTAGTGATCTTTTATTATCAATGCATATAGCTGATATTACGAAAGAAACATTTTTTTAATTGTAACAATTTTTATATTAATGCTGCTTTCGAGTTGGGGAAAAAGTATCGGCCTATTTTGTGAAAACATCTATATGACTTATACAATACAAAATTATTTAAAAAGCAAATAATGACAAATTAAATTAAATTAAATTAAATGTGATTTGTGAGAGTTGGGGAAAAAATATCAGTGCATTGTTTTCATTGTGTGGTCCGAATACAAAACAAAAAATCTCCTTACAGTCGGCTGGGGCCGACCAAACTATACCCTGCATATGTAGATTTATATATAAAAAGTTTACTCGAATATCCAACTTTTCTTTTATTTCCACTTTTCGAGAAACAATTTTTGCATATACTACTAATTTACACCCGAAATATGGTTGACTTTGACGAAGTAAAAGGATTTTAAGATAATTCCGAGGCTTAGTATGGGAGCTATATAAAAAGTGGGCGTGGCTTACCGCTTTCTAGTAAATCCAATTAATTTTTCCACACCTTAAATTTGGTGTCCTACGTTGAATAGTTTCTAAGTTATGGTGGTTAACATTTTTGTTTAATTTCCTCAACTTTGTATGGGAGCCCCAATA
The DNA here is from genome assembly GCA_963854835.1 of Megamerina dolium. NCBI lineage: Eukaryota > Metazoa > Arthropoda > Insecta > Diptera > Megamerinidae > Megamerina > Megamerina dolium. Next base: position 34,876,643 of record OY978525.1, read on the forward strand.
AGAAGTGGGCGTGGTACGCTGATTTTTTGCCAGATTATTTCCGACTACCATATTAACCTAAGTGTTAATTATGATTGTTCTAGACAGAAGGATGCAGAAGTTACAGCTGTTTCAATTTAAAATTTGTATGGGGGCTACGATAAACAGTTGGCGGGGTGCGCCCATTTCCTGTGAGTTTAATTGCTTGTACAATACTAATCCATACCTTAAATCTCGTTGTCCTAGGCTAAATGGTTTGTAAGCTATGGAGCTTACAATTTTAGTTTAATTCCCTCGACTTTGTATGGGAGACCCATGAAGGAGTAGGCCTGGCACACTGATTTTCTGCCAGATTATTTCCGAATACGATATTAATTTAAGTGTCAATTATAGTTATTCTAGACACAAGATTGCCGAAGTTACAGCTGTTTCAATTTAAAAGAAGTACATACACTTTGTATGAGAGCTACGCTAAAAAGTAGGCGTGGCTCAACCACTTTTGGCGAGGTTATATAGTAGTATAATATAACTTTATGTGCCAAATATTGTTGTCCAAAGTGGTATATTATGTGAGTTATAGCAAGTTAAAGATTTTGAAAATTTCGAGGTTAGTCGCTTTGAATGCTTGGTGTGGGCGTGGTTATTGACCGATCATGCCCAATATCAATCCCCTCCGTACCCTTGGATCATAGATTACTTATGCCAAATTTCATCGAAATAGCTCAATATTTACTCAAGTTATCGTGCGAACCAGCCAGGTGACAGACAGACGGACGGACGGACGGACGGACGGACGGACGGACGGACATCGTTAAATCGAAAATTTAATCGACGCTGATCACGAATATATATCTATGTCTATATCTCCGGAGATTCCTTCACGGACGGACGGACGGACGGACGGACGGACGGACGGACGGACGGACGGACGGACGGACGGACGGACATCGTTAAATCGAAAATTTAATCGACGCTGATCACGAATATATATCTATGTCTATATCTCCGGAGATTCCTTCAAGTGGACACAAACATCTGACCGAAATGAATATACCATGCATATTGCATTATGCAGGGTATAAAAATATTTAGAAAAAAAATGGGAATGAAGTTTTTATATCTATTTGATTGTGAGGTTTGCATTGGGGAGAAAGTATCGGCCCATAATTAGCAACTACCAATGCTACAAATGTAGTTTTCTCAGTGCAAAATACTAATACAATAATATCTTTACCCCAGCCATATCTAAACCAATTTACTATGCAAAACATGTTCAGTGAATAGATAATCGCTCAAATGCAAATTATATTTTTGAAATGGTTCATTTTTGATGTATTTACGTATTAACTTACATATACTGATGACATTGGTAAGAAGAGGTATCTTGGAATTGCCAATATACGAGACATAAGTTAATTTATTACCTCAACTATGTTTATGCTTCATTGCATAAATTTCACTAAATACACTTGTTATCGTTTACTATTTTATACTACATATTACCGGGCGCATATCTTCAAATAGCACTTATAACATATATATAAATACATATGTAAATAGAAAATGATGAGGAATCCAAAATAAAATACGGATACCATTAATAAACGTGCTGATGCATATCTTTAAAGAAAAAATAATATTTTTTATTTTGCAAAAATCTGCAAAAATGCCATCATGATTAATACGAGCGTATGTAAAGGGTTATCCATTTCGCGGTTTCAAAAGTATAGGGCTAGAATTCGACCTCTGTCAAACTGAGTTGTTAAAACAATTTCTTTCTTTTTCAGTTCAAAGTCTGACATTTGCGAAAATGGATCGCTTAACTATCGCAAAACGCATTAAAATTGTAAAAACCTACTACAAAAATGGTGATTCTGCCACAGCCACATATCGTGCTTTAAGAGGAGATTATGGTTTACATAATCGTCCAACTACGCAAGCAATTGGCAAAATTGTGAAGAAATATGAAGAGACTGGATCGGTTACAGATATTGTAAGGCCTGTGCATCATCGTTTCGCTCGTACCACCGAAAATATCGCTGCTGTAAGTGAAAGTGTTGCCGAAGACCCGAATGTGTCGATTCCTCGTCGTTCTCAGGAATTAGGAATGTCTTACGGCACATTATGGCGTATTTGGCATTTGGATCTACACCTACATCCATATAAAATCCAGCTCACACAACAACTGAAGCGTTCACAACGTCGTAGATACGTCGAATGGGTGCTTGAACAACAGGCGGTGGACGGCGATTTTTCGAACAAAATTTTGTTCAGCGACGAAGCACATTTCTCACTCGGTGGGTATGTTAACAAACAAAATTGTCGTATTTGGGGTTCTGAGAATCCTCAAGTAATTGAAGAGAGGCCACTACATCCACAAAAAGTCACTGCTTGGTGCGCTCTTTGGTCCGGAGGTGTGATTGGACCTTACTTCTTCGAAAACGACGATGGAACGACTGTCACTGTCAATTCGGAGCGTTATGGTCATATGATAACCGACTTTTTTTTGCCTGCTATTGAAGAATACGACTTAGAGAATATGTGGTTTCAACAAGACGGTGCCACATGCCACACAACTCGAGCGAATATGGCTTTATTGCAAGAGAAATTTTCTGGCCGCGTAATTTCTCGTCGTGGCGATATCAAGTGGCCACCAAGATTATGCGATTTGACACCGCTTGACTTTTTTTTTTTGGGGCTACGCGAAAGACCGTGTTTATGCAGATAAACCTTTAACTCTTGAGCACCTAAAAACCAACATTCGTCACGTTATGGCTGAGATACCGCCCAATATGTGTCAAAAAGTGGTCGAAAATTACCTTAAAAGAATCGATGCTTGCAACAATTCGCGTGGTGGTCATTGAAACGATGTAGTATTTCACACATAATGTCAACGTTCAAACTTTATAATAAAAAAGAAATATCATGATAAAAAATATTTTATATGTATTTTAATTACATTTACTTTTGAAACCGCAAAATGGATAACCCTTTACATACAACGTGACTTTAGCTTATACAGTGCGCCAGTGTACAAGATAGTGATCATCGTTTGGATTTACAAATGTACATTTCTATATTCATTTATATTAAAATTTGTTGACGTTGTCAAATACATAAGTACTATGTAGTACGTATTATTGCAAGTTCATGTTAAACATTTTTAATGAATTTGTTTAACTTTTCTTCAACGTTTGATGACATTCAAATGGTATTCGCTTCATTCAATTAAGAATTTATTTAATGATTATTTATTTTTATTTTGAGAGATAAGTAAATACAATAGATAGCGATTTGTTTTGCAAAATATTCCATTAGAAATTTCAACAACAATGTGGCAAAAATATTGACACGCTAAAATGAGTAATGGAGAATGGTGACTTACTTTGAACGGTGACCAACTTTGAAAAATTATCAAAAATAAACGGTAAACTGTATGCTAAAATTAAAATACACAAATGAAGCTCATATTCATTGGCTTTATAACTGCGCATTTACAATTTCTAATTTCGCCTAACTCCATTCAATATTTCAAAATGTAAGTCTGCTTTATTTCTAATATAAATCGTCGTTCTTTTAGTCAATGTTAGTGAATATATTTTAAAATACAGGTATTTATATAAAAAAAAAATCAAAACATTGCCTAAATAAATTATACAACAAATTTCCAACTTTCAAATTTATATGGACAACATTTTTTTTATTTTAATTTCAAGGACATACCATATTTCTAGGAACTTAATATACACAAATTACAATATTGTAATAACTTCGATTATCATAAATAATTTGTTATAATAAATATATGTCAAACAAAAAAAAAAACAAACAAAGACGAATATAAAATTAAATAATTAATTATAGTTCATTGAACCAAAATAGAATAATAAACAAATTATAAGTATATTCAATTAACAACAACAAAAATAATAAGTAGTATGTAATAATAGTAAATAGGCAACAGGAAACAAGCAACAAATTTGAATATATCTAAACAAATTTTTTAATTAGCACACACAAAAAAAAAATAAATATATATGATTGTAGTCGGAGAAGTTATGACGCATTTTTAGGGTGATTTTTAACGCATATTTATTCATATAACCATAAAAATTGAATTAACAATAAATTCGCACGAAAACAGTTTTTATCGATGAATATCAATTTGAGTTCGATTTCATTCTTAACCTCGAACATGTTTTAAGAATTAAAAACTTATTTAAAATACCCAAAAGGGGTTAAATATATGACTAAATAACATGACACTCTTACTTCCTAAATCTACCCCTTAGAGAGGCCCCGCTTCGAAATTGACACTTTTTTCAATAAATTGTGCTCTCGCCGACCCAACAGATACACTTTTGTGGAGTAAAATATAGTATATTACTGCCCACTCTCAAATTTTGCTACTTATTACCACTTAATTGCTCTTAAAAGGACTTCCCTACAAAATTGACGTTTGACTTACAAACAGACAGTTTGAGAGAGTGCCTTAGGAGGGGGGAGGTGTTTTTGGGTAAAGTTGATAACCGACTCATATTCATTTTTACTACTGAATATTTTTTCTTTACACACTTACCTCTTAATATTAGTCCTTAGAGTAGTCTCCTACAAAATTAACATTTATTTTCAATAAAGTTTGTTCCCAACGTCCCTGGAGACACCACAAAGTATAAAATGTATGAATGACCCCCATTAATTTTCACTACTCCATATTTTTTTCAAACACTCTAACCTCCTCGCTCTACCCCTTTAGAGGGGCTCTCCTAAAGAATTGACATATTTTAAATAAACTGTGCTCCCAAAGTGAGAGGAGTAAAATATATTGCCGACCCCTCTTAGTTTTTACTACTGAATATTTTTTTAAACTTACTTCCCTTCTATCGCTACGCCCTTTAAGGGCTCCCCTACAAAAATGACGATTTTTAAAATAAATTCTGCTCCCACCGCTCCTAGAGTGCCCACGAAGGAATAAAATGTATAATGTATGAATGACGCCTATCCGTTTTTACTAATCAGCATTTTATCCGAACACCCACACACTTACACCCACACATTTACTACACTTACAGCCCTTCCCATAGAAGGGCTCCCATACAAAATCGCCATTTTTTTTCAATAACATTCGCTCCCGGAATGACTAGAAAGGTAAAATGCATTATCGACCCTATTCATTTTTATTACTGAGCATTTCTTTTCACCATACTGACCCCTTTGAACTATACTTTAAAGGCAATCCCATATAAAATTTTGGGATTTTTATATACATTTTGTTCCCACGGCTTCCAGAGTCCAAAGTGTAAAATACCATTACCATTGCATATGCTTAGGACTGAGAATTTTTTCTGAACACTCTTCCCTTCTAACGTTAACCCTTAGATGGTATTCCTTACAAAACGAATTTTTGTTTTAATCTCACTCCCACCGCTCCTAGGTTGCCCGTGTATGAAAAAAAATGTATGACCGACGCTCATAATTTTTTTTTTTTCAATCTACTTATTCCCTACTTGTTCTCCTTAGGAATGCCACAATACAAAATGATTTTAAATGAATATGTGACATTTAAAGCCCCGAAGGGCCCATTGGCCAAGTTTCTCTTCCATTACTGTTATGCGTGTTAAATTTTGGACAATATTAGAAGGGACCTACTTATTTTAGCCGGTTCCGAACGGCAGAACTCTTGTGACATCACTTTTTCTGAGCTTTGTCACAGAGTTATTTGAGAAGCTTTTTTGTGGCAAGTTGTTACTGTCGGAAGAATTGCCAATTGCTTGCCGACAGGTGGATACCGTTCGAAAGAAAAATCTTGTCGATATTAAATTTTGTTATGCTTCAGCCGGAGATTGAACCCACGACCTACAGATCAGAAGGCCAACACACTAACCACTGAGCTACGGCACCATTCTTCTACCAGAATATTTATCCCAAATGTACATATCCATTATCTCCACGCCTTAGGCAGGACACCCTACAAAATACACTTGAACATGGAAAAATGGCCCAGTAATTGCCCAGTAATCGCCTTTAGAGCATTGAAATGTATAACCAACACCCATTAATTCCTCTACTCTAACATTTCTCCCAAATATACTTACTCCTATATTCACTCCTTGGGAAGGTCACCCTATAAAATGTACCCGAAAGTCGACAAAAGTCCCCGTAATTGTCTAGAAATCGTTTTTAGAGCTATGATATGTATAACCGACCTCTATTGATTTGATCGGATCAACATTTCTTTCAAACATCACCTAGATCACCCTACGATATTGCCTACGAAAGCACCTAAAGCCACCACTACAAATTCTTTCCTCCCAACATTTTGTCCAAATAAGCCGTATACCTTATCTTTAACCCTTTAACTCCCTATCTTGCAAAATACACATAAAACCCAACAAATACCACCGTAATTATACCGAAATCACCTATAGAGCGATCAATAGCTCTATTATCGACCCCTATAATTTCTTCTACACCCCAACATTTCTCCAAAATTTTACTAGCGTAAAAATACATGTGATGCCATAACTTTTCCGACCACTTAATTTACTAAATTCCATTACAAAAAAAAAAAAAACTAAAAATTATCGTACCTAATATTTAATCATGAAATGCATAGACTTTTATTTTTTATTTAGCTGCGAAAAAAATAATTATACTCATTTATAAATAGTCATGTCTGCTAAAATACCGAAAATTTCAATTTCAATGACTTTAGGGCGTGGTATTGTACAAAATATTTAAATAGTACTATGAGGCTGTGCCAAACAGCAATCAATTAACACAAATTTCTGTTTAAATACATACAAAACGTACAGATGTATTTGGGCAAAAAAAAATGTGTGAAACTTACGCAATTTTGCAAAAATAAAAATAGACAATAAAACAAAATAAACACAGTGAAACAAATTTATTATGAACAATTAACACTTTGCGTAGCAAATTAATTGCATACATTATTGTACGCATTTTTGAGCAATTTTGGATTACCATTGATATGTGTAGTTAGATTTGTTTTTTTTTTAGTATTTTTCAATTTATTCAAATTTGTATTATTAATTTTTTTTTTCTACTATTTTTTTAATACCATGATCTTTACTTTCAATAAAATATATTTATTAAAATTACCATACAAAAAAAATTGAATTTAATCAAGTTTAATATTAAATTAGCAATTAAATTGCCAAAAAAAATTGTAAATTAATAACTCAAGATAATAGAGAACAACATAAAAAAAGACAAACGCACATTCACAAAATACGCACTCAATGTCAAATATCAATAGAATTCGTTTTGCAAAAAAAAAAACTTAATTTTCAAAACTAAAAAACTACATACTTAAATATACGTTTACAAATCTACATACATTATATTTCAATTAAAATCTAATTAAATTCTTACCACCCAAAAAAATAAAAAAATAATCATAATACTGCTCACTCATGTGCGAATGCACCTTGTGATAAAGTGCAAGGATAACTAGTCGCAATGACTTTGATGTAAGTACAAAATTATGAAATAAATTAAGTCATGTTCAAAACTCATACAAAAAAAAAACTAAATTTTCAAAGTAGTTAGCATAGAAGTATGTATGTTCTTAGATTACCAATCAATTTAGTTGTACGTCAAGCAATTTGCATTGAACTTGTTTGAAATTTTCATGTATTTTGGTCATTTCGAAACTACATTTGGCTTTGTAAAAATAATAAAAACACAAACCAAAAAACCAATCTTAAGACTACCACATGGTATTAAGAACAACAACAACAACAAATGCAAAACACTTAGCTGTTCTAAGTAATTTTGCTAATAAGACAGCTGCTGTTGCTACTTATGTCGTTATACTCGTAGTTGGTCATTTAGAATATTGTCAACAAAAACAAAAAAAAAAACAAAAAAGATTGATTCAAATAAAATAATATGCTTAAATTTTAATCAGTTCATTATATATTGTATATTTGTGCATTAGATATGTTCAAATTTTGAAAATAAAATTTTTTTTATTTCACTTTTTTATATGGAAGCTCCATTATTTAGTGGACGTGGCTCGTCCATTTCTTCCAAAATTATTTTCACCCACAATATTAATCTACATGGTGAATATTGTTGTTCAAGACAGAAGATTATATAGAAATTAAAAAAAAAATAAATAAATATGTGGCACTTAAAGCCCCAAAGGGCTCATTGGCCGAGCTTCTCTTCCATTACTGTTGTGCGTCTTAAATTTTGGACAGTATTAGAATGTACCCATTTATTTTAGCCGGTTCCGAACGGCAGAACACTTGTGACATCACTTTTTCTGAGCTTTGTCACAGAGTTCTTTTAGAAGCTTTTTCATGGCAAGTTATTACTGTCGGAAGAATTGCCAATTGCTTGCCGACAGGTGGGTACCGTTCGAAAGAAAAATCTTTTCGATATTAAATTTGTTATGCATCAGCCGGGTATTGAACCACGACCTACAGATCAGAAGGCGAACACACTAACCACTGAGCTACGGCACCCTATATAAATTAGGGTGGTTTAAAGTTTTTCAAAATTTCAGAACTTGTATTGGAGCTACATGAAATAGCAGGCGTGGCTCACCTATTTCCAAAAAAATTATTCAGAATTATAATATTAATTTATGTACAACATATAACTGTCGTAGATGCAAGATTAAGAAAGTTATGATGATTGAAAGTTTTAACAAATTTCTTGACTTTCTATGAGAGCTACATTCAAAAGTGGGCGTGACTAGACTGATTTTTGGAATATTATTTATCTTTTCAATATTAGCCTATGCACAAATCATGATAGGCCTAGATGGAAAATTAATTAAGTTATAGTGGTTTAGAAATTTTTTTAATTACTTGTATGGGAGCTACATTAAAAAGTGGGCGTGGCTCAACTATTTCCAACGAAATTATTTCTCATTATAATAGCAGCTTATCTACCAAATATAATTCCAATAGATAAACGATTAAGTAATTTATGATGGTTTAAAATTTAAGGAATTTCCACAACTATATATGGGAGCTTCCTGAAATATTAGGCATAGTCCATACATTTCTTACGAGATTATTTCTCAAAATAATATTATGCTATATCCTAAATATGATTGTCTTGCATGGAATACTAACAAAGTTATGGCGGTTTAAAATTTAAGAAACTTCAATCAGTTTATATGGGAGCTACAATAAAAGTCTCTTTACTATGCTAATCTACACACTAAATAAGGTGATTGTAAATATAAAACTAATTATGTTTTGGCGGTTTCAAATTTAACACAATTCTGAGATGATGTATGAGAGCTACATTAAATAGTGGGCGTAGCTTAACCATTTCTTGAAAACTTATTTCTCCCTAGAATTTTAACTCAGCTTTAATATACAATTATTTTAGAGGGACGATTTAGGTAGTTATGACGTTTTAAAATATAACTAAATTTTATGACTTTGTATGGGAGCTACATTAAATTGTAGCGTAGCTGAAAGATTTTCCATGAGATTGTTTCTAGCTACATTTTTAATCTACATTCCAAATATTATTATCCTATATGAAATATTAAGTAACTTATAAAGAATTTTAATTTTAATCAATTCCAAAGTTAGTCTCATGAATTGCTATGTGTGGGCGTGGCAGTTAGACGATCATGCCCTTTCTTCACAGCATATGTACATTTAGATTATACGAAAAGTGTACTGATTTTTTGAACAAATGTAATATTTATTTTATATTTGTTATTAGATTTGTTTTTTTTTTTCTTAGAGCAATTGAATTACCACTTGTCTGCAAACATTAAGATTAAAAAATCGTATAGCATTGAGAAAATAAATATTTTGATTTTTGTGAATACGTAGACTATACATATTGTATGTAGGTAATTTCAATTTATCTACTTAAAAATTTTAATCTTGCTTTAATAGCTGCTAACTATGTCACTAATCTGTTTGGGTTTGTTTTTCTTGTACGTAGTTGATCGATAAATTTCGGAATAATTTTTTTTTTTTTTGCTATTCTTAGTATAAATCAAGTGCACAACAGTACTTTTTTACGATTGGTTTCTCTTTTCAATATCGAAAAGCAGAATCATAATGTACTGTCAAGTTTAATGAAGGTCGTCCAGAAATGGCCATTGTGCTAAAAAGGCATCCGTCGATACCGTCATTTTTTGTAATTTAGGCTTTTTAGTAATTATTGAGCATTAGATTGACCATCCATCGTAAGCATTATTCTGCATGTACACAGATTTTAATATTTGTAAGCTGTGTGTTCCTTGGATACCATATAATTCAATCGAAGTTGAACAAACAGACCGATTGGTACTGAGTAAAATAAAACGTTAAAAATATGGTTTTAAACCCTACTTCTTCAATATTGTCCCAGGTGATAAACCATATGACATGATACAAAACCATATTTTCGAAGATGACTGCTTCATAGCTAATTTTCGAAATTTTCCGAATTTATGCAATGTCCTATGCATTTATAACATCCATAAATAAGTAAATCATGTACCCCAAACCTACTCCGCATTTATTGTTAATTTTATAACATTTCTAATTACAAAATACACACACACACATACGTACAATATCATTTCTAATTATGCATTGAAATATATTGTCTTTGTTGCGCAAATTAATCTTAACGTGACGATGACAATGTATGATGTGTCATTCTATGACATGACCTCCTGCTGATTGCACCGTTTTGAGATACTTATTTGAACAATTTATGTTCAAAGTCAAATAAAATGAATCAACTTGTCTAAGCTGAGCACTTGTCAGCGTAGTCAAGTTACCATGCTATCGATACATATATGGTCTATATTGTACACCTACTATTTTCATATACACATTGGCATCAATGAAGTCAGTAGGCTACGCTTCTACGTAAAATGTAACAGACCAACTACAAGACACTAAATTATTGATATGATTATTGATTGAGCACTATGCACACCTATGTGTATTATATATTTATTTGTAACTCAATAATTTGCTTATAAATAATGAGGGTAAAAAAATTGCGTTGGCTGCGCGATTGCGTAGTTGCTAGTCATTTTTTTTTTTTTTTTTGTGATACAGCTAGTATTCTAATACTGTAGAAGAATCGGAGCATTTGATTAAAATAGTATTGTAAATGAAATAATTCTTACAGAAAATTTTCAAACGGTGGTTAAACTAGAGTTTATAGTTTGCTAGAGACCAAAAGAAATATCGCAGGTGCATGAAATAATCAAATAATCTTGTCCACTGGTCGAAATGAATATTTCTATACTAATGAACAAGCAATGACTACAACTGAAATGCAAACGCTGCGTTCGATAGCGGGCTTCACGCGATAGGACCTGATGCGAAATGACGATATTCGCATAAAATGTGATGTCCATGATATCATCAAGTGGAGCAGGAGACGGAGGAAGGAATGGTGCTAGGACATTCAGAGAATGAGTAATCAGCCCTTAGCTAAAATTGCAATGGTCGAAAAACCAAGGCGTGCCAGTCCACCTGGTCGACCCCCTATGAGATGGCGAGAATGTTGGACGTCTAGTTCTACTGATACATAATTATTTTAGAAAAGTTATTTAAAGTTATTTAATTTAATTTATTTTTATTTTAAAGAATTTATCAACCGATTTATTATTGTATGGACAGGACATTATCCTAAAATAAATATGATGAAGAAGTATTTTGCATCGTTAAGTGGGTTTAACGCCATCAGGGTATCGTTTGTTAAACACTCGGAATCGCCTCTTGGGAGTTAAAATGTAAGGTCGAGCAGCATTCACCATTTCTACCTAAAAATTTTCGTGAATAAATCTGACCACCCTATATTCACCTTATAGGAGGACTCCTCTAGAAAATTTAACTTGTTGTACAGATGAGTAAAATATATGATCTGTCCTATTAATTTTTTCTACACAACTTTGTTTTTTTTTTTTAATTTACTTACTCTCTGCATGTACTTCCCAGGAAGGCTCCTCTACAAAATGAACTCAAAACCACTAAAAAATTGACAAATATCGTCAAAATTGCCCAGAAAATACCTCTAGTATGGCTATATTTTGTAAGCACCGCCATTTATTACTATTTTTATTATAATAATTAATATTCTTTCCCCTTTTCTTCAGCCCTTAAAGAGGCACCCATGTGAAATTGAAATAATTTTCTTAAATTGGAGTTATGTAGAAAACGCAATTCATTTTCATAGAACCTAAAATCAGCAATGGTTGATTTTGAAGAATTCGAAGAAATTATTAATCTAACCATATAAGATCAGAAGCAACGAAAATATATCATTGTAGAATACAACACATCCTTTCTGTTGAAAAATTCTGACCATTTTTCTACAACTTACCTCTTCGATCGTAGTAGTTATTCGCTTTAAAGCATCAAATTAATGATTTAGTCAACCTCCCAAGTAACAATTTGTACTTCCAGAAGGCTAAAATTCAAGTGCTTGCTTCTATAAGAATCCCATAACGATTTCTCAAGGCAGTTTGAATCAACCGTTATACAGAGTTTTCCAATTGGTCTTTAGGAAAAAAATCCAAAAGTTTTATAGAAATTTGAATGGAAAAATTTTATTAAGCAGCCGCTAAACTGCTGGATGAAAGTTATTTCGTGAAGCCACATCTATGTTATATGGCTTCTAATTGGTGTTTAGAAAATAAATTCAAAAGTATTATAACAGTTTGTTTATACAATTGAGAGCATCGCTCTTATTTTCTAGCCTCTCTATAAGCCACTTTTATCGGTGCAAAAATAACTACGAACAACTCAATAATTTCTCAGCCAGAATTGCATCCACAAAGCCTTTAGGAAGGAAAATACAAAGTGGAAATAACTTCTATAGACACTTATCGAAGTGCAATATACAATTTTCTCTCAATTCCACCAATTATGATCTATCATCTGACCACTCACCCACGGTAATATCTATAAAATCACCAAGTCCCCAAGGCAATTGCGTTAGAAAGAAAATAGACTGGTTGAAATTTAAGAAATATATAAATTCCCATCTTCCTCAAAGTACTGTATTAAGAAATGGACACGATGTAGACTCAGCACTCGAAAAATTCAACCAGCTGCTCTCATTAGCTATCAGCGCAGCCACCTGCACAAGGGTATGCAAGCAATCACACTATAGCCCATACACACCAGCTGACGTTGAATTGCTAGTAAGACAGAAAAGAAGACTCCGAAGACAATGGCAAGAATTCAGATCACCGAATCTGAAAACACAGCTACAGCACTCCACTCGAAAGTTAAAAAAAAAATAAATATGTGGCACTTAAAGCCCCAAAGGACTCATTGGCCGAGCTTCTCTTCCATTACTGTTGTGCGTCTTAAATTTTGGACAGTATTAGAATGGACCTACTTATTTTAGCCGGTTCCGAACGGCAGAACACTTGTGACATCACTTTTTCTGAGCTTTGTCACAGAGTTCTTTTTTTAGACGCTTTTTCATGGCAAGTTGTTACTGTCGGAAGAATTGCCAATTGCTTGCCGACAGGTGGGTACCGTTCGAAAGAAAAATCTTTTCGATATTAAATTTGTTATGCATCAGCCGGGTATTGAACCACGACCTACAGATCAGAAAGCGAACACACTAACCACTGAGCTACGGCACCCACTGCACCATATAATACTGATCTTACTCGAAAGTTAAAGCAAGCCTTAAAAAAATAAAAACAACAAAGAGTTAGAAGAGCACATAGCCAAATTAACACCTGGTGAAGCGTCAGGCTACTCTTTGTGGAAATCAGCAAAAAACTCAAATCGGCCAATTCTCACTGATTCCCCCATCCGTTTGAGTGACGGTAATTGGGCTAGAAGCAACTGTCAGAAGGGTTTGGCTTTTGCAAACCACCTAAAAAGTGTGTTTACACCCAATCCAACCTCTTCACAGTCCTCATTACCAAAATTAACTTCTCAACCTTGCAATTTATAAAGATTTAAACCTAAAAAAAGCACCTGGTCCAGATAAAATTACCGGTAAAATGATCAAAGAGCTACCTCCGACCTTCAGTAATTCATCTCATGCACATTTTCAATGCTATCCTTCGTATTAAACACTATCCCAAATGCTGGAAAACTTCAAAAATTATTATGATAGCAAAACCAGGAAAAAATCCTACAAAAGTTGCATCGTACAGACCTATCAGCCTCCTGCCTCTACTCTCTAAAGTATTCGAAAAGCTACTTGTCATGAATATAACTCCATTTATTAATCTCAACCAATTGATTCCCCAACATCAGTTTGGATTTAGAAAACAGCACGGCACAATAGAACAAGTCCACCGCATTGTAACTCTGATAAGGAACACTTTTGAAGAAAAAAAGTATTGCTCAGCTGTCTTTCTTGATATCACTCAAGCTTTCGATAAAGTATGGCACGATGGCCTTATTTACAAACTCAAACTATTACTGCCTGCAAATGTCTCCTCATTGCTTAGTAGCTACCTCACGAAAAGACAATTTCTCGTACATCACAAGGATTACACAACAAATCCATTGGATATTCACGCTGGCGTTCCTCAAGGAAGCCTTTTGGGCCCCTTACTGTATCTCTTATACACTTCAGATATGGCCAACAATAACTATACATTCATATCGACCTTTGCAGATGATACGGCAATATTGTGCTCTCGCTCTAACGCCATGGAAGCTACTAAACTCCTGCAGACTCATGTCGATTCTCTCGAAATCTGGCTAGCAAAATGGCGTATAAAAGTTAATGATGAATTCCACCAATATCAGTTTAGTTTTGGCTTTATTGTTCTCTGGTCTACTTACATATGACTTTTCTCTCATCCGAAATCTCATCCGAAATCTCCCAGAAGCCTGGAAAATATCCAGGCTTCTGGGCCACATATATACCGACATATATGATAAGAGACTTATGGTGTGTGGTGTTCATATGCTCGAAAGTGCTTGACTTACCATAAATGATGCATTCTTCAAAAGTAGTAAGATTTCGTCGAGCTTTAGTGGCGAACATTCGGAGGAAATGCGATCTATAAAAATTTAATTCATGTGGCGCTCACATATTCAGCTCATATCAAATGGTTGGAAATTGTTTTGAGAATGCTCTGAAGTTTCTTGGTGATCTTGTAACTACTCTCATGCCAGTTCAGCCCAATTTTGTTTCGTACCAAAGAGAGCGGCATGTTTCCTTGACACGAAAATATCCACAATCTAAATCAGTTTAACAATCATCACAAGAAACAATATTTTTTTTTCTCAAAAGCCTGTTCCGATGTCTTCCCATTGAAATAAGTAATTGACAAAGAATCATGGCCTATGTAGCTTCTTTTCCAGTATCATTGAATCTTACAGTAGCCTCTACATTAATCGAAGAAGTCTTGATTGAAAGAACAAATTATTATATTTTCACAAAATTTTATAGTAAAGTGTCTGGAAAAAGAACCATAACAACAACCTTATGCACAGGTAGTCAATTCATTAACAATTAATATTCGCTACCCACGAAATTTCTAATATTTTATATTATTTTAATTTCACTTTCTCATGCTCATTTATTTTTATCTATGAGCGCAATTATTATGCCTTTGCCTGAGAAAATATGTATTACCAATATTTCTTGGCCATTAAATCAATTTGTATTTACTAAAGCACCACAATAAATATATAAAAGCCATTTGCAATGAAGTAATAAAATATATTTTATTAAATCCATATCGACATTACTCCATAATGTCGTTAGTCTAATTTTTATTAACTGTTACTTACTTAAGTTACTTGGTTCATAAAATATAAATAATAAACTCAAGTCGGTTATTATTTATGTTCAATATTCTACAATCTCGTACATAAATGTATGCATAAGTACATTTGCACGTTTACTATACAAACTTATACTTCGAAGTAAGTAAAAGTAAAAAAGTGTACTAAAACATAATAAGCCATTAGATTATTATTGTATAAATCGAAACTAAATCAGTATTTAGTGCAAATGTAAAAAAAAAAAAAAATTAAAATCTAGACTAATGAGCTGGTAAAATTTAAACATTATTGCATTATTTATATATACATATGTTGGCACCAAACTAACTTTAATTAGCTGTCCTGTCCTATCACATTTGTACGTATTTAACCAGTCATTCAATACGTTCATTACGAAATGAAGGATTTAATTGCAAACCGTCATATATGTTATGTAGAATACTATATGTTAAATATGTTAATTTAATTAAAATATGTATGTACATATATACATTTATTTGGAAATGTTCACTCATTGATTTATTATACCTACATATATACAATTGCATGTAGGCTGCTTAATGTAATAGGATCTATTTATTCACTGTCCAGCAAGTAAGCAAATAACATATCACAATAAAACCATGCATGGTATTATGGTATCTGTATCTACTCAGTATTCTGGTAATGAAGAGAAATAAATAAAATATAATAAAATAGTAGAAAAAATAAAATATTTTGATATAAAAACTTACAAATTAATTTTGAAACATGAAAATAATGGTTAAGAAGTAGATTTTAATATTACCAAATACTTAAAACCTGACAATATGCCTTCGAAAACCAACTTTTGTATAAGAAGTAAGCGTGGTTGTTTTTCGATTAAGTCCATTCTTAAAGAAATTTGTTTTTTAAGGTAAAATTATCTATAGAACCGACTTTTAAGTAGATAGCTTTATTTTTACGTGCGAAAAACTTGAGAACATGCTATCGAAAACATACTTTTGCATGAGAAATAGCCGTAATCGTCATTCGATTAAGTCTATTCTTTAACTAATTTGATTGTATGTCAAAGATAAACTATAGTACCAAGTTTCAACGTATTAGCTATATATTTACGTGCGAAAATCCTGAAAACATTCTTTCGAAAACACACTTTTGTATGAGAAGTAGGTGTGAATCTAATCCGATTGTGTTAATTTTAAAATTTTTTTGATTTATTTGAAAAATTAGTCTTATGCAATGAATTTCAGCATAATAGCTTCATATTTACGTGCACAAAATTGAAATATATATATTCGAAAATACACTTGTATATAACAAGTAGGCGTACTTTACATTGTTTTATGTCTCACATGTTATTATCGTAATTTGTAGACTTTTTGATACAAAATTATTCAAATAAATTAAGTTGCAACTCTATAACTTTATGTTTACGTTACGCAAATTTTGAAAATACACTTTCGAACACAACTTTGATATCTCGTCAGTTTCAGTTTGTCTACATCAATAAATGCTTTATTTTTTTTTTGTCAAAATACATAATAGCATTCTATTTATATATTTATTTATTTTTATTATAATATAAAATTGTATGCTTCTAATTAAGCATTTTATATACGATATTTCCTTGTAGAAATGTCTGCTGAATGCCTACAAAATAAAATATTTGCATGCGTATTAAAATGTGTTAAACATAAAAATCGATATTATTTTAGGTGACAATAAACACATCAAAAAATTTATTTTCATATCATAAAAAATATTTATTTATTATGTGGTTTTTCTTTTGTGTTTTTTTTTTTTCGTCTTCTTTTTTTGTCTTGAAACAAATATTTTATTCATCTTCATCTTTTATATTGAATATATTTGAGCAGGTATTTATTTAATAGGTAGGTATATCTATTGATTCAGATTTTTATGATCAATACTACTTCTTAATTTGATTGGCGTTATTAATTTTATGTATATCTAAATTTGCATAATTATGAATTAAATAAAAAGCTGTTTATTTGACAAATCTATATTTTTAATTATAACTAATCACATTTTCGCATGCGGAGTTGTTGATGTCACCACATGGAAAAAAGAACTAAAATGAATTTAGTAAAATTTTCATAGAAACTTGTTTTGAAAATAAAAATAACTTAATACAATATATTTTTAGAGGCATAACTTTAATTCGCTTACCTTAGGCAAATTTATGATATATGATGTTTTGTAAACGGATATAAATTTTTTTTTTATCATTTTGCATTAATTAAAATTTTCTATTTGAAATTGTTTTTTGTATTAGAATTCAAATTATTTCTTTATTTAGTTATGTAATCAAAATAAATATAAAATTAATTATTTATATTGAATTGTTCGTATTTGTAATGGATTATGCATTAATAGCACAAAGATTTTTAAGAATAATAACGCAACTTGATTGACAAACGTATTTAATTTGATCACATCTTTCGGGATTGCAATCAAGTTGCATATCAATAATCAAATTGTCCACTTTCGCAACATATTATTATTATTCTGCAAAGTGAAAACCCTAGGCAAGAAGACATTCACAGCGATCATGCGATGTCTATCTGTGCTGCGACTTCTAATGATCCAGATCAAAATCCTTATTCCTTCCTCCTCAATCGTGAGACGAATTTCCCTAGTCTTCTGTCAGGTTCTTTCACAAAGCTTTCCACTTATCAGTATGAATCGAGTTCAAATCATCTACTTTCGTGAATGATGTGTTGATTCACTTGAGGGCTATCCTCCTCAATTATAAAACTCATATATTGGTCTTTTGTTGGATTCTTTCATAAAGCTGCTCATCCCTCTACATGATTCGAGTTCAAATCAGCTCTTTTAATGGACGAAACTCACATAGTCGCTGACACATCGTAGAAACCCCGCTGAACTATCATCGAAAATTTTGTACAGAGCCATAATTGAAGCAGCGAAACACTCTTTGACCAGGTTTATTTCGTTTCGAAACGCTATTCAACTCGCTGATCGTCTTTAATAAACTGCCAGGGATCACAAGAACATTGGGTACTGTGTGACTATTACTACAACTGCCGATCTGCCTCCCACATCAATTTTCTTCGGCTTCGACATTTGCCATGTTCCCTATGGAGAAAAAATACTTGGTTTCATCGTCCAAATTCGACCCGAAACCAATACCATTCGAGGTTTTGGAACCATAGGTATAGAAGGTATTAGTTAAAACTCTGAACTCTGAATCATTCCGCGAACTCATTCCGGGAATATGGCATCAAATATGCGTCCGTGACATATAGAGAGCACTCGATTGTTCACTGGCATTAACGGACACTAGTCCTATGGAGCTGGAGGTCATATTCTCCGTGTCGTTGTACTATATAAATACCGCGCTCTATGTGCTCGGTTTTTGGTATCCGGTTCTCAGAGATCAGTGCAATTACGTTTTAGAAATTTCTTTTATTTTTCACTTAGCTAATAAAATTTCTTCTACAAAAGTTCGCTAAAGCTTCTTTTAAGATTTCTTATAGTATATTTAGATGATCGAAATTATCATTCAGTATAAATGTTGTTACCCAAAGAACACAACGAATCGTAATCAAAGATACTCTCCTTTATCATTAAAATTGTTGCCGTTTTCTATTGGATTATCCATAAGAATTTTAATTACAAATATTATAATTTCCTATTCTTTGGAATCTTATTTAAAAAGATAGAAAAATCTTAAGCATTAGCGCTGCAAACAAAAAATTATGTTCTTTAATAAAAATTATCATAATGTTTATGGACAATCAAAACAAACACATGTTTGTACTCAAGTGGCATATACACATGTGTCCAAACACTTACAGCATATACATATACTTACTGTACTTAATGTACCTATACAATACTTTCAATTTCAATTATTAATGCTATTTTAACTAGCCAATAACCATTTCTTATGCGCCAGTGTGTCCACCATGGATATTGTAAACATTTGCATATCTGCAAAAAGGTAAAAGAGAACACGTTCATATGCACGTGATTTCGTTCATATATGTATGTAATATGTATCGATAATATTTAAATCAATGTAATGGTATTAAGTATTGCATGTGCATATGTCTGCATAAAAATATATACATTTTTCTTTTTTCATTTAGAATGTCTTTGACAATATAAAGTACCTACATATTGCCATATTGTTTTGGTCACGTTTTCATTAAAACACCACTCCATTGAACAACTTCCTAAAAAGAGCATAAAACTTATAAATTCAATTGACTTTGAATTCACACCCAACAGAAACTATTCATGTAGTTACAATACAGATAATATGTAAACATAAAATGTATAATATATGAGATAATTGCTTCCGAATTTATGTATAAAATGTTACAAATTATCGTAATTTAAGAACCATTTTTTTATAACAATTTTCAACATGTCCCTCAATCTGAAATACATATGGTATGCCCATAAGGTAAAAATACAACAATAACAAATTTAATAAATCTTGACTGAACAATGATTGACATGTCTCTTCAAAGTTGAAATTACATTCAAGTATCTACATAAGCGTGGTTTTTTATTGAACCTTGAAAAGGTTATCATATTTTATACAGATTTATATCATTTAGGCAGAACATTTGATTGCAAGACCACATTAAGGGGGGAAGGGGGGTTTAGGGGATAAGCAGATTCGTAGAATCGATTTTTTTTCATTTTCCAAGACAAGGAGATTGCTGCCGGGAACGTACTTTATGGACCTGGGATCGATGATTCAGTATAAGTCACAAAAAACAATTTTTTTTCTCACTTTTTGAGAAAAAAAAAACTTCAAACGTGTTTTTCTGAAAACCAATTTTTCGAAGTCCAAAACATAATTTCTTGGTATAAATTTTTTATTTCAAATTATCCCTTACTCCCGTTTTAAGAATATAAAAGAGCATAGATCAAAGGAACAATTGAAAATTCGTATGTGGTATTCTTCGAATAGATGAAGATCGTCTTTCTTGGTTTAAATATGTTGCGGTCTTGTGTTGAGAAACAATAAGCAGCACGAGTTCTTATAACATCAAATGCTTTATTTATTAATAATAAGTATTATTATTGTTGTGAAATTAATTGTCAATAACGGTAAAAAATTATGGCTTTATTTTATAAATAATTAATAAGACGAAAAACTCAAAATTAGCATAAATTACCAACGCAAATTAACACAGTGAAAATAATCGATATACAATAGTAGCATAATAAAACCAGATTATTCTTTATTTATTTGTCTATTTTTTATTTTTTTTTTTTGTTAATGGAAATTGAAAATGTATAAATAAAAATTTATACTAGTTAATATACGTATGTACATTAGGGTGAGTCTTATTTTTTTGTAAGCAAATGGTAAAAAAACCAAAGAAATTACATATACGAGGCGGTCCCAGAACTGCCTAACAAAGAAAACAACAAATTTGGGAAAATTTTTCTTTATTTCTCAACGTAATCTCCTTTTAGCTCTATACACTTTTCCCAGCAATATTCTATAGCTTCGATACCGCAGACTCCACCTCTTCATTGTTTGCAAATCTTCTACCACCAAGCCATTTTTCAAATTTGTAAATAGAAAATAATTCGAAGGAGCTAAATCTGGCAAATAATGTGCGTGCTGAAGCAATTAGAGCTTCAACTCATTGATTTTGGTCATCGCAATAGCGGATGTGTGAACTAGTGCATTGTGTAGTGTATCGCAAAAAACAGAAGCCATAACCTTGCCTACAGATGGAACTGTCTTCGCCGTCTTTGGACACGATTCTCCCCTTTCAGTCCACTGTTTTGACTGCTCTTTTGTCTAAGGTGTGAAGTGGGAGACCCAAGTCTCGAATCCATGGTTACGAATCGACGCAAAAACTCGGCTTTATTACTATGAAACATCGCCAAACACTCTATAGAAACATCTTCACGACGGTGTTTTTGATATATTGTGAGCAAACGCGGCACCCATCTTGCACACAGCATTTTCATCTCCAAATTTTCGGTCAATATACGATGTATAGCACTTTTTGAAATCCTGTAATTTCACCTAGATCACGCACCTTCAGCCCGCGATCATCCAATACCATTTTGTGGATCTTCTTAACCGTTTCTAAAGTGGCCACCTCAAGCAGCGACCTCGTTTAAACTCTGCCACCCAATATTTCATGATCGTAAACGAATGAGCAGACTTCCCCAGAGTAGAAGCTAGTTCAGCTTTAATATTCCTTGGACTGAGATCTTTCAAATATATTGAATTACATAACGGTGGCCAATTTTTTCCATGTTTACAAATTCACTGACGTCGTTAACTTTCGATGGCTCCAAAAAATATGTTTTATAAGGTTTCCACTTTTCACCAAAGTAATTTTTTTCAAACTACTGCCACCATCTATATGTCAGGTAGGGTAGTTCTGGGCCACCCTCGTACATATATGAAAATATGAAAATATCTGAAATATATGAAAATATTCTTAATGGTTGTTTCTTTGTCACATTTTTCCCGCCATAGTAATTTGCACCCCCCTGATGCACGAATATATAATCACTCACGCTGCGACATGGAAAGAACTATTTTAAAAAATTATCACATACAACAACTAGATGTTAGAAGGGAAAACTTGTTTTATTTAATCATATATTATAATTAGTAGTACGAACTAAATAGCAGCCGGTACCTAGTAATAGTAGGTTGTTGAAGTAACAATAAATAAAACAAGTGGTATGAGTAGATCACTAAGGAAATAAATCGAAAACCTGATGATCAGAAATATAATCATTTTATTTGTTGTTGTATTTAACATATACAAGGTCAATTAAAAACTCTGCTAGTAGCAGGTGGCGCCATCAAAAGAGAAACAAAAATTGCCCCCACAATTGCTGCAACATTTTGTGATTTTGAAAATTTCAACCTTTGTTTCGTTTATTCTCTCAGCAGAATTTTTGTGGTTAATATCTGAGGACGATGGTGGGTCAATTGTAATGACTATCCCAGAAATCCTTGCCTTATTTAGATTACAATTCTATTTATTAGAACGAAAAGTATAAATCACAGAGCTAACAGAGGCTGTTTAAAATGTGAAATGCCAGTATTTGGAGATTAACTCGCAGTCTTTGGAGAGTACTACACAAAGGTTGCTGTGAAGTGACTGATGTGTTTGTTGGCACCCATTGGTTTCTTCTAATTTCCAAATTTGAAAATATGACATGCAAGCAAGGCTTTTACTGGAATGAGGATGTCAAAACGCAAAGTAATACTTATTTTAAAGAATTTCCAAAATTGTAATACACTTTCTGAAAAAAATAAATTGAAAATCGTTCAGTAAAATGTATTGTGCTGGCCAATGGGACCATGACTATGGCAAAATATGCAACAAAATTCTCGTTCTTTTGTCAGATCGCAAAATTTTTTGGATGACCGAACATCAGTTAAGTGTCCTCATTCTCATAAGATTTTGCCAAAATACCAAAATGTTAGAATAAATTGTAAAAAAAAAAGAAGTCGAAATATTCAATTTCGATAACACCGAAGCTTAGAGGTATTCCCACTACGACAGATGGCCAAGCACAACCTTGCAGAAAAAGCTTTTATGTTGTTACTAGATCTTCTTTTCGTACGACAATGCATATTTTTTTATATATTCGCTAGTACATTAAAATAACTGTACGTAAATTCTACAAACACATTTTCGAAAATACACTTTTGTATGAGAAGTTGGGTTAATTTTCATCCAATTTCGCCCATTTTTGTTGTGGTTCATTCAATTATAAATGTAATCGTATACACTATATTTCTGTTTCTGTTAACTTGGTATTTGCATACGCAAAATATGAAAACATACATTTGAAACTATACTTTTGTATGGGAGGTAGGCGTGTTTTTTATCCGATCCCCTTCATTTTTAAACTTGTTTATTAATTAGTAAATATAACCGTAAATACCAAGTTTCAGTTTGATAACATAACACTTGCGTGCCTTAAATGCAAAAATATATCTTTGAAATCATGCTTTTGTATGAGAGTTCGAGGTAGTTTTCATCCTATTATATCCATTTTTGAAATTACTTATCCGATAGTAAATATAATTATATTTTAACAAATTGAAGTCCATAACTTTATATTACCATGTGAAAAATGTGCAAACATACAAAGCAAAACAATATTTTGTATGGGAGGTAGGCTTGATTTTCATCCAACTATCACAACTTTTAAACTCACATTTGCATTTGTAAATTTAATCGTATCTATTGAATTTCAATTTGTTAGCTTTTCATTTTCTGTAATCAAGTGAAAACAAATGATGCCATAAACTTCTCCCGTACAGCCCTATTCAAATTAAACAATCCGAAAGATAAGCTTGGACCCAGTCCATCAGAGCTTCTTTTTTGTTAATATTTTTATATTTGTCATAGTATTTATTTTCATATCACCTAAGCCATTAATTTCCAATTAAATTATATTAACTTGATTTGTAGTGCAAAATTAAAATTTTTTTTGTCTCTGCTCTTATTTATAATGAAGTTTCACATTTAGAGGTCAAGTTATTGTGAGCATAAATTGTAATAATTTACTTAAAATTTATGTAGCTTAAAATTAAACGTGATAATTTTATTATTTTATTTGTAATAAATACATCTAAGGTCATTTTCTATTTTCATATATTACAAATTTACATAAAACATAATTCTGATGATGTGTTTATTATAATTATTTTTTCTAAAAATCTTTTACAGGAGGGCAGCATTGGTCATGAATTGGTCATTAAACCATTACCACATAAATTAAGTCCAAATAAAGAACAATCACATCATATCATTTATAAACGTGACACATCAACAATGGATCATTTAAGTGATTTTGGTAAGTAATCGTTACCTATTACTCTATTATTATATTTTTATTATCAATAAATGTTATTGGCATTTATATGTAGGTATAAAAATAGTATTTCTATAGAACAGCTTAATATTAGAGGCCATTGTTATAAATGCATGTATTCAATATAGTCACACCATTTTGTTGCTACACCCTCTAATATGCGTACATTTTTTTATTGAATTCTTTTTTATTCTATTATTATTATTATTATCATTATTCTATTATTAAATATTTTGTTGCATATTTTATAATGCAAATAAAACAATCGTTTAATCATTATTTATGTGAACCAGTAAATTTTTCTTAACATCATTCATACTCATATACATATCATTAATTTAAATTATTCTAATTTAGGATTTCCTTATTCGCACAAAACTAGAAGAATATAGTTAGGAGTGTATTCTTTTATCGTATTGTTCTCATTTAAAAACTTTTGTTATTGTTGTAGCGGTTGTTCTCGTTTGTGTTGTTCATCATTTCCGATATATACAAACAATTCTTAAGACATAATTTTCCACATATGTGTAAATAACAAAATGTCATGCCAATTAAAATTCAGCTTCGCAATTATAAATTAATGAATTTACTACAAATATTTTGGCCATTAAAATTCAGTTTTACAATTATAAATGCTATTTTGAATTCTAATTAAAGAGTTTACTACAGCTGCAGAAACCTTCCAGTTAAATTTGTTAAATTAATTAGGCCATCTATGATTTTATAGTAATCAGCGCTAACCAGTTTACTCCTAGCGATCATTTTCTCTCTTAAAATTTTTTTTTTAATTTGTTTTTCTCGAAATACTAAAGTCATCCATAACTATTGCATCAAACAAATGTAGCAAAATTTCAAAATTCAAAATTTCTAAAGTAATAATAATGTAAAGTGATACCTCCGCCTCAAAATTGCCATAGCTATAAAATTTTTATTATATTTTGTTTTGTAATGCTATTCATTTCGATTTCATTTGTATATAAGTACATTGTAGTTTCATGCATAGTACAAAGTTAGCCCTTCAATGTTCATATTTTCTTGGTAAATACAACTCTGAAAATCTTCCGAATGTGCTGTGAAAACTCAAGCTCTACTCTTAATATTTTTTTTTGTCAAAAACTTTACAATGGAATTAAATTTCATTATTTTTACACTCTACAGTCAAAAAGCTAGGGGTATTTTGAATTTATGCTTTCATTTGCAAGATCCAAAAGGATAGATGCAAAGCAAATTCGTTGAAAATTGGTGCATAATAGCCTAGACAGACGGCGGCCTAATTCCGGATTACCGGCGCACTTAACAGATGGCAGTATTGCGGATTAACTAAACGGCTGATTGCTGTTTTATTAGGTCTGCTCACTTACATTACTATCACTATCAATTTCTGTCATCTGTCACTCTCGATATGAGAAAATCTACAAGAAGTACGTGAACTGAAAACTATCAGAAACTTGTAAACTGACATTCACCGTCCGTAATTGACAGCTGGATTTATTTGTTCGCCAACACTTTTCATTTTGAAAACTGTTAACAATTGTTGAAAGTTTTTTGTTAGCGAACACACCTAATATTTTGTAAAATGGATGGAGAAAAATTCACAATAGACAATTTTCAGCAGTGTTGCCATCGCAAATTTCCCTATCCTCTTTTATTTTGAGAATTAACTCATAGAGTTTATGCGGATTAGCTGCAGTTAATGCCCGAGTTAATTCGAATTAACTCGGTAATCCGGAATTAGGCTGCCGTCTGTCTAGGCTATAAGATTATTTTCACCAACAAATGAATGAGTTTATGAATGAGCGAAATCAGATGAAAATCACGCCTACCTCCCATACAAAAATATATTTTAGAATGTGATTTTTAAACTTTGTGGGCGAAAATATAAAGCTATTAAGTTCAAACTGAATGAATGAAGTTAGTTTTAACCAATATGTTTAAAAATGAGCAGAATCGAGTAAAAACTACGCCTACCTCCCATACAAATGTATGCTTCCGCGTGTATGTAATTGAATGAAAACTACGCCCATACAAAAATGTGATCACAAATGCATGTTTGCATATTTTATGCACGAAAAAATTAAGTTATTAAGCTGAAACTCTGTATATATGATTATGTTTACTATTTCACAGACGAGTTTAAAACAGTTTAAAACAGTTAAAATTGAATAAAAATTACGCTTACCTCCCATACAAAAGTATATTCACAAATGTATATATTAACATATAGCACACGAAAAAATTATGCTATTTGTGTATGTGAAAGAGATGCCGGTGGGCTCATACCTTGGTTGAGTTGATGTTCCCGCTAACACAATTACCGACTGCTTCTTGCTTTCTGAGAAATTAAAATTGTTTAAATTTAACCGATTTTAAATTAAAGAAATAATAATTGTTGTTGATGTTGTGCTGGTAGCGTCATTTTTCGTCTTCATCTTATCCACTCTCAAACTATTGCTATTGTTACTTGACGACAAATCGTGCTATTGTTGTCGCTTGCTGTTGCTGTTGATTTTCCTCCATTTGTTCTTTTTCTTAATTGTTGTTATTGATATTGTTGAGATGATGGTGGTGCTGCTGCTACTTGCTGTTGCTGTTGTATTTGCATCAGCATACTCTTTTATCACCTTTGAAATTGTTAAGCCTTTCGTTGGTGGCCAATACCATTGCTCAAAATGTATGTTTAAATCGAATTTTGATTTATTTTGATTTTTTTGTAATCGAGAGAAATTCCATATTGAGACGGAAGAGAATTGCACGTAAATTGTAAACCAATTGTTTCTTATGTATATACTTTGTACAAAAGAAAAAACACTCGATATATATATATATATGCGTTTATGTATATGATTTATTACAATAAATATCACGGGATATAAATTTATAATTTTAATTATAATTTTAATTATACTAGTATAGTATAACGAGAGAAAAATATATATAAAAAAAAGAAAAAAGGCTCGCACTGTCCGTATTGTTCGGGAAAAAATTATAAGTAAGTAAAAAAAGTAGAACAAGAACTAACGAACGACTGCTGACTGATCAAACGGAAATTGGTGACATATGATTTTTTTTTTTACTAAATAATAGACGGGTTAAAGAATTTGTGTTATCGGATAAAAACCAAACCTACCTCTCATACAAATGTATGATCACAAATGCATATGTAGCTATTGTGTTGTTTCTTATTTATTTGAATTATCTCAGAAAATCTTTACAATATAATCTTCTCCATAAAGATTCCATATTTCATAAGAATGATTTCAAAAAGTTGTCCTAGTTAGTCCCATAACTTTTGCTACTGATCCTGTAAAAATTATCAAAATAGAAAATATCAATATACAAATTTAAAGCCAGAAAATGTGACATTAATTTAGCGTTTTTACTTTTCACATATTTTATAGGATTTATTATTGACAATTTTTCAAAATTTATGTAGCATTAATGCAACAATGGTTAAGAAGCGGTTAATAATAAGATTTAAAAAATGTATAAAAATGCATAAAAGAAAGACAAATATTTTCACCACACACCTACACATTTGTATTTCCATATTTCACTTTTTTTTCTTTTTTGTCTTATTAAGTTTCATTAATGTGAAAAAAATGCCCACTAGCATTTTAGCATACGAATTTGTAAAAGTGCAATATGAACAATGCATACGAGTATTTCCTTAACTTGAATACAATGAACTCATATGTTCATACAATATTTTTATTGTTGCAATTGTTGTTATAGTATTGCTTCTTGTTGTTAATATAATAACTTTCAGCAAGTAGTATAAAAACCTCCTCATAATAGGTATGTACACAGATGTAGTACTTGTACTAGTTTATTAAATGGAATTTCCTGCCTTATTATTATTAAACAATAAAAAAAAAATATTTAAAAAATTCCTTTCTGGCAAATTTACTAACCAAAAAATTATTAAAATTAAAAATAAAATAATAAAATTTAATTCTTCTTAAACAAAATTTATACAAATATGCATGAATAAGCGTGTATGAGTGTGAATTTTCGTAGATGCCTATTTTTTTTTTTTTTTGTCATTTTTAAATTTACATAAATTGTCTCAAAAGTGGCAAAGCAACCTTCGTAGAAGTCATTCTCTTATACGTATGTACATATGTATTGTATGTGTATGCGTAAATTAAAATAATTTTGGCGTTTTCATGTATATTGTTGTGATCAAAAAGTTTCCGCAAACTTGGATTTAATTACGATTTTTGACTTCTGTGTCAAATTGTATTTGTTAAAGAAATTTAGCAAAGATATTGCATAAAATTCTGTCCTCAGAAGATATCGGCTACAGAAATGCATGCAGAATAATGCAAAAAGTTTTCAAAGAAGAGTGAAGAGTGAACAAAAGACCACCCCACCGGCACCGTTTCGAGTGTGCTGAAAGGATTAAAGGTGACTTTATTCGCTCTTTGCAGGTCGTCCCAGAAAATTGCTATTCGGACTGCTTCTGTGACTGTTACGAATAAAATGTGGACAAGAGCGAGTTGGTTTAGCAGAGTATTAATTTAATATTAAAAGATCAATGAGGCGTTAAATGTGTCACTCTGGGAAGAGGCTCACGAGGCTGCACAACTACTGTATTCACATCGTGTGACGATTTACTAAATTCAAAAAATCGTTCCGCTAACCCCGTTTTGTATCCATGGAAGACGTTTAACATGGATTGGTATGCACTTTGAATGCTACTCCGGAAAAGGGGTTTTCGGACTGCTTAGGAGATTCGCAAAAACGTTAATAATAAACCAATTGGACCTTAGATCCGTCAAATGTTGTTTGAAAAAGGGAAGTTCCCCCGTAATTTCTTGATTTAGCATCGTCTGACTATTTATTAAACTGGAAAGACCATTTCACAGACTCTGCTTTGAGTCCACTGAAGAGCTTTAACATGAAATGCTGCTCTCTTTGAGGTCCACTCCGGAAAAATACTTTTCGAACTGTATAGAGGATTCGTAAAGATGTTGACTCATGTCTATTGTTTTCGGAAGGGATTATTTAGAAAGGGACGAAGTAAATATTGCGGAGACTTTTTGATTACAGCACATGTATATGGTAATTAAATTAATTTAATTGGTTCCGTTACTTATCAAGATGATACTAAAAATTAAAGTGTCAACTCTTTCGCTTCAGTAAAAAACCACATGATTTTTTAAACATACGATCGAACTGGCGTCGTCGTGCCTTTTTTCCATATCCTCCCAAAAAAACAATTTTTAACGCATTTTGATAACCAGTACTTTGGTTATTTTTTTTTTTTTTTTTTTTGTCCACAAATATTTTTATTATATTCTTAGGGAATTTACAGGGTATCATAACGTTATATTTTCATAATATAAAATTGTACAATTTATTAGAAAGTGGTGTTTCGACTTTTAAAAAAAAATTTTCTTTTCAATGCAATTTTACTCATTGGCTTTTTGCAACTGCTGCATGTTAAAATAGCACACACAATTATGTTTTACGTATTTCATATTTTGGTGAAACTTGATATTTATCACTTTGAATGTTTAGCTTGAAGGACTCATCCAAAGCGATAAATATCTTTAGAATATCTTTCATTTTTGGTTCATCCAAAGTGAACACTAATGATGAACTATTTTAGTACTTCGAACTTTTGATAAGACTCATTCCCCAAACTTGTAATTCATCCAAAATGAAGGCGCAAAGAAAGGAGTACACAAACTCTCTGTATATTTTAGTCCTATTCAATATTTAAGATAGAACCACATATGACTTCACTCTTTTCCATTCATTTTCGATGCATAGCGAAAGTAATATTGTACAATTCCGACTATGGCATATGAGACCTTATGATTCACCTAACTTATATACTGAAATTATTCAATTTATTTCATTTTTAAGATTATTGTATTTTTTTTTTTTTTGCTTTAGTTTTCATTTTTCATTAACCTAAAATATGTAAAATATAATATTTTCGACATGTTCCTTTGTTTTTGTTCAGACATCGTATATTAACAATACAAAATTACAGTTAAATTGTCTGCTACTGTAGTTTTTGTTTGATATGGTAATTTTTTTTTTTTAATTTTTTTTTTTAATTTAGCAATTTAAAATTTTTTATTTTAATTATGAGCCCATTTCCAAGAAATGGCATTCATAAAAATTTCAGCACCATTTTATCTGTACTATTCATATTATAAGTGATTCAAAATGTTGGTATTTTTAATGGAATTCCTTGTATAAAAAATATATATATATATATATATATATATATATATATATATATATACATATATATATATATAGATATATATATACATATATATATATATATATATATATACATATATATATATATATACATATATATATATATATATATATATACATATATATATATATATATATATATATATATATATATATATATATTTAATATTTTACGTTTTTTCTTTGTTTTAAATTTTATTGAAAAAATATTTTATTTTATTATTTTTGTTAATTGAACACATATTGAATTTTTTTAGAAAACAATATTAAACGTTTCATCCAAGGATCCCATTGGTATATCATTTTTATACCCTGCATAATGCAATATGCATGGTATATTCATTTCGGTCAGATGTTTGTGTCCACTTGAAGGAATCTCCGGAGATATAGACATGGATATATATTCGTGATCAGCGTCGATTAAATTTTCGATTTAACGATGTCCGTCCGTCCGTCCGTCTGTCTGTCACCTGGCTGGTTCGCACGATAACTTGAGTAAATATTGAGCTATTTCGATGAAATTTGGCACAAGTAATCTATGATCCAAGAGTACGGAGGGGATTAATATTGGGCATGATCGGTCAATAACCACGCCCACACCAAGCTTTCAAAGCGACTAACCTCGAAATTTTCAAAATCTTTAACTTGCTATAACTCACATAATATACCACTTGGGACAACAATATTTTGCACATAGAATTATATTATACTACTGTATAACCTCACCAAAAGTGGGTGAGCCCCGCCTACTTTCTAGCGTAGCTCCCATACAAAGTGTCTGTACTTCTTTTAAATTGAAACTGCTGTAACTTCTACAATCTTCTGTCCAGAATAACCATAATTGACACTTAGATTAACACGGCAGTCAGAAATAATATGGCAGAAAATCAGTGTGCCACGCCCACTCCTTTTTGGGTCTCCCATACAAAGTTGCGGAAATTAAAAAAAAAGTTACCGGTTATAACTTGCAAACTATTCAGCATAGAATAACGAGATTTAAGGTGTGAATTAGTATTGTACGAGCCACTAGGCTCACAGAAAATGGGCGCACCACGCCCAGTGTTTATCGTAGCCCCCATACAAATTTTAAATTGAAACAGCTGTAACTTCGGCAATCTTCTGTCTAGAATAACCATAATTGACACTTAAATTAATATCGTAGTCGGCAAAAATCTGGCAGAAAATCAGTGTGCCACGCCCACTCCTTTATGGGTCTCCCATACAAAGTCGAGTGAATTAAACTAAAATTTTAAGCTCCATAGCTTACAAACCATTTAGCCTAGGACAACGAGACTTAGGGTATGGATTAGTATTGTACGAGCAACTAGGCTCACAGAAAATGGGCGCACCACGCCCAGTGTTTATCGTAGCCCCCATACAAATTTTAAATTGAAACAGCTGTAACTTCGGCAATCTTATGTCTACAATAACCATAATTGACACTTAAATTAATATCGTAGTCGGAAATAATCTGGCGAAAAATCAGCGTACCACGCCCACTTCTTATTGGGGCTCCCATACAAAGTTGAGGAAATTAAACAAAAATGTTAACCACCATAACTTAGAAACTATTCAACGTAGGACACCAAATTTAAGGTGTGGATTAACATTGAAAAATTAATTGGATTTACTAGAAAGTGGTAAGCCACTCCCACTTTTTATATAGCTCCCATACTAAGCCTCGGAATTATCTTAAAATCCTTTTACTTCGTCAAAGTCAACCATATTTCGGGTGTAAATTAGTAGTATATGCAAAAACTGTTTCTCGAAAAGTGGAAATAAAAAAAAAGTTGGATATTCGAGTAAACTTTTTATATATAAATCTACATATGCAGGGTATAGTTTGGTCGGCCCCAGCCGACTGTAAGGAGATTTTATTTAATAGTTTCTCGCCACAATTTGAATTTAATATATTTAATTTAAAATAATTTAATCGATGGACAAACGGAAAATAATAAAAAATATAATTATTTAACCCTTTTTGTGTCACTTTTCGATTTTTTGAACATTACAATGTTCACTTTCCAATATTTTTCAGTTGTTAGGATAATTTTCATATTCTAAAATTTACTATTTAAAGCTAAATATTTTGATATTACGGATTAACGAAAATTACGTTTTACCACACCACAAAATTTAAGGATGTGATTAAATTACTCCTTATACATATTTCATCATTTTTATACCCTGCATAATGCAATATGCATAGTATATTCATTTCGGTCAGATGTTTGTGTCCACTTGAAGGAATCTCCGGAGATATAGACATAGATATATATTCGTGATCAGCGTCGATTAAATTTTCGATTTAACGATGTCCGTCCGTCCGTCCGTCCGTCTGTCTGTCACCTGGCTGGTTCGCACGATAACTTGAGTAAATATTGAGCTATTTCAATGAAATTTGGCATAAGTAATCTATGATCCAAGGGTACGGAGGGGATTGATATTGGGCATGATCGGTCAATAACCACGCCCACACCAAGCATTCAAAGCGACAACAATATTTTGCACATAGAGTTATATTATACTACTATATAATCTCGCCAAAAGTGGTTGAGCCACGCCTACTTTTTAGCGTAGCTCTCATACAAAGTGTCTGTACTTCTTTTAAATTGAAACAGCTGTAACTTCTACAATCTTCTGTCCAGAATAACCATAATTGACACTTAGATTAACATGGCAGTGAGAAATAATATGGCAGAAAATCAGTGTGCCACGCCCACTCCTTTTTGGGTCTCCCATACAAAGTTGCGGAAATTAAAAAAATGTTACCGGTTATAACTTGCAAACTATTCAGCGTAGAATAACGAGATTTAAGGTGTGGATTAGTATTGTACAAGCAACTAGGCTCACAGAAAATGGGCGCACCACGCCCACTGTTTATCGTAGCCCCCATACAAATTTGAAATTGAAACAGCTGTAACTTCGGCAATCTGCCGTCTAGAATAAGCATAATTGACACTTGGATTAATATCGTAGTCGGCAAAAATCTGGCAGAAAATCAAAGTGCCACGCCCACTCCTTCATGAGTCTCCCATACAAAGTCAAGGGAATTAAACTAAAACTTTTAAGCTCCATAACTTACAAACCATTTAGCGTAGGACAACGAGATTTAAGGTGTGGATTAGTATTGTACGAGCAACTAGGCTCACACAAAATGGGCGCGCCACGCCCACTGTATATCGTAGCGCCCATACAAATTTTAAATTGAAACAGCTGTAACTTCGGCAATCTTCCGTCTAGAATAACCATAATTGACACTTAAATTAATATCGTAGTCGGAAATAATCTGGGAGAAAATCAGTGTGCCACCCACTCCTTCATAGGTCTCCCATACAAAGTCGAGGGAATTAAACAAAAACTTTTAAGCTCCATAGCTTACAAACCATTTAGCGTAGGACAACCAAATTTAAGGTGTGGATTGATATTGAAAAATTAATTAGATATACCAGAAAGAGATACGTCACGCCCACTTTTTATATATCTTCCGTATAAAGTCTCGGATTTATCTCAAACATTAAAACACCCATAACTTACTAATTAATACGCCTAGGTCAACCCATTGCAACCTATGTAGTTTAGTATTATAGGCAAAAATTGATCCTCCAAAATTGGTGAGGTACGCCTGCTTCTTAATGTAGGTCCTATACCAAGTAGTGGAAGAAAAGGATGGATATACGAGCAAACTTTTTATATCTCTACATATGCAGGGTATAATTTGGTCGGCCCCAGCCGACTGTAAGGAGATTTTTTATTTTAATTATGAGCCCAGTTCCAAGAAATGGCATTCATAAAAATTTCAGCACCATTTTATCTGTACTATTCATATTATAAGTGATTCAAAATGTTGGTATTTTTAATGGAATTCTTTGTATAAAAAAAAAAAATATATATATATATATATATATATATATATATATATATATATATATATATATATATATCTATATCTATATATATATATATATATATATATATATATATATATATATATATATATATATATATATTACGGTTTTTCTTTTTTTTAAATTTTATTGAAAAAATATTTTATTTTATTATTTTTGTTAATTGAACATATTCAATTTTTTTGGAAATCAATATTAAACGTTTCATCCAAGGATCCCATTGGTATATCATTTTTATTTAATAGTTTCTCGCCACAATTTGAATTTAATATATTTAATTTAAAATAATTTAATCGATGGATAAACGGAAAATAATAAAAAATACAATTATTTAACCCTTTTCGTGTCACTTTTCGATTTTTTGAACATTACAATGTTCACTTTCCAATATTTTTCAGTTGTTAGGATAATTTTCATATTCTAAAATTTACTATTTAAAGCTAAATATTTTGATATTACGGATCTACGAAAATTACGTTTTACCACACCACAAAATTTAAGGATGTGATTAAATTACTCCTTATACATATTTCATCATTTTTGATATTCATTTTGAATTAAATCAAGCAAACTTGATCCAGTTTCTGTTCTAGTTCTGATGTGCTAATGCAATTTGAATAGTATTTGAAGAAACCGATTCCAATAGAAGCTATTACGTCAGAATCTTATCAAACCGGTTATAGTTTTCCTCCATAATTTTCCTTAACTCCTTTCAAGAGAAAACAAATGTGGCCTTTTAATTGGGTTTGCGGGGAACCAAAAGACGGTATCTCTCATAACCAAGCATTTTTTTTTTGGAACAGAGCTATCCTTGAATCATTACCAACCGTCATACACACTACAGTTAATCTACATGAATTTTTTTGGAAATATTATAGCGTATTAAGACTACAGTCATTGATTGTCAAGATTCAATTCAATTCAATACACAATATTGAAGTAAGAGTTTTGCAATTCTATAAATTATAAACTCTTAGAAATTGTGTATAATGATGAAATCTCTTTAGTACACTAGTAATTATGATTCATATAATTTGGTAAATATATATTAATTATTCATTAAATATAATTGTCTTTCAATAATTGATTAGTTCCCATAAAATACAATATAATAAAAGTAAATTTTTTTACAACACTCTTTTGGTCTTATAAAAATTAATTTCCCTCGGCAGATATGGGAAGAGAGGGCACAGAGAAGGGAGAACCTTTTAATAGAATAATTATCGTAACCGTTGTTTTACAATTTGTTACAACCTTGCAAATCAAGAGTTTCAACATGAACTCTAAATATTTTTACTTTTAATTTTTTTTTTCAATTTTATAGCTGGATGGATCGACATTTTATTACAACTTAATGCACACAAGTACGAAAGGGTCATTGATTTATATTTACATCAATATGTTTAAAGCGATTTTTTTTTTTTTTTTTGGTTGTTTGTTTGACCATCTCATTTAATTAACTGCATGCAACTTAATATAAATTGATACATTCATAATAGCACAATAATAAATAATGGCCTTAAAATTGAGTTTAATTACTTAATTAACAACCACTGTATATGTAGATATAGTCATTAACCTTTTTTTTCGCTCCGATACGTATTGATATGAAAATTAGTGGAAATTAGTGCAAATAGCAATATCTCGGTTTACGGAGTGAAAAGCAAAGAGAGTTCGAAATTTTTAAAATTGTAAGAAATTCAACGATTTTGTATGAGAGCTACATTAAATAGTGGGCGTAGCTTACCCATTTCTTAGCCAATCTACTTGTCAATTATGATCGTTTATCTCGGTTTAGAGCTTTTACAAGAGCCCTACTATGAATGAACTAAGTCTCCATAGGGGGTCTCCTATAGAGAGTAATAGGGGAAATAGAGAAGTTTCCAATTTCTCTCTAAGATCGAGTTACAAAAAAAAGCACCTATAATTTTTTACATCATGCTTTTATACTTCGAATTCACTTGAGGTAATACTTATTTCCGTATTCCTACTTTTTTCCATAGGAAATGTTTCCTATGAAATATCTTTATCAGACACATATTTTCTTTTTTTACTTCATTCATTCCAATTTAGAACCCATTTTCGGTTTTCAATTTTCGAGTTCAATTGAAATGGAACTCACTTGAGGCTATGCCTCGCTAATTTACCACAATTTTAACTATAACAATTAGATTCTACAAGAAATTTACGGTTTTTTTATTATGTGTACGGTAATTTAGAACATCACATTTTCGGTTTTGAGGGTGAATTGAAGTCGAATTCACTTAAGGTTATAGCTTAAGTACAGTATTCTTTCCATAGGAAGTATGATCACTTAGAATATCTGTCTACTGGACCCAGTTCTAAAGAAATTTACAATTTATTAAACACAATTTTCAGTTCTAGATGTGCTTGAGTTGGTTTATAAAATCCCTGTAGAAAGTATATTTTTGCAGAAATTTGCTGTAACTATACCTGATATTTTAGGTTACTTAATACAATAATTTGAAATGTCACGTTTTCGGTTTTTGAATACCATTGAGTCCATTCGATAAGTTTCTTTTCCACTACTGTTGTTCATGTTAAATTTTGTACATTATTAGAAGAGACCTACTTATTTCAACCGATTTCGAATGGCAAAACCTTTGTGACATTACTTTTTCTGAGCTGGTTGCTTTGGTTTTCGGTTTTTGAATACCATTGAGTCCATTCGATAACAAATAAAATTAAAAATAATAAATATGTGGCACTAATAAGACCCGAAGGGCACTTTGACCGACTTTCTTTTCTACTACTGTCGTTCATGTTAAATTTTGTACATTATTAGAAGAGACCTACTTATTTCAACCGATTTCGAATGGCAAAACCTTTGTGACATTACTTTTGCTGAGCTTTGCAACAGAGTTCTTTTAGAAGTTTCATATTATGTGTATGCCGGGGATTAAACCCACGTCCTATAGATCAGAGGGCTACAGCACCTACCGATAATAAATTGTTTTGGGAAAATTTTCTTTTGATATCCAATTTGTGAGATAATTATTTCTAAAAATTTAACTTAAGTTGAATTGTACATTTTTCTTATTAAACCAATTTACTTCAAAAAATCTCTAAATATTTTATATTATTATTTATATTATTTATTAAATTTGAACATGAATTTTAATTGCATATTCATTGTTATTTGCAATTTCAGCTTTTATGGAACCTGATGATTTGGCTGCCAGTGAAAACCTTGAAAAATTGCAGAGACGTCAAAAACGTGCCACAAATTTAGAAGATGCCGAACTTGCCAATGATGATGTTGATGATGAAACGTTTGAAGTAAACTCAGATAGTGTCACAGATGATTTAGTATCAGCAAAGCGAACACGTGCGAAACGACAAGCACCATTTACCATCTATCCTGAAGTTTTAGTTATTGTCGACTATGATGGTTATCGATTGCATGGTGGTGATAATCTACAGGTGAGCTTAAATACTCATGCAGCTGATTTATGATTTAATTCTGATGGCAAATGGTGAATTTTAAAAAAAAAGAAACATATTGCATTATAACGCAATTACACATAACATTGAATTTTATTAGCTGGTAGGGTGTGTTTTCAAAATTATTATGAAAGTACATTCGTCTTCCCTATTAAATCAGATTTGCCTTTAATTTAACCGACAGATGGCGTATTTTTTTTATTATTATTTTTATTTTGATCGTCTTCTTTTTCTTTGTAGTCTTGTTACTCATAAATAATATACATAGTATACATGTATTTAGAATATATCGTAAATTATGGGTTTTGCATACTTTTATTCTTAATTTTATTATTTTATTTTTTTCCTACATTTACTTCATACCCAGTTCGTTAGCAGTTAGGTTTTTTATTGTTGTTTTTTTTATCTATTTACCACAAAATGACTTCATTTGCATTTTTTTTTCGCTTATAATTCTCATTGTGTGAGAATATTTTGTAATTTTGTTTTCGTTTTTGCATTACAGGTTAAACGTTATTTCATCTCATTTTGGAATGGCGTCGATTTGCGATATCGCCTATTAAAGGGTCCTAAAATACGTATTAGTATTGCTGGTATTATTATATCAAGGGTAAGTGAATGATGGAA
Source organism: Megamerina dolium (assembly GCA_963854835.1). Classification (NCBI taxonomy): domain Eukaryota; kingdom Metazoa; phylum Arthropoda; class Insecta; order Diptera; family Megamerinidae; genus Megamerina; species Megamerina dolium. The sequence continues at coordinate 34,915,452 of OY978525.1, forward strand.
AAGTTTAATTAAAATTTATTTAATATTTTATAAATTCAAATATGAGTAGAGTTTTTAATTAAATTGTGGATTGTGTGTACAGTCAAAACGAACATATATTTGACGCAAATCAGGTTAAGCATTTATTTGCACTTAATTTCACAATACAAATATAGAGAAATCTCAAATTTTATACAAGAACCCACTCTTGAAATCTGACTCTTTGTTAGAAATACATAGATTTACGCAAACATGTCTTCAATAAATATTTGCATAATCTAACTGTAGCCTTAGTTAATTTTTGTTTTATTTTTTTCAATTTTTTACTACCTACTATTTTCAAAAATTCAATTAATTATAAAATATTTTAAAAGTTCATTCAACCACATTTATTCATATACCACTCATGGTCAACATATACCATAGTTATACTTTAGAAAGACCTTTCATTGAATAAGCTCAAAAGCAAAAAAAAAAAAATTATGCAAAGTCAAGGTATTGCAATAATCAATAAGAAAAAAAAATATTGCATTTATTTTTAACAAATACTATTATATTAAAAAGAAGAAAACGAAATCCTACAATAGAAATATTTTGATATTTTTAGATAAAAAAAAAATATTTAAATATATATTGACGTTATATACGTTATTTTTTTCGTTATCAATTGAGACAGATTTTTTAGCAGCTCTTTAGCAAAATTAGCATTTTTCCAATTAGCGAAAAAGTAAAGTATGTCAAATGTTAGTTAGTGTCTTTGAATATACAATCACAGCAAGAAGTCGTTTTGAAAATTTGTCTATTAAATATAACACCAAATTAATCAAAATGCCTTGAACATATAGAACATAAATAGAGGAAAGACTCAGATATTGGAGTGGGTTTTTTTTTTCTCTTCTTCATAAAATGTTCTTGAACGAACATTTTTGTTATTCAGTGATCAAATTCAAAAGAAAAGTGAAAAAAAAAATTTCACCGCTTTTTCTCATTTGTTTTGAGGAGTTACCACTTTAATTCATCAAAATTCATTTTATATGAAATAGTTATACTTAGTGCAAAAAACTTTTTTCAGCGTACATTTGCAATTCAATACTCAAATATCTTCAATCAAATACCTCTATTTACGATGGCATAGCTTTCAAATATTATACAAAATTTCAAGGTTATACAAGTTGCACTCCTAGGTCCACTATTGTCCATTGTCACATTTGTTTGAGGAGACCGAATTTTCCGTAGACTTCTTCTCTGGTAGCTGTGAACCACCCTGAAGAAGTTCAGAATATCACTTAGACCGAACTCTGATGATTCCACGAGTTCGTCAAAAAAAACCGCGTCATTGTACACTGTAAAGATATATTTTTAGCTTGTAGGTAGAAATAAATTAGCGAGATGTGGGCAAATAATATAGCTCTAATACAAATTTATTTAATTAAATTAATATATATACGTAAGGACCAATTAATTTACATTTTCAAAGTCTTTGAAAATAATTTTTATTTTCATCTGGCAAGTTTTCATTTTAATGTTAATTTTTTATCAAAATAGAAGCAGCAGAAGGGATTTAAATGAAAAAGAACTAAAAAAAGGTCGATCACATTCTACAAATCCCCCCAGCCTATTTTATAAAGGAAAAAAGTTTACAGTATAATAAAATATACCGTTACTTGTAACTCTCCCATAGCCACAAAATCCTTTAGATTTCAATCAATATATATATATAATTGAAGTTTTCTTGTGCATCGCAAAATCCACAACAAAAAAAAATCATTTATTTCTTCTCATCAAATAGTACAATATTTTCCAAGATATAATATTGTTTTGACATTAGCACACCTGTCATATTGTAGTGTGAATATAAATATCTATCACGATCATACACTTAATGAATATGCATATAAACATGTACCTATACAAGACAGCGCTTCTAATAGATTTACACTAACTAAAAAGTGCAACGAATACTTTGCACAAAAATAACTGTTTGATAAAGTTCAATCGAATGCGCATGCTTACGTGACAGCAAAACAACTTAGGTACGAGTAGTACCGACAAAGGTTGCAATATACAAGTATACTCATACCCTACTTTTGGTATATGAATATTTTGTATACATGTTGATAAATATGAATATGTTGCAGAGACATACGTGAAATCGCATGTACGAGTATGTGCAAGCATTCAACATTTATGAATATTTGAATGTATGAGTATATACCCGTATGTATAACATGCGATGCATCACGCTTTCAAAATTGTTATTATTATTGTTAGTGTATTTAGTCGATAACATTTATATCAACTTGTTGTTGTTGGTGTTAGCAACAATTACCAATATGAAAACCAATAATAATCAATATTAATATGACTTTAAATTGTAGATTACAACATTTTATTGCAATGATTATTATTAAATTTTTGATATTTGCCAAAAAATGTTTTTATTATTATTATTATTATTATTATTATTTTTAATATTATTATTGTTAAGTCAGAAATAAATTTACTATTAAATAATGATAAAACGATAATATGTAATGTGCTATGAAAATGTTTCACTAAATTCAATTAAAATTGGATTTATAATAATAAATATCTGCATATTTATAGTATATCGTGTGTTTTAAAAGCGCTATTTGTGTAGATGGTATAACAATTTATATGCCATTTTTCGAAATAGATTTGGTGCAGCTACATAGTTAAAAGTACATAATTTGAACACTTTAATGGCGTCAAATATTATGTTCATTGTGCCAGAAGACTGTGATAGCTGGATATAGCAAATAATACGGCTTCATTTTAGGCCTTTTATGCCCTTCCCAGCAATTTCCAGTGAAATGAAGAAAACGGAAAGAAGCTAGTTCTCAATGTCAGTTCTCATTTCATCATTAACCTAAAAAACAGTAATGAAAGTTTAAGTATACACTAAATTTTTTCAGAATCCCTGAACTCTACGTGGGTAATATGTATTCCTGATCCGCACTAATTTTTTCTTCTCAATACCTTTTCTGAACATGCTTACTTCCTATCTGCAACCGTTAGAGGAGCTCGCCTGCAAAATTGACGTTTTTATCAACGTTTTTATAGGGACACCGCTTTCGTGGTGTCCCTATAATAATTTCTTCCCTTCAATAAATTTTTATCATAAATGTTTTTTTTGGAGCACACTCACCACCTATCTTTACTCCTTAGCGTGACTCCCCCACAAAACAAACGTAAAAGCACCCGCAAATGCATAAATAACCCATATGAGGATAAGAGTCCAAAAGAGTAAATTGAGTACGCAAGTTTTCAATTATGTTATGGATATCCGGCTCCATTGACAAGTGATGTATGCCGTAAATTGGGGGAAACACTCGTGAACATTGATTTTTTGAAAGAAATTTTAACAATTTGTAAATGGTGCTCGGGTCTAAGATTTTGTTTGATGAAATATCAACCTCGTCAGATTGACAAACATAATTTCAGAGGTTCTCTCTACTCAAAAAGGTCTTAAAAATGAAATTCTTGAAAAGTAAACTCTATGAGATTTTTTAAAATTTATTTCTTATCATTAAATTATGATATTACTATTTTTGGCAATTTTATTATTAATGATCTGAAACGAAGTCATAATATAATTAATCATTTTTAAGTTTGTTTTTTTTTTTGTGAAGTTTTACAAATCGTTTTATTAAACGGAAATTAACGAAAATGTCGGAATTATGAAATAAATGAATTAATATGGAAATTAATTGAAAATGACAGATTGAGTGACAAATTTTGTTTAAAACAAAAACAAAAATATATCTACGAGAGTTTTTATTACATTTTTATTTGGGGAGAAAAAAGCACACATACAATTGTAATAATTCTGTTTTTCATGCAGTTGTTTTTTTTTTTCTAATATGAAATATTTAAAAGGAAAAAATATGTATATTAATATACGAATATTATATGTATGTAGACATACAAACAAGAATAAGATATTGTCATTTTACATGATATCGAATAGTACAGATAGTACAGATAGTATATAAGTAATTGTAAAATGCGTATCTGTCTTTTGCAATCGACATTTTGCACTTGCACAATACAAACATAAAGCGCAAACATACAAATAATCATATAGTTATATACAATCACTTAATAAAATTGGTAATAAATTAATAAACGGTGGCAATAAATATGTATATATAGTATATGGATAAATGTATGTATGTATGTAATGGTTAACTCATTCAATTTATATTGGTAGAATATGTATCATTGTTGCAACAACAATTGTTAACTAACATCGTTTATATTATTGTACATAGTACAGAACAGAAGTAACATTAAAGACTGCACAGTGATTCGATGCCATCTAATGTTTGTGAACAATTAGAATTATGAAGGCATTAATTGATGAAGCTCAATGTGCTCAAAAATTCTATTTTTATTATCACTACTATTATCTCTTAATTAAATTTTTCTGTATTTAAAAATTCTAATTAATATTTTTGATATTCCGATTTATTTTGTTGTATGTGCAAAATTACGATCATTTTGAAACTACTAAAAATTACTCATATAATTCATATAATATTCATATTTATATAATTTGCTGCACTTAAAATTTTTCTTATAATGCCCAATAATAATATTGCACATACGATAAAAATGTATAGGTTTACTCTAATAGATTGTCGTATGTGCTAAACAGAATGCAATGAGAGTCGGCATATAATAATTTAACGATTTTTGTTAATTCCAAAAAATTTTTTTATTTACTGGGAGTTTCTTCAATAATTTTCATTAAAGCTAATGATATAACTTTCGAAAAATCGTTTCTACAACTTGAATGTAAATAATTTTTAGGCAAATAGCGTCGAGCATTAGTCTAAGATTTTTTTATATTACAACGCTTCACCTTTAGATCAAATATTTTGAAATAAATAATGTGAATTTACCAAATGCAACAAAAAAAATTAAATATATGACACTTATAGGCATGAGGGACTCTTTCGTCGAGCTTTTCTTCGAGTACTGTTGCGCGTGTTAAATTTTGGACAGCATTAGAGGGGACCTACTTATATTGGCCGGTTCCGAACGGCAGAAGCCTTGTGGCATCTCTTTTCTGAGCTTTGTCACAGAACTCTTTTAGAAGCTTTTTCATAACAAATTGTTACTGCCAAAAGAATCGCAAATTGCTTGCCGGCAGATGGATACCGTTCGAAATGAATATCTTTTCGATGTTAAAGTTATCTATCAGGTGTCAGTAGCCTCCTCGGTAGAACTTGGTGTTCAGACTCCAAAAGCAACTACTGGATGTATACAATGATGGTCAGGCATCCCTCATTTGGTGGAAGAAGATCACACAAGAATCAGCTATGTAACTTCTTACAAGTTTCCAAAGGCAAGCATTCATGGCTATAACGGGTGCTATGCGAAATTTCCCTACGGCAGCGATTGAAGCAATAATTGGATTATCTCCTTTGCACATCCACATTAGAAAATGTGCAGCGAGGAGTGCACTGAAGACGCGCATCTTGTCTGAACAAAAACTTTATAACCTTGGTCATATGTCCATTATGGAAAACATTCGAGATAGGAACATAATTTTCTTGATGAGCGATATTATGATCGGAAAACGAGATTTCGATCGGAAATTCCAAATCATTATTTCGGACTGTAATGAATGGGACATTGGTGGCCCTTGGGTCAACCCCAAAAGTCTTGAATGGTTCACGGTTTGATAACAGACACTGAAGTCGGTGCAAGGGTGTGGAGACCTAATACCAGAATTTCAGAATCTATGGGCCCCTAGCCCAATGTTTTTCAGGCTGAAATTAATATCAATATCAATAGCAATCAATATCAATCTGCGCAATGGTTAATCTGAAAAGAGGAATCAAAAGCGCGCATATAGCAATCTATTCAGATAGTCAAGCTGCATTTCAAACACTGGCTTCGTACTCTTTGGAGTCAAAACTAGTGAAAGAATGCTACACAAATCTTCAAACCTTGGGTACAACGAACATTGTTGTACTGTGTTGGGTCCCAGGACACTCTGGAATTGATGGAAATGAAATCGCTGTCCAATTAGCTAGGAGTGGCTCAGCAACAAATTGTTTGTTCCTGAACCATACTGTGATATAATCTGGGCCGAATCTAAATACAAAATTGATAACTGTGAACATAACCTCAACATCTGTTATAGGGAGGGGCTTCAAACACTGCGCCAAGCTAAAAGACAGGTACTACCATAATATACCTATAATAAGGAACAGCGCAAAATGAGCAAAGCAGATATTAGGAGACTGGTAGGATTCCTCTCACGTCATTATTACTTGAAGTACCATCTCACTAAAATCCACCTTCGGGATGATGTAGATTGTAGATTCTCAACTTCATCCGCAAAGCCGAAAATTTAACGAAAGAAAATTCCTACTTCCCCCGTTCCACAGGCAGGGCACAACAAGATTGGTGGGTAGCCTAACCAATCGATGCAATGACATCACGGTTAATGCAAATGCTAAAACTGATAGGATATAGCAAGAAATATGGTAGCGATCATATAGATCAATAAATTAAATAGGTCGGAGACACAAAGTATCTTTTAGGTCGCAGTGGCAGCTCTATGGAGCAACCTACTGCAGTTACATTATTATTATTACGGCCAACACACTAACCATTGAGCTACGGCAATTTTACAATTCTATATTCTATTCGTAGTCTAATCTTTTGTAATTCAATATAAATTCTCAGCTTTGAAACTGCAACCAAATATTTTTGATTTTGATATTCGACTGTGTCACACAACATGAAATGTCACTATCCTCGTAGTAGCGCCTTAAAGCTAACTTTTGAAAAGTTATACAAATTTTCAGGGAAATACTTTCTTAGTAAGTCCTTTTCGAGTAGTATTTGCAAATGACCCATAAATCAGCTAGCTGTGATGGCAATTCTTGACCTCTTTCGAGCTACTCTTCAGCACAAATATGAAATTGGCTTTATGGTTGATTGACGAATTGCAAATCTCTAAAAAGTACATATACATCTCAATCTATGACAATAAATTTTTTGCTTTTTATGCTCTTATCGAACCACTGTATAAAGGTGCACCGCGATAGTAGCAATAATTACAGTAGGCGCAATTTACATAGTGTGTATGTAACTACAAGTACGAGCATATGTATAGTTTCTTAATTAATGTTTATATGATTTTTGTATTTTTATATATTTTTTATACATTTCGAAATAGTATGTATTCCTTTTCTTTCTAACGAAGCAAACAAAAATATTAACCATAATGTTTTATTCGAGCTTATTGGTATATCAAAATGTACTACAAGTTTTTATTAAATGCTCAAAAAATGCACAAGTACAGGCAGAACAAGCAAAAACGAGTCATCTGCAATTGATTACAAATACATGCCCATATGACTATACACATATGCATATATGTATGTGTGTACGTATGCACTCAAATCTCAGGTATTACTAAATATCATAAGATTGCATCAAAAATTGCCAGTATGCCGGTACATTCATTCGAAGGTCACTCTTATAAATCATAAGTAGCAATAAATAACTATTTTTTTTTTTTTTTCATCAACAAAAATTTCAACAACAAAAGATGTGCTATGCGGTTACATACCTACGTACCTACGCCAAACAATTTATATTACTTTGCTTTTATTTTTGTTTCAACTTGAGTTGTTTCTGTTATTGTAACATGTTTGTTGCGTGCCTAAATTAATATGATGATGATTATGGCGGTGGTGGTGGTGATGAATGACCAAGAAAAACCAAGTTTGGTTTGGTCGTTGACCAAAGACAATATAATAAGTCGTGTTATTTCTTCTTGCTATGTTTTGTTAGTTTTCTTTTTTTTTTTTACATACCTTGATTTTCCTTTATTTCACAATGATTTTCATCACATCACATATACTCGTATGTATGAATGCGTTTAAGTATTTACACACTTGCATTCATGCATGGTTGCCCATTGAAAATGTCAAAAGAGGAGTGTAATGTGTTGACTTGCAGAATTAAAGTTTATGATTTGTCTATTAATAATAATCACATAAAACATACATATAGTATTTTCAAAAGTACTGATACACCATAAAACATGACACACTCACTCTAAGAAAACCACTGAACGAACGTAATAACTCTTGAACTTGCCAACGCTTTGACAAGTGACATTTGCACAAATCTTAGTTACTTTTTTGCATATACACTAGTACGGAATCTGAGCGAAATTACTTAATCGTGACAGTTCTTTGACAGGGACCATACGTCACAATATATCAGAATTTTGTCATACAACCGATTTCAAGCTCCAGGTACACAATACTCAGTGACTTTTCTTTTGTATTGCTTGAAGTCTGATCGAAGCTACTTGATCTTGACAGCTCTTTGACAGGTGGCATTTGTACGTCATAGTAAAAAAAAATGGCTTCAAATCGATTTCCATATTTGGCTTGGAATAGATAGATATACACATAGATTCACATACTATTCTAAATCTCAGCACAAAACCTCATATACTTTTCATTTTTATAGATGAAGAAGAGAAAGTTCCTTGGCCTACAAAATATGACATGCCCCAGTGCGATGGAGTTAAAGGTCGTCCAAAATAGAAATAGTATCCAATACTCTAAAGCCATGAGCACTTAAATTTGTCAAAATTTGCTTCAGAAACGGAATATTTTCATAAAATGAATGCCAAATCTATCCTTCGTATGATAAAACATAACTAGGGACTTGGACTATAGGAGAGACATCGCAAATATCATCTTATTGACCCAAAACGTTGCTTCTTCGGTACTCTTACAAACAAATTATATTGGAAAAACGAATGTCCAGCTTATCCAATAATACTTATAATAAAGAGCCGCCTATAGCGCCAAGCTCTATTTCCAACATTGGGATACAAAATATCAATTAAATTATGCAACATTGTCATGCAACATAATGCCTCAAAAGAGTCATAAAAAACCAAATTCATTATGCAACTTCTAGAAATGACTTCCGTCTGCTGTGCATGAGTAAATGGTCCATTATTTGAATAATGGTTGAGACAAATTCAATAGCAAAAAATATTTACTTTTAATTTAGCAATTGGCGATTTTTCCGGTGGTAGCAATTTGTCAGGAAAAATCATCAAATAAAGCTTAGAAAAAATGATGTCGCAAGAGTTCTGCCGTATGAAACCGACCCATATAAGTATACCTCTTCCAATACATTCCAATTTAATATACACAACAATGCTGGTAGGGAAACTCGACCAAAGGGTTCTACGGAGTTTGTGAGTGCCAACTAAATGTGTACTCCTAAGTACATATATTATAGTATAAGGTGGGGATGATATTAATATCATTGAACGAAAAACAAGGGAAAACGTCCAACTTTTTCAAGATTCATGGAAACTCTGGCATGATTAAACATCTATTTGATCAAACTTTATTCCATGGCAGAATTGCCCATCTGCTATTCCCGACCTAAATGACTCCTGGAAATAGATTCGGGTAAAGGAAAGTTATTGGTTTTTCTTATTTATTAGAGAGATAGTCTCACATTTGCCGTAGCTCAGCGGTTAGTGCGTTGGCTATCTGATCAGTAGATCGTGGGTTCAATCCTCGGCTGAAGAACTACTTTAATATTGAAAAGATTTTTCCGGCAGTACGAATTTGCCATGAACAAGCTTCTAAAAGAGCTCTGTGACACAGATAAGAAAAATTGATGTCACAAGAATTCTGCCGTTCGGAACCGGCTAATATAAGTAAGTTATAAGTTATATATTTATTTATTTTTTCAATGTTTTTATTTTTTAGTCAAACATTCTTATTTCTGCCCAGATACTTAATTCTGTAGAATTCTGCTGCGGCAGCAGTAATCTAATGCCAAAGAGCTCAACCTGATGACATGCCTGTTTATTAGGCAATGCCACATGACAGTCCTCTGCCAGTATGCTAACTGTGGGTCTGTGAAACTATTACAAGTTTTGTGTCCGTCTTAGATCTAACTTGAGCTAGATGCGTCAGTTAGTCGTACATAAAGTTTCCAGCTTCCATCTTTAGTATTTGTTTTCTGTATCCCATACCATACTGGAAGCAGTTTTCAAAATGTAATTGTAGTACTAATTCTCGTATTCTCTCCTTCGGGGAGAGCTCATAACATTATACCATCCCTTAGAAGTTTCCCAACCACCCTTCTTTGTTTGCTATTATATCTACCACTTTGGCTTCCAAGTGAAATTAGCATTTAGACTCAATGAGATATCAAACCAAAAATTAAATTTTGGCAGAAAACAGTATTTAGTGTCAATTATTATTATTTTTCCTTTGCTTTGCAGTAGAACGAATTTGTTCGTGCTCAGTGAATCGATGAGTTGTCAGACAGATTTCGATCGTGGTGTAATGTAAATTGTACTCATTTCGAAAATTCGTTAAATTCAATGCTGTCCAGAGACAACCAATTAAAATATTCAACACAACAATCCCAGAACTTTTGAAAGTACTGCGGTAAAATATACAATTTAACCCAAATATGTATCCTCAGTAAAACCGCCACTGATTTTACATTGCGCAAAACAAATTAAATAAATTCCGCTAATAATTATATACCAAAACTAGTGACAACAGCTAGCTAGTTAGATTTTTACAAAATATTTTACAAAATACATAGTAATTTTTTATTAATTTAATACATACATATTTTACTTGTAAATATTACAACATTTCGTAGAAAAACGAAATGAAAAAATCAACAAACAAAAATTGCACTAAATACGATATACAATATGTAAGAAAAGCAATTTACGCATGCGCAGTCAAGCAAACTGCAAGTATAATAGGAGGCGATCATATGACACATGCGCAACCGTAATAGCAGGCGCAACAGCAGCAGCAACAACAGCTACAGATTGAAACAATTTTTCTTTTAACAACATTGGTTTTTGCTTGTTTTCTCAGCAAAAGAAAAAATGAAAATTGTGCGTATACATGTTACGCTAAATAAGTTGTTATTTGTTGTTGTTCGACATGGTGAATTTTTCACACAAACGAAAAAAAAAAATACAAGAAATTAACAAATAACAGACAACAATAACAACGACAACGAAAACGACATCATACACAGCATGTGCAACATCTAATATAACTTACGAAAATTTACGACAAGAGTACGCATGTGCCACAATTTACGTACTTAGCCACATTAACTCTATCAACACTAAATACTATCATTTATGTATGTATATGGTACAGGGTGTGATATCGCTTTATGTGCAATTGAAATATCCACATATGTATGTATGTGTATGTGGGTAATGTAATGTGTGTGTGGGTAATTTTTTTAACACGCTTTTTGCATATACACTTTTTTCCTTTTTTTTTTTTATTTTCCTATAAAAATATTTTATTAAATTTACAAGTTATGTTTTTTATTAATTTTAATTTTTTTAATTTTTTCCTCATACTTATTGAGCAATTAACAATTCGCATTATGAAAATTTATTCAGGTTTTTTTTCTATTTCTGTTTCAATTTTTTTTACACATTTATCAAAATAAAGTGGGCTTATTGAATTTGAATGCATTTTAATTTGAGACCTGAGAAACAAAAACAAGTGACAAATTAGAAAAATCTAACATGCAAGCAATTAGTAAATATTTAAATTTGCAACCAAACGTATTATCTAATGGAAGACACTAACTAATAAAGCCTGATCCATTTCGAGGTTCCCAACTTTTTTGAAGAAAAAAACACAGAAAATTCAAATTGAATGGGGAATGTTTATTATCATTTGAAAAAACATTCTTTGGCATTTATTTTTTGAAGATTATGTCTTTCAAATGTTGGCCGCGGCTACGTCTCAGATGGTTCATCTGTTGAGTCCAATTTTCGATGACTTGTTTTTGCACAAGCTGTATTTTGTACGCTTTCAATTTAAGATGAGAATTTAATAAGACAATATGATTCGTGTACATATTTGTGTGTGTGTGTATGTGTGTAGGTTAGTAAGTATGAGCACATGCTGGGATAAAGAAATGGATCACGCTTTATATGATGTCATGGTTTAGGTCTCCTAGCAGATTTTTAGAATTGATAGACAAGCCTAGAAACCAATATCTCCTCTATTACAGAGCTTCACAAAAAAATATACATTATATACATAGGTGTGATTCACTTACATTCAAGATTTTACATATTCTGATAAATTATCTAGAAAAAACACCTTCCTGGAAAACTTGTATATGTCTTCTCTTCTGTAGAACTTCACAAAGAAAATATGTACAAGTGTTTCCTTTGCATTCAAGTTTCTGTAACTTCTTCAAAAAATATCGAATGAAGACTACCTCCTTGAGTCCATATCCACCAGTAAGCTGACTATAGTAAAGAACTCACGAGATCTATCCTCACAATATAAAAATAATTTCGCCGCACAGAAAATGAATGTAACTTACATCTTCGCTAAGCCAGCTGCAGATAGTGTAGGTAGTTACAGGTGGTTAACGAGTCCCATGACAAACAGAAATCGGGACCTCTAAGAATTCGTCAAGAGTGACTACCATCCGCTCGAGTTCATCAGCCTTCCCATTACCTTCAATGACATTATGACCGAGAATCTATATGAGAGTGATAACACAGACTTGAACAGTCCGCAGTAGGGAGAAATTAAGATTTTTCTCTCCAATTTTCTATATTGAGAACCTAAATATTCTTGATGTTATATTCATATTTTATACTGATCTCTTTTTTGTCAACATAAGAAAAATAAATATATGGCACTAATGGGCCCGTTGGTCCAGCTTTTCTTCAAGTATTGTTATGCGTGTTAAATTTTTACCAGTATTAGAAGAGACGTACTTATATTAACCTCGTGACATCACTTTTTCTGAGCTTTGTCACAGAGCCCTTTTAGGAGCATTTTCATAAAAAATTGTTACTGCTGGAAGAATTAGCAATTGCTTCGAAACCATTAGAAAGATACATTTTTTTGATATTACAGTTTTGTTTTAGCCGGAAATTGAACCCACTACCTACAGATCAGAAGTCCAACGCACTAACCACTGAGCTACGGCATCTAACATACATAAACAAAGTCATTATTGTTTTGATCAAAATTTAATTCGAAATTCATTAAAATCGATATTGATCAATTTTATGTTTCACCAGTCGTCCCTGTTCCTTGCTCACTGGCAAAAGTTAGAAATTCTAAACATTGACAGGTAATAAAAAAAAAAGTATATATGTGGCACTTAAAGCCCCGATGGGCTCATTGGCCGAGCTTCTCTTCAATTACTGGTGTGCGTGTTAAATTTTGGACAGTATCAGAAGGGACCTACTTATTTTAGCCGGTTCCGAACTGCAGAACCCTTGCGACATCACTTTTTCTGAGCTTTGTCACAGAGTTCTTTTAGAAGCATTTTCATGGCAAATTGTTATTGTCGGAAGAATTGCCAATTGCTTGCCGACAGGTGGGTTCCGATCGAAGGAATTATATTTTCGATATTAAATTTGTTATGCATGAGCCGGGGATTGAATCACGACCTACAGATCAGGTAATACTCCGGTAATTTCTCTTTCCACCGGAGGGTAGATCTTTGTCTTCTGCGTAATCCACCAACAGGCGCCGAATATAAGGCCTTCATAGCTGGATCGTATTTTTCCATTCACTCCATTCCATTACACTGAATTTTGATGCACTTGACTATGTCAATATCGGTATGGAGTTCATAGAGATATCTTTACGATAATCGCCACCATCGATTTTCCTATACAACATTTTTCACTAACATAACTATCCCTGGCTTCATCCTTTAGAGGCGGTAGCCTACGTTTTATAGAATTCACTTCCTCAGCTTCCCGAGAACCTACAGAAGAGTAGATAATATGAATCATTTGTATACATATTTTCTGTCTAATATTTTTCCTTAGCATTTGTACTATTTATGCTCCTTAGGAAGCATCCTCTTGAAAATGAACTTAAAAGCAATTGTAAATTAATAATTGCGCAGGACTCACTCTTATATATAAACGATTCCCATTAATAATTCTTCCCCACATTTCCCCCAAATACACTTATTCTCTACCTCCTATCTGTTATGTGGGCGCTCTTACAAAATTTACGTTTTTGTAAAATGGGCTCCCATCGATGTCGGGATGCCCAATGTGGGGCCTATTATATCATCCTTATATATATTCTCACCCCAGCCCTAGAGCCCCTATATGGTGAAGATAGTATATTTTTATTTCCTAAATCGTCCACTATTGCGTTCTCTAATATGCCCCTGTACCTCGGCATCTCATTAAGAGGTGCTCTGTTTTGGCAGGCTACTAATGAAATCTAGAGACTGACTGCCCCTTGCCAGAGCCTGATCCCTTTTTCGAAGCATCAAATCTTGTGGTATATATCCGCAACAGCTTCCAATCATTTCAGTCGGCTGTGTGCATATTGAGTCTAATACCGAAGATTTAGCCAGCTATGTCCTCATCAATCTCACATGGTATAACACGCAATAAACAGCGTGAAAATATTTCTCTCGTCTGAATGTTATTGTTATATCGAAATAGGAAGTTATGAACGAGCACCTCGTATTTTTCTTATCTAAAAATCACAAATATTGTATTACAAAAATATCTCAATTTCATCGCTACTTTCTTTACGGCAACATTTCGCTAATCCTACCACATGCACGTATAAACATAATTTCAATATTTTATAATAAATTTTAATTAAAGCAACAAAAGGCTTTGTTTAAATAATAAATCACTTCAACTTCACTTTTAATTATAGACACGCATGTAAAATGGTTTATACCAAAAATATAGATAAACTAGATTACTAAACATGCAAATATGTATGAGTACATATGTATATATACATATGTATACAGTGAAACTCCTCATAACCGGACACTCGCCGTCGCAGTGTTTTTGTCCGGTTATTGGAGGCGTCCGCTTATAGGAAGTGAGAGGGGGGTCACAAAAATGTTATTTAAATTACATCCAAGTCATCAAAAGTTGTCGTTTATTTCATATTTTGTACGAATTTATGAATACATATTCAATAATGAATATTCCAAACATAAGTACATATTATTACATATATAGAAAAAGTAGATACGTACATTATACAAGTCTTTACATTTCACTACTACTTTGGTTGAAAAAATATGGTAATGGTTGATTGCTTAAATAGTGATTGTTTTAATTGAAAATGTTCATTTTCAAAATGAGTCTCGATATTTTTGATGTGTTTGATTCCCTTGGATGAAATGCTGCATTATCCAAAACCAAGAGAATTTTTCGATTCTGAGCCCTCATTTTTCTATTGAACTACTGCAGCCATTCACTCATTAGTTCTCGAGTCATCCATGCTTTTTTATTAGATTTCCAATCCACTGGCAGTTCCGTGTTAGGAACATGTTTGAATGCTCGAGGGCGGACTGCTTTACCTATAACCAAAAGGTGCTCTTTCCCTCCAGCCATGTTTATACAAAAAAAAAATTGTGAGTCTTTCCATAGATAATTTACCGCCAATGCATTTTTCGGATTTCAGAGCGAGAGTTCTGTCTAGTAATGAGCGAAAGAAAAGCCCGCTTTCATCTACGTTATAAATGTCCTGAGGCTTGTATCTGCTCAACAGAGATGGCAGCTTGGCCCTGAACTGCTCGACATCCTCCTGGTTTACATCTGCAGCTTCACCAGATATGCACTTGAAAGCTATATTATTCCTTATGCGCCATTTGTTTAACCTTCCATTTGAAGCATTAAAATTAGATACACCCAACTTGACTGCAATTTCCATTGCTTTTGCCTTTACAATAGGGCCAGATAGATATAGGAATTTTTTGACTTCTTGCCTTGGCGAATCAATCAAAGCATATTTTGTCTATTTCAGAGCCACCTTCTTTAAGAAAACTTCGCTTTTGATGTACACTTACTCAAGACTCCCATTTAGAACGAATTGTCTCCTTATTTTTATTGATTTCTGCAGCTTGAGTTTTGCCAATATTGAACCTTTGAAAACAAAAAATTATGCACAATTTCATTTTTTATGGGCATTGAATTTTACCTTTTTGCAATTTCACGCACAGACAATTTATCCTTTTCGAACACATTTATAATTTCCATTTTTTCATTAATGGACAGTACATTCTTTTTTGGTGCCATGTTATTACGACTTTATAATTCACATCCAACCTATTGTATTTAACAAACTGAATTAAAATGCCGCCCACTATTTAACACATACACAATGACACAATGTGTGCATACATGTTAAAAGGGGAATCACCAAATTCGTGTTTATCAACGCAACGCAATGTTAAAAGGGGAATCACCAATTTTGGTTTTATCAACACAATTGCAAATGGGATTTGTTTTGTGAGGAATTACAGATATTTAAAAAACTTGTTTGGGATTTTTTTTTAAATTTCTCCGTTTATTAGAGGATTTTTGATCAAAATGGTTTGAAATATAGTGGCCGCGTCCGGTTATTGGAATGATATTACTATGGAAAAGCTAATGAAATGGTTGTGTCCACGAAATTTGTCCGGCTATTGAAAGTGTCCGATTATAAGAAGTGTCCGTAATGAGGAGTTTCACTGTATATACATAAGTATATAGTACGATAAATCGGTATAATCATATGACAACAAACTCCTTAAGGAAGTTTAACACAAAGTGATTTTGTTGCTACATACATACATAGTGATGGCGGCGACGGTATCGGCGATGGTGGTAGTGATGGTGTTATTAATGGCGGTGATGTTAACAGTGCTGGTGGCGGCAAAATATCTGCTGGTTACTTTGACTTTTGGCCAAACCCAAATTTAATCATAAAGCAACCCAATGAAAACAAATAACATAAAATGTACCAAAATCATATTGATCATAGCGAGCGACTTTTCTACAAATTCATACATACATATGGTATGTATAGGTACTTATGTATCTAGACATTAGTACGAGTATTTAAAAATTGCCTTTAGAAAGGAAACCGGTCAAGAAATGTTACATATTTAACAACAACAACAACAACAACATATGAATTCATCGTTGTATGCTCTATGTAAACTCTGTCTGTTTGTCTGTCAAGTTATTTGGCGCCCCATTAAAACGTTGTAATATAGTACATTCAAGTTGTTGTTGTTGTTGTAATATATATATGTAAAAAGTCGTTTTTACTTAAATTTAGTAATAGTACTTTTTAATCGTTGTTTTTTTTTTTTGGAATTTCATATGCAACGCATAAAACTCGGAAATTGTCGCAATAGAATTTATAGAATATGCTATTAATTCATATTGACTTTAAATTGACATTAAACTTTACGCTTTTTATTTTATAGTGGTTTTTTGTGGTTTCTACATATTTCTAAATATGCGTATGATATATTTAGTTAGTAGTGATTGCATTTTATTTTTTTTTTTAGATAAATTTGATAAATAATATTTATATGCTTTAATGAATTACATGACAGATTGAGGTACGTGTATGGTACGATATCTTGTAGAAAAACACATTACGTGTAAGCATAAGTGCAATTCGAAAACACATGTTTTTGCATTATATTTGTGCTTGTCCAATGCATTTTTTTATATAAATCCTGGTTGTAGCAGTTTATCATTTCACTCAAGTGAGAATTCATATGGATTCTTAAGATGTAGCTAGCTTTGTAGCATGTATTGAAGTACTCCTACAAGCAGTGGTCCAAAGGGGTCAGATGCAAGGCCTAGGCATCCAATTGCTTAAGATAATTCAGTCATCGAAAGTTCGACCTAAGAAAATAATGGTTTCGCAGGCTGTAGGGCAAACTAATATGCACTTCAACGATTGGTATTGAATTGAGAAACTAAAAAGACGCAGATCGTTTACCTGTTGCCCCCAACATTGATTGATCCCATCTTCAGTTTTAAAAAGTTATTGACTAATGATGCCTACCGCATGCAAATCACGCCAGTGCCATTTTCGGGATGTAATGGCAATTGTTCTAACTTCATGTATGGCAATTTTGTATATTTATGTACTACCCAATATGCTAGAAATGAATCTCATTGCTAGAGATCAAGCCACGTCAAAAATCCGTTTCAACTGGGGACGAATTTCAGCCCATTCACCAAACTCACGACAATAATTATGGTCTCATGATTTTGATTCATTGATCGCTTCGATCTTTTATGGGTGCAGGCGACGATCGGTAAAAATCTTTTTCAACTATTTGATTTTCAGCCCATTCAGCGAACGTTCGATGCAAACAATTGTCCAATGGCTTCAATTCCAACACCATTTTAATCTTATACCGGTTTAGCACAAAATTTTTACTGAAAATTTCCATGTAGTGGATGAACAGAGAGGAATATGATGCGAGTGGTCGTCTCTTCCTCAGTATGCACAGTATGAGCTCGCTTTGGATGAAAACTATTCATAAAAATAAACTTGGACAAAAACCGATCCATCGTATTGCATACAAACTGAGATCCTATCAATGGCAACTTGTGCTAAAATAATCCCTGACAAAGATTTAAAAAATGCAGTGAACTCTATATTCTTTAATAGTCAAGCCGGCATTAAAACTTTCTGCACTTGAACTTTTTCTATTAGAGTATAAACAAAGCATAAAATTGATGCAAATAATATTGCAAACCAACTAGCTAGAATGAGATTTGCATTTTATTACATGTCCATATTTTTAGATTTCAAGTCTCTCCACCAGTTCTCTCAGTAAGAACTGATCCGAAAATATCTGAAACCCCTTCTGAAGTAACATCCGTGGGAAAGAGCCAAAGAGCTCACAAGACCAAAAACAGCATCCAAACATAAAGTTTTCACCCTCACGCATCACCTCCATAAAATGGGTCTATTTAAAGAAGCGATTCATTGCCCTTGCTTACAAGACAACGAACATTTTCAGCATATACTTTGCAACACTTTAATAATATTATTTGTCAATAGTTTGTAAAGATGAATAGTAGTTCTCTTTTCGACTTTGCTTCACTTTTTGTGCAATATTCGTTTGATTCGTTGATTTTCAGGGCCATAGACATAGATCAAAATCGTAAAAACTTTTCCCAGATGTTAATGCGAAAGTCTTTTTTTTTTTTCTCGAAGAAATTAAAAGATAATTTGCGAAGTCATTTACAAACAATTTTTGTTGATATCAAAGACAATGCTGCATCTTGGTTTTTAATAATAATAATAGTACTACGAAATTTTAACGAAAACTTTATTTTCTAAATAGTGCAATACATTGGCAACATTTGGTTTCTATGTGAAAATAATAAATAGTTGACACTAGCCGCTCTAAAGAACCTTGGTCAAACTTGTCTTCCATTATTGTTACAGGAGCGTATTTGTCTTAGATGATTTCTTGATGATTTATTGTGATATCACTTTTTCTGAATAAAACAATATATCATATATTCAAGTAATAATTCACCAATGACATCAATTTAAAAATAAATAAATAAATATGTGGCCACATAAAGCCCCAAAGGGCTCATTGGCCGAGCTTCTCTTCCATTACTGTTGTGCGTCTTAAATTTTGGACAATATTAGAAGGGACCTACTTATTTTAGCCGGTTCCGAACGGCAGAACACTTGTGACATCACTTTTTCTGAGCATTGTCACAGAGTTCTTTAAGAAGCTTTTTCATGGCAAGTTGTTACTGTCGGAAGAATTGCCAATTGCTTGCCGACAGGTGGGTACCGTTCGAAAGAAAAATCTTATCGATATTAAATTTGTTATGCATCAGCCGGGGATTGAACCACCGACCTACAGATCAGAAGGCGAACACACTAACCACTGAGCTACGGCACTGACATCAATTTTCTAGTACCAAAAAAATAACGTTACATTACTCTATGAGCGTAAATTTTGTACAAGTTTCTTATTTTGATTTATTTTTTAGAATTTGCAATCAAATTTTTTAAAAATGTTAATTTTCACAAGCCAATTACATTTCAATTCAAAAGTATCATTAAAAATGTTACTAAGTACCACCAAGTATGTTGCGAAACATGTTGCTATAATTTCATGTGTTATAACAGAGAACATTCCCATTCGTAATGAAAATCAAAACACAAGTTTACACATTTTTAATAGAAATAAATTATATTTTAGATTTTATAGAATGTTTCATGTAAAATTAAAACGTTTACGAATATTTTATACAAAGTATGTTGCATTTGAATACAAAACTGGCAAAATAGTAATTTTCATCATAGATCCTTATTTGATAAATGATTTTCAAAATGATATATCATCATAATTCATTTTCAATTTCAACATTAATATGCCCACATTTTTACTATACACTAGATATGTATATGAGTAATAAAAAACAAAACACATTATTTTAATCCGCTTTAATTTCTATTAATATCACATAAATTTCGCAATTTCTTTGTCTGGTTTGTTTTGAATTTTATTTGATTGTGTAAATTTTCAAAATAAATCACACCTTAAGATATCTACGTGCGCATACGCAACCATATATATGTATACACAGTATGCACGAATGGATTTTTAAGTAAACACCACCCACTATACATTGTTTAATAACATCATACAACACGAAATGATTGAAAATTTTTCCTTTAATAACTTTTGATACATTTTCCATAAAAATATTTTTATGTATACATACGTACCATACATATAACACTCACTAAAAAAAGTCACAAAAAATATACACAAAAATATCTGTATTTCTTGTAAATTACATTAGCATATGTATGTAGTAGGTACATGTACGATTATGGTAATTTATGATTTACGGAATTTAGTAAATGTATTGTATTTATTTTATTTGTTTTCATTATTGATATTGCACACTTTACAATTCGATACAAGACAATGGCCTAATGGCCATCTCCTATAACTATAAAGAGAACGCCACTCCACTCACTCCAAAGGCATTCGTTTGAGTACACCCACAATTTTACTTTCTGTGCAATTTTATGTGTATGTTTATGTGTAATTATGTGTGTGTATGTTTGTGTATGTGTTAAAAAATTTACATAATTTACAACACCCAAATTTAATAAGGAGACAATCAGTGTAGGAAGTTAGTAGGAAGAAATTGAAAGAAAATTTTGCCTATACAAATATCAAATTTCGAAAGAAAAATTTGGTAAAATAGTTTTAAAATGAATTTACTATAGAACATTCATTATTTTTGAAGTACATTTTTAATACTGTCTCACTTAAAAAGTTATTTTAAATATCATTAATCCAATAATGAGACAAAATTAATATTAATATCGATTGTCCGTTGCGAAATTTATTCTATTAATGAGTTTTATATTAATTACACATTATTTTCACAATTATCTACATTCCATTTAAATCAACACCCACCACAAGCGTTATAATCACTATTAAAATGCATATCGATTATTATAATCAATATCGACTTCATATATTGTATATGAGTTTGTGCCTACATATTTATTTATGCATTGCACTCCAAATATGTTTTTGTATTTATCATATTTTAGGGTCAAATTAAATATCAAATTTTGTCTATTTTTTTTTTTAACTGATATATTTCATTTCATTGTCTAAATTTATTTATTGTATTTTTCTTTGACATGTTTTTATTGTTTCTTAATTGAATATATTGCCATTCATTTAAGTTTTATGCATTTATGTGTGATATGTTAGATATGCACTAGCTACTGTATTATATACTATTATTTATGCGCTAAGCTATACACCAGCAAATCAAACGATTTAGTAATAATATCATTTTTTAGCATTTTTTTGTCTTTTTCGAGCAATGCGTTAATACAAAAATTATCAAGTAAAATGGAAACTACAGATACCACGAATTGCGAAAATTCGAAACGATTTCTTGTTAATCGAGATGTCGTTGTAGTATCAAAAATGTGGTTAAAAACCATATTGCTTAATATTTGTGAAATTTTTTCGTTTAAAATATTCTTTTCGATAGTTTCGCAATACTCAAAAGTGAAAAAATATTCGCAAAAGATTTAAAAATAAAAATATAATTCTAGATGATAAGGAAATATTTGAAATCAAAGATTTCGAAAAAATCATTTTCGAAATCTTTTCCAGAACATTTCGTTACTACTTTCTATCTAGAAATTGTTCAAATGCACAATATATCAACAAATCACACAAAATAAATTTTGCATCACTTCTAATTTTTTTTCTCACGCAAAGATAAATGGGACAACGCTATAACTCACATCCTAAAAGTTATATGTAGGTACACATATGACCCACAGAGCACGAGTGCAGTACATTTGCAACACCTGGTTTTACTAATTGTGTCCACGGAAAAAAGGAGAAACTTGTATTTCATAACCTTTTTTTTGCCTTATTTACGATAACGAGTTTGTTCGAAATTGTTTGATAACTCATTTTTAATACCACTAGTTAAATTTTTAATATTGCTGCTGCGGATTTTTTTTTTTGGTATTTTATTGTAATTAATATGCAACGAACACTCTCGTTAGGAACACTTCATATATATCAGACATTTTTAAAAAACATTAAATCAAAAAGCGAAAAATTTATAGCTTAATTAGCGACAAAAGAAAAGTATTAGTAATAATTTGTAGTAATTAAAAAATGATCATGTAATAAATAAAATATTGTATTGTATTAAAAATAAATGGAATAAATACAAAATATACCAGTAAATCCTACCCCTATCACATTAATCGAATGTCGAGTCGATTAATGTTTTATTATGTCGAATGAAGGAATCATTTAGATAGGTCGGTGGTGTATCTTAGTTAGCTAGGACGTTAGTCTTCTGTGTATACGTCCGAATGTTATAAGTTCGACAATTGTAATTTCGAAAAAGACAAACAATATACAATTCTTCCAGCAGTATTAACTTGTCATGAAAAAACTTTGATAGCACTGGCAGATACGTTTAGTGATGACTTTTAGCGATTTGTGCAAATCATCAGAATTGATTTAATTAATTTATTTTTTATAGAAATGTTAAATAGAACAAATAATCATTAACAAATTGATAAAACTTTGTAAAAATTGTAAAAGAATATTGCTGCAATATTCATTTCTCAGAAAAATTGTTCGCATTTAGAAAAACAGATCTCGAAAGCTATGTCATATCTATCGTCAACATTAAGTTCTCTTTATTGTAGATAAATTTTAATGATGGGTAGCACTGCCACCTAATTACATGTTTACCTACTTATGTGAGCATTACAATCAAATATCGATTTAGGGCGAATATATTCTGTTTCGTCAGCCGTCTCGTTTTTTTGCTAGCTAGCGCCACATATAACTTCCAAAGTAATTAAGAGTAGTATTACTCAAAATAGTTCAAAATAGTTCTCAATTTGGCAGAACTTTTGTATACAGCTTACTTTTTACATGCAAAAGACTGTGTCCTTGCAGTTATTGTTTTAATGACGCCAAGTTCAGAATTTTGAGCTTTTTTAAACATAAAACATAATCTACACAGTACAAAGAATATATAGAATGAAAAAATATTACGTTATTAGTTTGTTAAAAAGCATGTGCTTTAATCCAATATAATATGGATACATTTTTAAAGGCTGCATGAAAAAAATCACCTTACAAATAGATAATTACATTACATAATATGAATATAATACATAATTTGAATAAAGTTTGTATAAATGATAAATTATATTGAAAAAAAAATATTAGAAAGAAGTTCAATGTTTAACTTCTATTTGAAAACCAGCCGCTTCATCAGTCTCAACGCCAATATCATCGATTAAAGCCTGTTTTGATTTCGGATAACCCTCCATAATAGCATACAACATATCATTACAAATACGTTTGCGCTTACGATAGGCGCTAGCGACAAGTTCATATTGTTTTTCAATCTTTTTAGCATCATCCGGTGTTAACTGTTTTAAGAAAATTGCTTATATCACATAACACTCACACTATAAACGAACATATAATTTATCATATGTCGCAGACAAACCTTTGCTTGTGCTACATTTGCATCGTGACGTCTAAGCTTTTCGTTCAATTCACGTATCTCATCCAATAAAGTACTATTTTCCTCCTCCAGGCTATTCAATGTGCGCACTTTGGTAATGGTTTTTAAACGTGTCTCCAGCTCATGATATTGTGTTTGTTTATTCTTCAAGCTCATTTGTGATCGTGCCAAATTTTGGGCACAATTTTGTAATGCTCTCTTATGCTGTGTAAATTAATATGTATTTTCAAAACATTTCAAAATATTGTGAAATATTCTGTATTTCACTTTCAATCGAAATTGATTCAACAATTTTTCGAAAATTGTTTATTTCACATTGCAACATGTGAAATACAGAATATTGTTTTTAAATCAACATCGAACTAAAGTGAAATTCATAAAATTTCAGTTAAATTAATTGATTATATACCTCTAATAAGTTATCTGCTGTTTGTTTAATGAAATAAATCTTATGTTTGCCAAATGTTTTCATTGTAACCTTATCCTTTTGTACCAGAGCATTTAATGTACTAAAAGTAAGCACAAATTTTAAAAAAATATAGAAAATCGTATATTTATAAAAGTGTAACATACTTTTGCACAGTTGCCTTCCCAAATTCCTTGCCACAATTTTCCACCACATCGTTTAGCGAGTAAGGTCGATTTGATTTTGTGAGAAAATCTAATACTATTTTCATTGCATCAGTTTTCGACATCTGTAAATATGATTACACAGTTTTTACTAATAAAATGTAGAGTTTTTAAAGCTATTCTTCGCATATGTGATTGACAGTCAATTTAAATAGTAGATTACTAGAATATTAAATTTTTTCCATATTTTTACATTAATATCCTTCATAAACTGAATCTTACAATCAAATTAGATTATACTCTTACTTCTGAGGAGATAAAAGCCTAAAAAACCTCAATGAAACTTTGTGGATCTTATTTGTTGACCAAAATAATATTGCACGCAAGAAGTTGTAGAGTAATTTTGCTCATAAATAAAAATATTCGTCATACAATATTATAATTCTTCAAGCAAATATCAACAATTTTATATGGAATGCTACATTACTTTTTTAATGCATCATTTTGAAATTTTGAGTGACCTATTTTTTCACTAAAATAGTAGTTTACAAATAATGTGTTGAAATTCCGTTCATAAATAAAAACTGTTTCAATATAAGTTTGTAATTTTTCAAGCAAAAACCAACAAATTTATATAGAAAGTACCATTATATTTTTAATAAGTTAGGTTAGGTTATGTGTCCGCCCCCCAAAGAGGGGCGCACTTAGGCCAAATAATTGTCCCATTGTGTCACCATGAATCACTGATGTTTACTATCCTATCTCCTCTGTTAAGCGGAACCATTGGGATTTCCTAATGAATAGAGCTATGACCCTTTCATCCATGGGTGCTAGCTCAGTAGTATCTGTAAAAAAGGCACTCCCCAGTAAACTGTGCCTTCTGCGTGCCAAGGCGGGGCATCTACAGAGGAAGTGGTGAACATTTTCCTCCTCTTCCTCGTCCTGGCAGCTGCGACAAAAATCGTTGGCCGGTAAACCGAGCCTTGCAGTATGCCTACCCACAAGCCAGTGGTCCGTGAGTATGGCGACTACATTACTGATGGTTTTCCTGCTCATTGACAACAGTGAACGAGTTCGTCTATTGTCAAGAGTTGGCCAGATTTTCCTAGTGGTAGCACAAGAGCTCTCATCCCGCCATCTTCTGTTGGCTATGGTGAGGTAATGTTGTGTGATAAGCAGCTTGCATGTTGCAAGCGGAATTCCGGCTTGATGAGATGGATAGATCTCTGGCAACCTAGTGCCCGATACCGCTAATTCATCTACCTCACAGTTCCCTGGAATGTCCCTATGCCCCGGTACCCATACAATGTGTACATTATAGTGCTTCGCAAGCTCGTTAAGAGCTGAGCGGCATTTAAGGGCAAGTGCCAATTTGGCGAACGTTCCTTTGAATATATATTAATGTATCATTCTAAAATTTTGAAAGTCTAAATTTTTCACCAAAATAGTACATTACAAAAATTTGCAAATTGTGCCGTCTATAAATAACCATAGTCACCATACAAAATTGTAATTTTTTAAACACATATTAACAAATTTGTATAGAAGGTACCGAAAGGTCTGATTGGTTTTACGTGGATGCCTACCAGTTTTGGTTTAACACCAAGGCGCTCTACAAGCACAGCGTATCAAATTAAGCGTTGATAAGTGCCCCGAAGGACTAGAGACAGCGTCTACTAGTGCTTCGGTACCAATTCGGGGCACGGGAATGTCCGTACTACCCACCCTTGGTGAGGATCGAGGCCTATGTTAAACCTCTGCTGGACTATGTGGTCCAGCACCCGGTTGAGAATGCAACTCCACACCGAGCGTCGGCTCTACCCGCGTACTTTTGGGTATAAACCACAGCCACCACGAAGCTCCCCGAAGGGCCGTTCCCAACGATCAGGATGGAGCAAGCTCCAAGGGCTCCTGATCCCCGTAGTACCAGATTAAAGTCTCCGGTCGGACTTCGTAGCCGAAGCTACTACCAGTTGAGCTACCATTGAGCTCCGAACTGGTGACCAATAGCTTCAACACAACACAAACAATGCTCAACACAGTATAGAAGGTACCATCATTTTTTAATGCATCACTCTCAAAATTGGTGAAACTGATTTTTTCACTACAATAGTACTTTACAAATATTTGCAAATCATGCTGTTTATAAATAACCATAGTCACCATACAAAATTGTCATTTTTTAAACAAAAATCGACAAATATGTATAGAAAGTACCATTATTTTTTAATGCATCACTCTCAAAATTAGAGAAATTGATTTTTTAACTAAAATTGAACTTCACAAAAAATTGCAAATCATTTCGTTCATAAATAAATATAGTCCCCATATAAAATTGTAATTTTTGAAACAATAATCGACAAAGTTGTATGGAAGGTACCATTAGTTTTTAATGCATCTATCCACAACTATGGAAAAATGATTTTTGCACTAAAATAATAGTTCACAAGCACTTTTTTTAGCATTTCATTCATAAATAAACAGAGTCCCCATAGAGAATTTTAAATATTTTCTTTAGCATTTAATAAGCTACAACAATATTATCAATCAAACACCATATGAGACATGTACAGAAATGTATAAATAAATATCAATCAATGATATACAGAAAACAGAGAAAATACGCATGAGTGATCACATTATGATATGATTATGTAATTCCTATGCTCATACAATATACATATGTATATATTAAAGCATAAAGGTACGAGAAGATGTCTTGCATAAAAATGTTTTTAATAATACGAGTACCTACAACAACAACAACAACAACAACAACAACAACAAAACATAGTAATACTTGTACTAAATCAAATAAAAATCACGTTTTCCTAACGCAATCTCCACCACTATCATCATCAACATCGTCATATAAATCAGTTTTACGCAAATTTTTATAATAAATTCAAATTTGGCATCTAACATACCTCATAAATATCTGATTAAACGACTATTAAAAAATATTCACAATATTATGTAGAACGATGATACATCGAAAAAAACCATAAATGAAGGGATGACCTAAATCATAAACAATAAATGACTTGTGTTGATTATTAAATCATTATTAATAATCAATAATATATTCAAATTGATAGAATTTTATTTGAAATTTATCAATAAACTATGATTTATGGATTAATATTACATATATATGTCAATCGAACAGTCGAAATATCAAGCGATTGGGCCAAAACTTGTTGTACTTGAATGTTGTTATTACCAAAGAACTTATGAATTTAAGAATTGATATATTCGAATGAAAATCTAGTATAACTCTCATACAAACATAATTTTCGAACATAAGTTTACAATATCTGTGAACAGAAATTTCACCCTATCGAGCTGAAACTTTGTTCACATTGTTTTTCTTTTTCAGCGAATTAATTAACTTAAAAATTACCATACTTGGATTGAAATCAAGCGTACCTCTCATGTAAAAATATACTTTCGAACATATGTTTTCATCATTTCTGGGCATAAATATCAAGCTATCAAGCTGAAATCCGGTGGAAGTTAATATTTCTATAAATTAATTACACAATTCAAAAATGAGCGTATTCGGATGAAAACCACGCTTGCCACTCATACAAAAATACATTTTCGAACATATATTTTTCGACTTTTTGTCATTTAAAAACAATCATAGCACGTGTTAATTTGTTTTATAGTTTAAAATATCTAAATTTCAATATTACCGTAACTAATGTAAGTTTAAATTAAGTTTAAAATTCCATATCTAATTGTTAATTAAACAATATGATCGTGCAATCATCTCACAAATTTTAATATAAATATATTTTTGTATTATTTAATTCATCATTGTATTTTCATAAGTAAGTACAAATTAACAATATAATTATTTAAAATGTTTAGCCCGAATTTTAGTTCATTTTTATGAGATTCTTCTTAACGAATATGTTGCGAACATTATATTGTATACTGATACAATGTATGATGCATAAATATACATAACTATTATAATGCATTTCATTTTAATACTCCGATTATGTTTAGCAATATAATAGTGATTAAGCATATTTATACAGAGTACAAGATTAATTACAAACATCAAAGGAATCACGATTTTTTTACTTGTCGCAATTGTTTGCCAGCTGAGCATTAGTAATAGTAGTAGTATTAGTAGAAGTATGTAGATGTTATTACTAACGAAGAATATGATGATGATGATGATGGTTTTTACGATCTTGATGATCATCATCATCATCATGATAGTTATTATGTTGATGCATTAACGGAAACTTGTTTCCGTTTCTCAGGCGCATTCATATTACATTTGTATGAGTATATTTATATACGCGAATACATAGGTTAAAATGAAAGAAAAGCAAAAGAAAAACAGTATCGATAAGTTTATATACAATTAGTATTGTTGTTGCTGGTTTTTATATTGTACATATATAAATGCTACCGCTATGATACAACTAACTAACATACGTATAGTACCACATTCTGCTTCTGTTGTCGTTACCATCAATACAACTTCATATTGATGAACATGCTTGGTATGTATGAACTTCCCCAATTGCTGATGGCAGTAATGGAAAATGTTAATAATGTTAATATTGTTTTTACCGATTGCATAACTGCAAAATGCAATCTGTACATTTGTTGTATTCATTTCTTAAAGGTTAATAAATGCTTGAATTAGAAGATGATACTGTAATAAAACGGCTAGGTTGGTATTGCTGTTGCAATGATTTCGTTGACGGTATTGATTGGCACACTCTTATGCGGTATTTGTGATTTTAGAAAAAGAAAAGAAAAAAACGTCTAATTCACATTTTCGTTTAATTCCCCTCTGTAGAAAAAAAAGGTTAAACGTGATTTGAATATCATTGATATTGATAATTAAATATTATTAAAATGAAAACTAATTTAAATAATAATAATACTTTGTATATTAAACTTTTGCTTAATCATAAATTTTACAACATTAATATTAACCCATAATTGGTGCAGTGAGTATTTATTAGGGTCATGAAAAATGGATTAATCTACCAATAATCGATTTCATTCGAGTTAGTATTATTATTTCTACCTCCAACCTCCAGTTTCAAGTAGTAGTACTCATTTCTGTCCTCGCTCAACGATTGATTGAAAGTCCAAGTAGTCCCAAGGAGGATCTTTATTGTAATTGAAGCGTAATCAGATAGTACGTAGAATACTAAATGTTGAATTTGCTTGAGATTTGCTGGATCAAACTTAATTTTAACCTCATGGTTTCCTATTTAAAACTATCGGCAGCGGGCATTAAACCATTATTCACAAATGATTTTCACCAAACATCAACCGGGAAATTCGATATATTTTTTCACGGCTTCTAAGTGAAAACAAAAATATCTCAATCTAACAACAAGATTTCCAATTGTATTCGCAAATCAAGCTCATTTGACAGGTTGTTCAATTCATTATATCAGCAGATTCCGTAGCCAAGAAGCACAAATACACCCCTTCCATAGGTCAAAAACTCTTCTTCAGGGTAAGTAACAGCTATTGAAATAGTAACTTCATATTCGAAGAGAAAAAGCAAAGCCTAATCGATTAAGCTAATTAAGTGGCGCTGTTGTTGTTGATGTCTATCAGAAGCTCAATAGAGGCGGCAACCTCTAGAGGGTATGTCGACAGTGCGTTTTAATATCCAAAAGATTATGTTCTTTCGGAGGTTGCTATCCACCTGTCGGCAAGCAATTGCAATTCTTCCGACAGTAGCAATTTGCCATTAAAACGATTCGTAAAAAACTGCATTAATGCGTATTAAATAGGAAAGATCCAACTCTATACTGAACTACTAGCATGTTACCATAACCTTTGATACAACAAGAAAGAAATTACTCTGGCACACAAAGATCTCTGTAGAATCTATCAAGCAATTGTTTTGTTAAGATTTAGGGCACAGCAGCAAATAGTTTAGGTTGAGATGCTCATATAGCCAATAAGAATAACAATAATATTGGCAACAAAGGGATCGGGCCCTATTGATTACCGCATTAAGCTTCTTTGGCGAATAGGAATCCACACAAATTTTTCAACGTGACGTCTTTTATTTATTTATTTATTTTTATTTATTTTTATTTTTATTTACTATTTTGTTAATAATACTATTATTAAGAGATTTTACGTAAGGTCTGAATGGCTTTCACCACAAACAGAATAGCACTGAAGAACAAATGAAATTCCGTTGCTATCTCTGTTTAACAATCCAATGTGTTCATAATCCTCCCTATTGCTCTGTTCGAAATGTAATGACATTTCACGAAAGTCATATCTAACACAAGGTTGTTCATCGGTATGCTTTATTGTAACTTTTCGAAACTGCAGGACCATCTTAAGTAATTCTAGAAGCACATTTTGACCTACACCTACGGCGATGTTCGAAAATAAGTTTTAAATTTAAATTTGAAACAACAACAACAAATACTTATACGCACCAAGTATTTTGCTCGAACATACAAATTCCCTTTTACAGCAGTTCGTACTTATAAATAACAAATAATCCATTTAAACAGTAGCAATAATTATTAATTTGTAAATTAATTATATGCGAGTATTTGCCTATGCGTGCCTGTTTTTTTCCGCCTTCAGATATTTGTCTATTGGGTGTAGGTAAATATACATTTTTTTCCATTATATGCATACACATATGTAAATAAAAATGTACTGTGTCCAGCAATTGTCAAATTGTTAATTTTAATATTATATTAATTAATATGTACAAGTAATACTGGTTATAACAACAGATAGGTATATAAATATGTCAATAGATAAATGTGTGGTATGTAAATAGATAATAATATGCATAAACAATTGTTGCAGCACAGCCACTATTTAATAAGAATATTATTTGTTTTCACATTTGTTTTACATTACTTTCTTCAAATGATCAATTACAATAGTTAAAAGTAGCATGTTAACGCAATATTAATATATATAAGCGACATTTAAATTAATTTATAATCGACTTTAAGCTCTGTCATTGTTGATATTTTATGAGTTCATTTTTAATGCTACAACTATGGTTACACGTGTATTTATTTAAAGATTAAATCTATACTAAATAGCACGTACACGTTTTAGAGTTGTAAAAGAATTAATTCGACCATTCACACTTCACTTTCATTGAAGTCAAAGTTAGTCGATAATAAGTGGGTGCCGTAACTCAGTGGTTAGTGCGTTGGCCTTCTGATCTGTAGGTCGTGGGTTCAATCCTCGGCTGAAGCATAACAAAATTTAAAATTGAAAGGATTTTTCTTTCGAATGGTACCCACCTACCGAAAAGAATTGGCAATTTTTCCGGTAGGTGGGTAACAATCTGTCAAAAATGCTTCTTAAAAGAGATCTGTGACAAAACTAAGTTAAAGTGATGTCACAAGGGTCCTGCCATTCGGAACCGGGCAATATAAGTAGGTCCGTTCTAATGCTGTCTAAATTTAACACGTACAAAAGTATTGGAAGAGAAGCTCGGTGGTATCACAATGGGCTTTTCTGGCCTAAGTGTGTCCTCTTAGAGAGAGGGCAGCCACATAATCTAACCTAACTTAACCCAGTCGGTAATAATGCAGTCCGATGACTTTAAATTTTCTTGGTGGCTCAGAGTATCCATGGTAAAATTATGATAGAGCGATATATAGGTATACTGATTATATACTTACCAAATAAATTTATACCCTAATACGTTCTAGTTTTTTTTATATTCTTATTTGAACGTCAGAAAAGTCAGACAATTATTGTTCTGTCTGTAAGTCACTGTATATGCCTTTAGTCTTCTGTAGACCTACTTTCGGGATCTGTCATAATCTGTTTCTTACGATCGCTTCGCCGGACTTTCGTCAAGCTAGACGACCTCGAGCATAAAAGGGGTAAGGCCGCAGTTACTCCCTGAGGCGGTCAGGTGTCAGGTGGGGAAACTCCGTTCGTGATGCACATTTTTGAGTTCCCTGCACCGTTCAGCCATCAGCACGGTTCCAAGATCATCTTGGCTTGAGAATTGTTTGTCTGTTTTAGTTCACGACTGGTATTTTATTTCCTAGTTACCATGCATGTGCCGAGCCTTCCCCTATTCGCCACCTGGGGACGCGTCCGATGGGAGACAGACAACTCCACACGGACTTTCGGGATAATTTCATGATTAATCTGTTTCAAAAACACTATATAGGACTGCTTAATTACAATTATTGAATATTAAAGTCTTGTTTTCAGAATAGGAAATGTGATTGGAAATTCTTTTTGGTTCTCATTTATTGAGGTTATTTTGAATTTGCATGAATGCAATTTGTGTTTGAAGTGATTTGAATACAAATCTTATGACTTCAAATCAGGAAGAATGTAAGCATTTTTTGAAAGTGGTGCGAATGTAAATCTTATGATTTCAAACCAGCACAACTGCTTACCAGCACAAACAAGGCGTTTGACACTATACACCACGGTGGTATTCGTAACGCTCTTGAATGCAAAGCAGTCCCATGTAAAATGATCAAACTCGTCGAGGCACTCTACACCGAAGCAGGTTGCCGGGTAATGCACGAACAACTTCTAGACGACAGAATAAAGATACTCACAGGCGTACGACAGGGGTGTGTATTATCACCACTGGTTTTCAACATCGCCACAAGACCTGAAAGTGGGATTAGCTGGGGCCTGCGAGGTCGTCCTGCTGACCTCGAAAATGCGGAAGACATTTCCCTGCTATCTCATACCTACTAGGACATGGGGACGAAATTGCAACTTGTACAAGATGCCGCCGCTAGAGTCGGCATGGCATTCAACATTCCAAAGACCAAAGAAATGCGTATAAACACCCAAAATACGCGTATATGCATTCGCAACTGATGGTATCCAGCTGCAGGAGGTACATTCTTTATGCTATTTGGGTAGCATTATCTCGACGTCGAGTGGTTCGAGCGAGGACATCCAAAATCGCATCAAAAAAGCACTGGTAGCATTCGGCACTCTACATCCATTCTGGAATGCATCACACATCTCGCGGCGTACAAAATTGAAAATTGGCCATGTTCTGCATAGACAAAGCGAAGACTTAATAAGAAACGCCATCGATTGGAACCCACAAGGCAGCCGAAGACGAGGAAGGCCAGCGGGCACTTGGAGACGATTGCCCGCGCTATGAACCTGAGCTGGAGCGAAGTTAAGATGCTGGCACAAGACAGATCTGAATGGAGATAATTTGTTGTGGCCCTTTGTTACTCCCTAGAACTATAGAATTTATATATATACAACTGCTCGAGATTTGAAATTATTAGGTGTACATTTTAAGTGATTTTCAACAGAGGTCGTTAGTAGTATTAAATTGCATCGGATAATGTGGCGACTATCTTCATGTTGAAGCGTCGTCATCATTAGGCTATTAAAATCACTATGTGTCATTCTTTGAAAGTGTAAATAACAAATTTTCTGTAGCTCCGATTATGTCAACTTTTGTGCCTACAAAACTCCATTTGCGGAAGTTTTGTTTTTTTTGTTTTCATCTGAAGAAAAGCGCATCGGATGTCATTGCATGTTGTGTGAGACTTATCGAGAAAAATGCTCCATTAATTTCAACTAGTGCATTTTGGTTTAGACGGTTCAAAATTTGTGATTTTGATACAAACGTTAAAGAGTGTGAAGACGCTGACTGGACGAAGAATCGTGTCAAACTCAAAAAGAGCTTGCAAAATATTTGGGAGTGACTCAACAAGCCATTTCATCATGTCTAAAGAACATGAGTATGATCCATAAAATGGGAAATTGGGTTACATATGAACTGAAACCAAGCAAGGCGATTTTGCATGTCTGATACATGCTGCTTCAACGATACAAAGAGACGTATTTTGTGCATAGTATCGTTATTTGCGACGAAAAATTTATGTATTACGACAACTCTAACCTCAAAAAGTCATATGTGAGATCTGGTCAACCAGCCAAATCGAGCCCAAAGCCAAATATCCATAGTTCGAAAGTGATGCTGTGTATTCGGTGGAATCAGAAGGGTATGGTGTATTATGAGCTACTAAAACCGGGTGAATGCTACTTACAATAACTCATCAAATTAAAGCGAGCATTGATCCAAAACGCGAATCACTTATTTTCCACCATGACAATATTCAGCCACATGTTGCGCAATTCGTTAAAACGTACTTGAAAAATAGCAGATTGGAATTCTTACCTCACTCGCCGTGAAGTGCAGTGTTAAGTGAAGAGGTGGGTAGGACAAGAATCAGGGCACTCAAACAACCATTGTCAGAAACGGAAAAGAAAATAGAAGGAAAGGGGTGATAAAAAAGAACAGATAGAAGCGATAGAGTAGATAATATTACTATACCTCAAACTTGCTAGTACTCTTAACGAATCTAAGAAGATTGGATAGAGGGAGAGACTGAACTATAGTGGCCACATCATGTCCACAAGTGTTGTGCCCTGTAATGACCCCAATCAGCATCCTGAGGTTCTTCCTCCTTGATCGTAGGAGAAAGTTCGCTCGTCTACTGTCAGCTTCATTCACAAAGCCTTTGGCAGCCCTGCATGTCTCCAAGGTGGACCATCGAGTCTTTTGGATCATACCCACAGTCTTTGATCCATCGTTGGATCTACGCAGAGCTCACGCCAAATATAGGTTCAGGGCCCATGGGCGTACCACCACAGCCCTCATTGGCCAAACCATATGCCATTTCATTCCTTCGACACCGCAGTGTTTCGGAACTCAAATAAGATGAAGCATATTGTGCTTTGCAGCAGCCTCATCTTACATTCACTGATCATCTTCGAACAGGTGGCACGGCTCGCAATAGCTTTAAGTGCAGCCTGACAATCACAGCAAATGCCAATTCGCTTCCCGTGCCATCTTCCCTCAGTGGACCACCCTGACTACCACTTGTTTCGATCAACACAAAATGCCTTGTCCAGAATACGCTTCACTTCATTCGAATGTATCTAAAATGGGGTCGATACATTCTTGGTCTCAAATGATGAGCGGTTCTATTGAGACGGAATTCATGCGCTACCTTAAACATAGGAAAAAGTTGTAGCTTTCAAAGGAAAAGGATGTTATTGTATGTTGTGTGAGTTTAAGTAAAATATTTTGTAGCAACTTTTAAAAAATTAAGTGTCAACGACAGGAAAAAATCGTTTAAAGTATACACCCAGTACTTCAAATGACTTCGAATATCTTCAAAGTGGTCATAATTTTGTTTCACTTGGCTTTTCATTGATTGCATTTGTTAATATTCCCTTGACACGAACATGCGTTTGTGAATTGCTGCCAGTGTGGTTTTGTTACATTTCGCCTTATAAAACGAGCACTATTAATTTATTTCGCTTGGCGGTTTTTAATTATTTTAATTTATTCAGTAAAACAATCTACTTGAAATAACGATTGGTATTTAATATTACAATCCACTTATTTAGCCTTGGTATAAGTGTGTTTGGTATGATGCTTTCAATGTTAATATTAATTGTTACATAACTTTTTCCAAGTTTTTAGACTTTTCTTCTTTTTACCATCTTTGAATTTCTATAAAAATCGATATTAGTTTAAAATTGAATTTAATGTCACTTTTTCTTTTACGGCTCTTATAACTGAAACTACAAAAAAAGAAGAAATATTTATTATTATTTCTACATAATTATGTATATAAAGGGTTATCCATTTTGCGGTTTCAAAAGTAAATGTAAATAAAACACATATAAAATATTTTTTAACATGATATTTCTTTTTTATTATAAAGTTAGAACGTTGACATTATGTGTGAAATACTACATCATTTAAATGACCACCACGTGAATTGTTGCAAGCATCGATTCTTTTGAGGTAATTTTCGACCACTTTTTGACACATATTGGGCGGTATCTCAGCCATAACGTGACGAATGTTGGTTTTTAGGTGCTCAAGAGTTAAAGGTTTATCTGCATAAACACGGTCTTTCGCGTAGCCCCACAAAAAAAAGTCAAGCGGTGTCAAATCGCATGATCTTGGTGGCCACTTGATATCGCCACGACGAGAAATTACGCGGCCAGAAAATTTCTCTTGCAATAAAGCCATATTCGCTCGAGTTGTGTGGCATGTAACACCGTCTTGTTGAAACCACATATTCTCTAAGTCGTATTCTTCAATAGCAGGCAAAAAAAAGTCGGTTATCATATGACCATAACGCTCCGAATTGACGGTGACAGTCGTTCCATCGTCGTTTTCGAAGAAGTAAGGTCCAATCACACCTCCGGACCAAAGAGCGCACCAAGCAGTGACTTTTTGTGGATGTAGTGGCCTCTCTTCAATTACTTGAGGATTCTCAGAACCCCAAATACGACAATTTTGTTTGTTAACATACCCACCGAGTGAGAAATGTGCTTCGTCGCTGAAGAAAATTTTGTTCGAAAAATCGGCGTCCACCGCCTGTTGTTCAAGCACCCATTCGACGTATCTAAGACGTTGTGAATGGTCAGCTGGCTTCAGTTGTTGTGTGAGCTGGATTTTATATGGATGTAGGTGTAGATCCAAATGCAAAATACGCCATAATGTGCCGTAAGACAGTCCTAATTCCTGAGAACGACGAGGAATCGACACATTCGGGTCTTCGGCAACACTTTCACTTACAGCAGCGATATTTTCGGTGGTACGAGCGAAACGATGATGCACAGGCCTTACAATATCTGTAACCGATCCAGTCTCTTCATATTTCTTCACAATTTTACCATACCAGTTGGACGATTATGTAAACCATAATCTACTCTTAAAGCACGATATGTGGCTGTGGCAGAATCACCATTTTTGTAGTAGGTTTTTACAATTTTAATGCGTTGTGCGATAGTTAAGCGATTTATTTTCGCAAATGTCAGACTTTGAACTGAAAAAGAAAGAAATTGTTTTAACAACTCAGTTTGACAGATGTCGAATTCTAGCCCTATACTTTTGAAACCGCGAAATGGATAACCCTTTATTTTAATTTTTAAAATTTATAATTTTTTCTATATTTTCTATCATTTTAGGGCCGTGATGCTACACCGTACCTGGAAAGAAATCGTGTTGGACGTGATGCTATTGATTCAGCAGCAGCACTAACAGATATGGGTAAATATTTATTCCGTGAAAGACGTTTGCCAGTCTATGATATTGCTGTGGCTATAACAAAGTAAGTTGAATACCACCACTATGGTGTAGCATACTCATATGCAGAATATGAGATTTTTTTTTTTTGGCAAAAGTGCACAAAGCAATTTATTAAATGTATGTACCTATCATAAAGGTAAGTTGCTGTGCGAAAAAGAATAATCTTTATTTTGATTTCCTTTTTTTTTCCTACTACATTTCACTTTTTTTTGCTCTTAAAATGTCTATAAATTTATTTACCTATGTTTTTCAAAATATCTATATTTGTATATTTTTAATTTTCTCTATTTCTTTTTCTTCTCAATAACAATATGTATTACATAAAAAAAAAATTATTTTTATATTTAAAAAAAAAAATAAATCAAATAAATTCAACCAACTCACTATAAATAGATACGATATGTGTCGAAGACGTAAAGGCGGTCGTTGCACGAAAGGCACAGCGGGTAAACTTTTATTACTTTCTATTACAAACTTAGCAACCAATCGTTTTAAGAAATATATGCATACCTAGTATTTAATACAAATATACAAAAGCACACATTCATACATTCAAAGAGGCTGAAAATCGAATATCCAAAATTCATACACCCACACACAATACGCACAAGAATACTAATGGTACACAAACATACACATACGCAATTGCCACACCCCTTCATAATATTGCAGTGCATATACTCGTATTTATAATTAAAATTACAGGAAGCAAAAACATTACTTATTATTACTTGCATATGCGTTGAGGTAACTTATCTTACAAATAAATTAAACGCCTTATTACACATTCCGAACAATAGTTCTTCGAAGAAATTTCGGAATTTCGGAAAATGCTCAGAGTCGATGATTAAGGGGAAATTGACATTTTTATAACAATAAAAATTATTATTCCACTTCTCCCTTAATTTAATGTTTTTTATGTAGTTTCAAACATTTAATTAATTTTCTCAAGTGTTGGTTAATCAAATATAATAAAAGTTTTAAATTAAATATTTTAATGCACAGATCGATGTATTTGCAAATAAATTGATTTATAAATAATTCCTCATACTCTAAACACATAAGCAAGTTTTAAAATATTCGCCAAGCTTTAGTTCGATTTTTTTTTTTTTGTAATAGGTACTATTGTGATTTTTATTAAAAAATGGTTAATTGGTTGTATTTAATTTATTGAAAAGCAATTATAAAATAATTAGTGAACTGTTATTTTTGTTGGGTTTAATTTTGGTTTCAAGTATTTAATTTAGTTACTTATGTAGCTTAATTACTGATTAAATTAAGCTTTATATTATTTTTTATTATTGTTGATTTATTATCATTATGAAAATGTTTAATACCAATTTAGAATAAATTCAAAACGGACAAATAATAGAAAAAAACAATTTTTAAAACGTAATTTCGAAAAAGTCCAAGACCTAAGTAATACAAAATATAACAACTTTTGTCATAAAATTCTAAAATTCGAAATTATTATTGTAATTTGGCCAAATTCGAAAAATTTGAAATTATTATCAATCTTTAGACAGAAATTTTATGATATTCTGTACTTCCACCACTTTTTAACATAATTCAAAGTTAGTAGCAACCTTTAAAAGTAAAGTCTTGGAAGTAAATAATACAAAATAGAATTTTTGGCAGAATTCGAAATTTCGAAATTAGCAACAATATTTAAAAGAAAAATCCCGGAACTAAATTAAAAAAAAAAAATTTTATATACATTTGAAGTAAGTATCAATTTGTTTCTAGTAACAAATGTAATGTCACATCATGAAATTTGGAAATATACCTTTTAAAGGTTGATACTAATTTCGTATTTGCGAATTTTATCTAAACATTGTTTTTATGTTATTTAATCATCGGACTTAGTTATCATATTTTTCGATAAAATTCTTCTAAAACTGATCAAAAGATACAAATAATTTTAGGTCTAACTATAAAAATATTACTTTTTAGCATTTTAAACATTTTCTACCTATAAATTATAACGCCAAATGGGCTTTTAGCTTAAATAACACCATACTTTGGAAATAAATTTAGAATTCTATTGAATGACTAAAGCCAAGAAAAGCATTCGATTTGAGAAATATCTCCCTCTCTGTCACCTTCTACGATATCACTAATTTACGTAGATATTTTCCCACATCAATGTAAGGCAATTTAATATTATAATAATTTTTTTTATGACTTTTCTTCTTATTCTTCTATCTCTATTTCTATTCGATATTCTATTCTTCTCGATTTTCAACTTTCTCTTTTCGATTTCTAATACGAAATTATTTCAAGAAATTTTTTCAATCGAATTACAGAATATTCTTATTATTTATGTTTTTTATGTAAATTAAATATATATTAAATTTTTATCCCCACACCACCATTACAATCACCATCAAAACCTACATCATAAATTTATGATTTCCAAAGACTTGATATGTGCAGACGTACCTCAGAAGCTGGTCAGTGTAATCGTGGTACCGCAGGTAAATGTCTACGAAATTCTTCAAAATCCACCAGATCAACAAAAATATAATAAAAAATAGAATCAAAAATCATTATTAATATAATTCAAATTGTACTTATATCACATAAATCATCATTTTCCAAAAAATAATGCACGTTCTTCTTTTTAGCACGTTTGTACATTTATCTGTTTGTGTTCCATAATCCCTCATGTGTATGATGAACTTTTGTACAAAATGCAATCAACATTTCAATTTCATGAAAAGAATGTGTAAATATATTTCTAAATATCTAAAAATATTCTTAAATAACACTCTAGCTAACTTTCGATTTTGTTCTCACCTACTTTCTCTTTCTCTTAACTTCTTAACTGTATTGAATGTAAGATATAACGATATATTCCATTAAATTAAAAACTTCCAACCTAATGCTGAATACTCTGAATTTCACTTATGATCGAAATCGATTTTACCAACTGGCCAAAACATTCAAAACTACAGTGGTGGACGTTCGAATCAGTCTTATAAATCCGTTTGAAATTTAGTATGGTGGCGTTTGACAGATGGAAATATAAAATTGCCTTCGCAACACCACATTTTTTCAAGCAGGAGTGCCTTTGGAACTACCATCGAATAATATTGCAGTTAATTATATTTTTCGTATTGTAGATTTGGAAAAAATAATGATTTTTATCTAAAATTTATTTCGAAATTTCAGTCATTGAAAATCAAACCCATTTTTGCACTTCTGGGCGAATTTTGAGACGTTCTATAAAAATGCGTGAGCCAAAAAAATATTAGGGGTGAGGTGCAGTAAAATTGCACCACATTGAGCTCAATCTTCAAAAAATGTCATTTCTAGTGAAATGAAATGTATAGCCGACAGCTATTAATTCTTCAGTCCTAACATTTTCCTCTAACATACCTACCTCCTATCTCCGGATCTTAGAATAGCTTTTCTACAAAATGGAGGTTTTTTTGAAAATTCTCACTCACCACTCCGAGGATACTCCTAAAAGAGTTCAAATATATGATTGACCCCCAATTATTTTTCTCACCAATATTTCTCCAGAGCCGATTTACTTTCTATCTTTACAGTTTAATGATGCTCCCCTATGAAATAAACATAGAAACACTTGGAATTTAATTAATAATCTCATAACTGGTGTGGAATCGCCTTTAGGAGAGTATAGAGTCGATACACCAAAAAATTTACCTTCCTGATATTTTTCCTCAACTTACCCGCTATTTTGACCCATAAGGGGATATCGCCTACAAAATAATCGTAAAAATACCAGAAAATTAGGTATAAGAATATGAAATGTAAAGTGAAATGACCATTGCCCGATATCTTTATCCATTAGGAGAGATCATGTATTATACAAAACGCACGTAAGAACACCAAAAAATCGAAAAATAACCCCATAACTGCCGAGGAATCACTATTAGAAGTGGACGGTGATGCAAGGCCGACTCCCCAATAATTTCTCCTTCCTAACATTTTTCCAAAACGCAGTTACTCCTTAAATTTATGCACTAGGGAAGAATCTCTTACAACCGTCAAGGAATTTGCTTTAACAAAGTGAAATCTTAGGCCGACCTACAATTAATTACCTTCTTCCTTTTATTTTCTCCCAACATATGCGCTACTTTTACCCTCGAAGTGTGATCCCCTAAAAAATAAACGTAAAAATGCTTGAAAATCGACAAATTGAGGGAAGCTCTATATTGCAATATCATTATTAGTGATCTTCATAACTCACTATCCCATAGCTAATGTACATATTTGCAGTATATAGTAGTAAATAGTTGACATACTTTAGTTTAAAACATGAATATAAATATTTGTATATATTGAGACCTTCGGGGCCCTTAAAGCTCCGAAGGTCTCTTTGGCAGAGCTTCTATTCGATTACTGTTGTGCGTTATAAGTTTTGGAGAGTATTAGAAGGTACCTACTTATTTTAGCTGGTTCCGAACGGCAGAACTCTTGCGACATCACTTTTTCTGAGCTTTGTCACAGAGTTCTTTTAGAAGCTTTTCCATGGCAAATTGTTTTTGCCAAAAGAATTGCCAATTGCTTGCCGACAGGTGGGTGCCGTTTGAAAGAAAAATCTTTTCGATACTAAATTCTTCATTCTGTTATGCTTCAGCCGAAGATTTAACCCACAACCTACAGATCAGAAGGTCAACACACTAACCACTGAGCTACGGCACTATTTATGATACATATACCTTATATATATGAGAGCATGACAGTTAATGGGGCCAGCCTACATCGATTGAAACGGTTTTAAAGTTACACGTCGTAAATTTATATACAATTTTAATTCAATATGCGTTGATTTATTTGATACTCATCCAGTTAAACTGGTCTCAATCAAATATTGCAATATCTGAAATTTAATTGCATTTACTCTGTGACACTGAAATAGTGACCAATTTTCAATACATGTCTGTGTAGATATGAGTGAAGATGCATCTAATGCATTTAACATGTGATTTACATAAAATGTGGCTAACCTTGAAATTTATAGTTTCGAAATCAATTAAAATTCAAATATTATTGTAGTTACCTAGTCATTTAATAAATTCAACAAAATATAATCTTTCGGATATATTCTGCTTGGCGCTAAACTATTGAATAATTTAATAAAATATACGAGTATATGAATTTTTAAATACATATTTATTCGCTCATATTTTGTTTTTATTTTTACTAATAACGAATTTATAACATAAATTCATCGTTGCATAAATATTCATATGCATAGGTAGCTAGTATTTAAACTAGCCAAATACTTTAAATAGAAGAAAAATAAGAAAAATATATTCAATATGTAGAAGGTATAAAAATAATGGATACTTAGTCCAATAAAATTGACAATAACTGTAAGCTTAGTAGTATGATTATTATGATTATTATTATTATTGTCTATGTATTTTTTTTATTTCATTTATTTCTTATTTCATTTCGATAATATCACAAAGACCCCATTATTGCAATCAGATAATTATGTACATACATAAGTATAATAAATAATAAAAATATGTATAGATATACATATTTTGTGATGCAAATTTTCATGACATATGCACAAGTCACGAATTATTTGTGGGTCAACTACAATTTGAACCAATTTTCTTATTAGTGTGATTGTTTAAATGTGAAA
The DNA here is from genome assembly GCA_963854835.1 of Megamerina dolium. Lineage (NCBI taxonomy): Eukaryota > Metazoa > Arthropoda > Insecta > Diptera > Megamerinidae > Megamerina > Megamerina dolium. The sequence continues at coordinate 34,958,703 of OY978525.1, forward strand.
TCAAATTATACAATTGAAATTAAAATATTAATAGAACAACAGGGCCTTAGGTACTTAAAAATGTACAGAGATTTCTCTTAAGGATGACACATTCTTAAGATTTTTTATTAACAAAATGTCATTGACACCATTAATTATGTAACACAATATAATTCAACTGTCCGCCACAACGCCTACGGGACTTTTTGATATAATTTCATTCGGTACCAATGTTCCGAAATCATTTAAAGATTTATTGAAAGTGGTCCCGAATAAAAGAAAAAGTGTAAATACATTAATTACACAAAATAAAGTGACCACAAGCTGACCCATGCAAAATGTGAATCAGTTCAGTTATTTATTCATAAACAAAATAACTGCGAATTTATTGTGAAACATTATTTTATTCAAAAAATGAACTTAACAGTGCTTCACAGCTTCATCGATTTTTATTTGAAAAATGCAAATTTTGTATGAAGGCTTTCTTTATTTATACACAGAATGATTTCAAATTTTGTGTGGAGCATTATTTTGCTAAAAAAAAACACAATTCCCAATGTTCTAGAAAGATATATAAAAAAATAATGCCACCTTCTATACAGATTTGTCGGTTTTTGTTTGAAAAATTACATTTTTATATAGCAACTATGTTTATTTATCAACCAAATGGTTTCAAATTTTGTGCGGAGCATTATTTTGCTAAAAAAATACAATTACCAATGTTCTAGAAAGATGTATTGAAAAATAATGCCACCTTTCATACAGATTTTTCGATTTTTATTTAAAAAATTAAATTTTTATATAGCAACAATGTTTATTTATCAACAAAATGATTTCAAATTTTATGTGAAACACTATTTTCTTCAACAAATAATATTCACCAAGTTTCATGAAGATTTATTAAAAATGAATGATATCTTCCATACAAAATTACCAATCTTTGATTAAAAAATGGTATTTTTATATGGAAACTATGATATTTTATAACAAAATGTCCTCCAATTTTATGTGGATTATTATTTTGTTGAAAAAATGTGATTCCCAATCTTTGAGAAAATTTTGTTTGAGAATAATGATACGTTCCATACGAATTTGTTGATTTTTGTTGAAAAAATCAAAATTTTGTTTGAAGACTGTGTTCATTTATAAACAGAATAACTCCAGGCTTAACGAAACGATATTTGAGAAAAATATATTGAAAAATAATTTTGTACCGAGACATTGTTTATTTATATACAGAATAACTTTAGAGTTTGTGTGGAGCACTTTTTTTGCTGAAAAAATACGATTAGCAATATCTCAGAAAGATGAATTGAAAAACCTCTATAGAAATTGGTTTTTTGTTTAAAAAATTAATTTTTTATATGGAAGCATTGTATATTTATGAACATATTGATTTCAAACTCTGTGTGAGATATTATTTTACTCAAAAAACAAAATACACTAACTTTCGTTAAGGTTCAATAAGTAATATTGGTATCTTACAAACAAATTAGTTAAAATTTGTTTAAAAAATAACCAAAAATTTCATAGGGCACTATTTTCCAAATTTGTCAATTTTTATCGGAAAAATTAACATTTTATATAAGAACTATAGTTATTTATAAATGGAATGATTTCCAAAATTTTATATGGTACCATTTTTATGGATAAAATAATATTAATGATTTTTTAGAAGAGAGTGGAAATATGGTAGGAAATATGAACATGTCTTTTTTTATAAAATTAAATTTACCGTTTTTTTCCGTAATATCATCAATTTAGCTATTTTTATTTGAACAGGAAGTATTACCCGATTCTACGAACAATCAAAAATTAAATAAACTCTTCAAGTATCCTATTGGAAATTATCGGTTTATCTAGTATAAGTCAAAAACATGCTTAAAATGTTATTAGCACTACAAAATTTTCGATTCACCATTCAAAAACTTGCTTTTGAGTCAATTATGCCATTTAAAGATCAGTAACGAAATGATTTCTCAAGCGAAACCAGAGACAATAGTTTTGGATCACTTGCGTCATTTAACAATCAGTAACTCACTAGTTCAACAGACAATTGGCGATTTTTAGAGTTTTAAAAACTCATCTTTTAAATCTAATGAAAAACTGTTACTAATCCCTTCAGAATTTACTATCAAATTAAACTATAATCATAGACAAAATAAAGTTCTAAACAGTACAGAATTTTTGACAGAAATTTAAATGTTGTCAAAAAATGCGCTACTATTTTGAAGTTGGAATTTTGTTTTGACTGTAAAGATGCTTTAATATAATTAATATAATTTAATCAATGCTTGCACATAGAATGGGTACTGGAATTAAGGTAATTATATATGCATATGTATTTCTTTTTTAAATCTATTTCTAATAGTAGTTTTAAATAGTTGTTAACACATTTGTACATATAATGAAATAATTAAAAGCACTTTATTACTGCCACCAAAAACATAACACTACATAATATTACATTGTTAGTATTAGCCAATGGGAAAATATTAGCAACAATGATAAAGGAACAGGTAATCAAATTTTTGTATGAAAAAATGCTTAATTTTTCGTCATTGAAATTTTATGCACTCTGTTTACCTGTTCGATTACCAGGTAATGCAGAAAGGCACCAGTACGTATATGTGATGTGATTAAAAAGTTTTAATAAGTAAAATTTATGCACTTTGTTTACCTCTCCGATTACCAGGTAATGCAGAAAGTCACCACTACATATATGTGATGTGATTAAAAAGTTTTTCAATTGTTTGACAATGCATTATCTAAATTCCCATTGGCTATATTTTTCTATCTACCACTTTTCATATTCACAACCATCATCACATCACACCGCCACTGACTTGCACTATTTAATAACACATGTTTTTTTTTTATTATATAAAAGTTAACTTAATATGCTGTAAATATTTTTTTAAATAAATAAATAAAAAAAAAAAATAAAATTGCGAAAATACTGCAAGTATTAAATTCAAAGACACACACACATCGGAACGTAATTAAGTTAACTTTTACTTAATAATAACAACAACAAGCTTTAACTGGCATGTTGCAAAAAACAAAAAATTGCTTTAAAAAATTGTCAACTTCCTAAGTTATCAAATTTCAATTAATTGCATAATTTGTTTCGCCTCTTTTTTGTTGCCATTTTGTTCGTCGTTCATGCGATCATTCATACGCTAAGGTTTTGCATATGTTGGCGGCGCATGCGTGGTAAATAAACGTCTGGAAAAAGTTAACAGTGTTGCCATCATTGAGGATACTGGCGGCTACAGTGGTATTATTGTTGCAGCACATGAAGTTGGTCATTTGTAAGTAAAAAAAAATTTTGTTTTCCACAAATTGTGACACAAGTTTCTATCAAGCGAATTTGTAATATCAACCCTGCTATTAAAACTGATCACAAAAAAAAATACACAAGCAATTTCCGTTGCGACTTACTTAAATTGAATGATAACAAATAAGCAAACTAATTCGCATTATTGCCAATAGAAACTTGTTTTAATTTCCGTTGATGTAATTTGCACTTGCACTAGCAATAAGTATCAACATTTTCCCATTACCATAATTTGCCATAATTTACATATTTTGCCATTTTCTATATACGCATAGACTTGGTGCTGTTCATGATGGTTCGCCACCACCCAGTTATCTTGGAGGACCGGGCGCGCAACGTTGTCGCTGGGAGGATGGTTACATTATGTCTGATCTGCGGCATACAGAGCGTGGCTTTAGATGGTCACCTTGTACCGTACAAAGTTTTCATCATTTCCTCAAGTAAATTTTTTGAATATGAACAAGCATAACAAGCATGCTCTAGTGAGTATTACTAATCTCAATTTTTGTGTTACAGCGGTGATACAGCAACTTGCTTACATAATGCACCACATGAAGATAGCGCATTAGGCCGATCACTGCCGGGTACACTATTATCATTAGATGCACAATGTCGGCGAGATCGTGGCACATACGCATGCTTTAAGGATGAACGTGTATGTGCACAATTATTCTGTTTTGATGCACAAACTGGTTATTGTGTAGCATATCGGCCGGCTGCAGAGGGTTCAACGTGTGGCAATGGATTGGTAAGTGCACCATAGAGTGATGAACAACATTAGAATATTGAATTATGTAAAAAGTAAATAAGAAATTATTACAAAAAAAATTACGTTTGACAATTAGGAAGTTGAGTTTGACGATTGCAAAATGTGTATATTCGACTCTAATAGCCCCAAAGCACCATGAACTAGGCTTCCCTTTCAGGCTTGTTGTACTCATGAAAGTTGGAAAGCACTGAAAGCCAACTAGCCATTCTTCTTCTTCTGATGTAGCCATAACTTCCGATGATCGTTTTAGGACGAGCATATAATGCGGCGCCAATCTGCTCGGTCCTTCGCTTGCTGGCGCCAATTGGATATTCCAAGCGCCGCCAGGTTACCCAACACTTGGTCCTTCCCACGGAGGTTTGGTCATCCTCTTCTTCTGCGTCCTCCAGCGGGTGCCGAATTAAATACCTTCTTCGCTGGACATAGCCAGCCATAGATTTTGATTCGCCTGAATATGTCAATGTCAGCGTACAGCTCATCGTTGTACCTCATTCGATACTCGCCATCAACGCAAATAGGTCCGAAGATCCTGCACAGAACTTTTCTCTCGAAAACTCCAAGCATCCTCTCATCAGTGGTGGAAATTGTCCAGACTTCTGCGCCATATGTTAGGACAGGAATAATAAGGGACTTGTAGAGTGTGATTTTCGATCTTCGAGAGAGGGCTCAACTCCTCCATTGCTTACTCAGCCCAAAGTAACACCTGTTAGCAAAAGTTATCCTACGCATGATCTCCAGGCTGACGTCATTAAAGTTGTCGATGCTGGTTCCAAGATAGACGAAGTCCTTCACCACCTCGAAAGTGTAATTGTCAACAGTGACGTGTTGTCCAAGACGCCGGGACTCTTTGTTTGTAGACACTAGGTACTTCGTCTTACCCTCTTTCACCAACTAAACTTTACAGCTAATTTTAATCAATTTCATCCGAAGGTGGAATCCTTTGCCCATCGTCTGTTCTTCGCTCGCTTTCGCCAGTTAGAAACTGCCTAGCACTGACCTAGTTCTTCATTACTTGATCATAGTTTAAGTCTACCCCTTCGGTTTTTTTCTTCAGCATCTTCCGACTTTAACATTTTCTTGGCTGGAACATGTTTTTCCATTTATTCAACATGAGCAAGCCAGCGTGGCTTCTTAATTTTAACATAATGCCTATCACCAGGTGTATTTGACATTTGTTTTTAATACACGTTAATTATTTAAATAGTATTAAAAAAATGTAATTTAAAGTGGCCGGTATTGCCAAGGCAAGTAGCTCAGGCGTAGGTCGTGGTTTCGTTAGCAAGCAATCGACAAGCAATCCAGCAGTCACCATTAGACATGAACAAGTGTTGATATAAGAGCTCTTCCATTCGGAACCAGGTAATATAAATAGGTTCCTTTTAATAAAAAACTAAATAAATATGCGGCGCTTAAAGCTCCGAAGGGTTCTTTGGCCGAGCTTCTCTTCCATTACTGTTGCGCGTATTAAATTTTGGACAGTATTAGAAGAGACCTACTTATTTTAGTCGGTTCCGAACAGCAGAACTCTTCCAACATCACTTTTTCGGAGCTTTATCACAGAGTTCTTTTAGAAGCTTTTCCATGGCAAATTATTGTTACTGCCGGAAGAATTGCCAGTTGCTTGCTGACAGGTGTATACCGTTCGAAAGAAAAGTCTTTCCGATATTAAATTTGTTAAGCTTCAACCAGGGATTGAACCCACGACCTAAAAATCAGAAAGCCAGAACACTAACTACTAAGCTACGGCACCTACTACCGTACCCTTTTATACTGTCCAAATTAAATACGCAATATTTACTACCACTGAGTATCACATTTCTCAGAGAAAGCGGCCATTTTTACACATATTCTTAAGAAGCAAAGTGCTGCTCTGCAAGTGAGTGTCCCACGACAAAAATAAGTGGTATTCAGCGAGAGCTAAGTGTGGTGAATATGTCGCATGGGGCAGTACTTCTAAGCTGAGAGTCGCTACCAATTTCTTTGTCGGTGTTGTCCGGTAGAATACTGTATTACTATCAAGCGAAATTACTTTGTACTGTCCATTTTAATTTTCTAGGCACTTTTAAGGGGGTCTACTACCTTGTTGGTTCAAAAAATTCGATTTTTTTTTTTTCAATTTTCCAACACAGAAGGTGTTAGGAATATACCCTTAAAAGGATATAACTGAAATCTTATTATTTCGAGTTTTTCCGAGCCGTCGAAGACAGTTACGCGTGCTCTTATCGCAGCGCTCTTCGCGACCACCTAAAAGCTGGCCCATCGCGTTTTTCTAAAGTTATCTAACGTTCTATCGAATACCTGATGTATCTGTATCTATGTAATCTCTGTTATGCATGATAAAATTTTCGGTCCATCAGTTTGAAAGAAAATTTAACGTCGGAAACATCCCGCTTGTTATATACATGAATATCTTTAAATGCGATTTCCCAAAAGTTGCGTCTTTGTAACTGGTTGACATGATATCTCGAAAACTAATTGATTGATTGATTGAAATTATATATCAAAATTTGTGAAAAACATGTGGCTATCAGATGTGGCTGACAGATACTTTTTAGATTTTTTTTATTTAAACAATTTTTACAGATGTTTTTAACCCCGAAAACATTAAAAAAAAAAATTTTTTTTTTAAAGTTGCCTGTTCTGCGAAATTTTCAAATTTTGAAAATGCCATCTGTCAAACGATAGCCAAGGTGATAAAAAAATTAAATCATTTTGGTTTTTTGGTTTCAGACGATTTTCATGAGCTAAATCGTGTCAACCATTTGTGTATGCATTTTTTGCAAGGGACACTTCAAGGTCAAGTCACGGTCAAATCGAAGACAGTAAATTTTCAGTAAAATTAGTGTTAAATGTATTTAAATAAACAAGTTGAATGCAACAAACCGCACCTCGATTGCGTTTTTAGTTTTCCTATAACTAATATTCAAAAAACAGTGTCAAAAATGAAGCCACAAGGTAGAAGACCCCCTTAAAGCAAAGCACTCTTCAATTCAACAACTACTACTATAGCACGCTAATCACAGAAAACACAGAGCATCACCTTTCCTAAGCGATTATTAGGCATTCGGCCGAGGTATTTTCCACAACACTGGTAGAAAATGTGTTGTTGTAACAAATTTGTAATGTCGTGGAAAGGATATTGTTTTCAGATTTTGAAATCATAAAAAAATGACATCAATTAGGTCTGACAGTTCATACATTTGTATCTAGAGCCATCTACGAGCATGTGTGAATTTCGATTTTATGGACATACACCTGTCATCTCCAGTCCGGCATATACATCTGCGCCATAATGCACTGTTAGGCTGTGAAAGACATATGATGGATATACTAACATGAATCTTATGTATGTCAAAACCTAGTAGTTCATTATTCCATCTTAGGTCCAACTTAATCCATATATGGCTAGTAGTTTTACAGCATGTTTCGAAATTCGGTCTCATTTTTATCACGCACGAGGATATAGGATCTGTAGACAGCATAGGATCGCAGCTCGACCAGTTTTTGGTTCTTCGATACAAAATAAAAAAGTAAATTAGAAGGAACCTACTTATTTTAGCCGGTTCCGAACGGTAGAACCCTGTTATCGTTTTCTGAGCTTTGTCACAGAGTTCTTTTAGAAGATTTTCCATGGCAAATTGTTACTGCGGGAAGAATCGCCATTTACTTGCGGGATAAGCGGGCACAGGACAGCTGGTTCGAAAGAAAAACCTTTTGATACTACATTTAAGCATTTTTACTTAATTCGGTATATAATGCGTGCCTATTTATTTTTAATAAAAAATATTAACGTTTAACGTTTTTTTTCCCTTAAATTTTCTTTCTTATAGCACTGTTTAGATGGACGGTGTGCACCATTACCATCAAATGCTATACCCAATTACGGAGCACAATATCGTGCATTCAAGTAAGTACTCAGAAATATATGTATAAAAATTATGATATACCTACAATATAGCACAATATCTATATAAATGTATGTAGTAGTTGGAGTTGTTATCAACCAAATAGCAAAAGAAAAATTACACAAACTACACTTTTTTTATATAAAAACCAAATACGTATATAGGTTTTTGTAAGTACATACTCGTAAAAATGTTACTATTTTCAAAGGAACAAAAAAAAAACATATAGTCGGTTATGTTGGTTGCTGTTTTTTACCAACAAAAAATCAAATTATCAAATAAACAAACACAAACACATACACACAATTACGAGTAGTATTTATGTAGTAAAAACTATACAAATTTTGAGACACAGAAAATGTGATCGGGATCGAATTATAATAATTGGATAGCAAAAGTGTCATTGTTTTAAGTCATATAGGTCTGAACCATCGGCTGTTTTCTTTCTGAATTATATATTCTATAGACATTGGCAGTCTTTCTGGCGCTCAAAAAAAGTGACAGAATATGAATATCATATATCGGTGGTACGAAATAAATTACTCTATATTTCAATAATGTATTAGGTTACCCTCACTGAGAGGACACACTTAGGCCAGAAAGACCCTTTGTAAAACCACCGAACTTCTCTTCCAGTACTGATGTGCGTGCTAAATTTTATAGCAGTATTAGAAGGGACCTGTTTATATTAGCCGGTTCCTAACGGCAGAACCTTTGTGATATCACTTTTTTGAGCTTTGTCACAGAGCTATTTGAGAAGCTTTTCATGGCAGTGAGTTACTGCCGAAAGAATTGCCATTTGCTAATATACGTAATGTATTAAGATATAAAAAAAACATTTAACCCTCTGTGGAAGTTCATAATGGGTCAAAAATACGATTTCGTTTGAAAAAGACAAACAAAAACTCACAAGAGAGGATGATATTGGGTTAAAACATTCCAAACTTTACTTTTAAACGTATTGAAATATTGAAAAATGAGATGTCCTCTGAAAGTCCGTAACGGATTCTAAAATGCCAAGAAATATTTTACAGAAGATTCTGAACTCTGAACCCATAAACATTCTCAGAGGGAAAATTAAGAAGAAGATATCTGGAAATTAATTGAACTTTTCTCCGGAAAGCGTTAACTGCAACTTTCTGAATAATACAGCGGGTAAGATAAAACTATCCTATTCACTTTTTCCACTTAATTGAGAGTTTACTTTGGTACTTTAAACTGATTCGGACCCTCGAAATACAGCCAAAATGGCATATTTGTAATAAATTTGACAATCAGTATAGCCCATACTACAATTCTGAATTTATAAGTCAACTAACCAAATAGGATTTCGCTTAGTCGAAATGACGCAGCTGGCCGATTTAGTGGGTACAACCTAGTGTTCAATAGTCCACTAACCTACTGAGACCTGCGCAGAGAATATAATGTCCATCGAGTCTTTCTCAACTGTATATAATATAGGTATTTAATCGGTAATGAAATGTCAATATTATGATTAAAAAAATACCGTTTTAGGAATTTCGCAAGGTACGGGAAAAATATTAACGGTACAGAGTTGCACTGAGAGCTTGATTCAAACGTATAATGTAGTCGATAACGAAGACCATCACCGGTTTTCAGTAGCCCATAATATACTACACTACTCTGTCTCATCAGATACAGAGGAAAACATTATAGAGTTTCATGATATTCTCTTCCTATACCCCGATCCTTAAGGTAAATTTTCTTCACCAAAGCTTGACTACCATGCAAATGAACTTCGGCAAATGACCCCATAGCTGTCCAAGGATGATTGATAGTCCCTTAGAGTAGCATACAAAATGAATTTTAATGCAAATTAAAATTGAGAAATAACTCCATAAGGATTGCTTGTGGAGCTTTATTTTGTCCTCCTCAACATTTCCGCTGTACATATTTACCTTCTATCTCCACCTCTTAGGGAGGCCACCGTACAAAATTGTAATCTTTTTAGCCGCTCATACCAGGGAGATAGAAAGATAGGTAGTGTGTGAAAACTTCATATAAAATACTAAACTATAAGAACATTTTAAGATCATCTTAAAGTTAGAATCGACTTAGTTCACATATTTTCCATATAAAAATCTGTCAAAAGGTCGATTCTAAATTTAAGGTGATCGTAACTTCGACTATAACTACTACGGGCCAATGATCGTGTTCAATATTTGCGAAGTGACTTAAAATAATAGAGAATGCATAAAAAAGTGTGACTTACGCTTTAACCCACTCAACTATAAAAAATTGAGCACATTTAAGATCTGCAACACTTCCACTATCCAAGAAATCACATATAATTCGATTGTGATCACACATTTTGTCGGCACACAAATTTTTGCATAGTGTAATAGATACACAGAAAAAAAACGTACAAACACACTCGAACATTTTTTTGTATTCACTCAATTTTACTCACACTCACTCAATAATCTCACATATGTACCTACACAATAAATAGCAACGCTGATGCCAGTGCCAATGCAGATGGCGGTAATAAATCAACGGAAAATAGTAGCGAAGAAGAGGACGACGATGAAGAAGAAGATAATGATGATGATAATGATGATGATGATGATGAAAGTAATATAAATGATAAAGATGATATCGTCAACAATAATGGCAACATTGGTGGTAAAAGTAGTGAGGAGGAAAATGGTGTGCACACGTTTAAAAAACGTATAGATAATTCTGTTGAAGAGTCATCACTGGAAGTTACCGACAATGATAATAATCCTAACCATAATAATGATGATGATAGTAATGAGAAAAAAATTAAATCTGCTACTACAACGACGACGACAACGACGACGACGACGACATCGACGACAACGACCACTACAGTAAAACCACCAATAACAATATCACACAATACACAATTAATAACACAACAACAACAACAACAACAACAATTAAACACATTCGAATATATACGTCAACTTTTACAAAATACACAATATTGGCAACAGCTTTTGGGTTTAACAACACCATCAGCAGTTTCACCATTTCAAAGGGTTATAGCACAGCCAACAGCAACAACAAACATAGTACATCATCAACATCATCATCATCATCATCATCATCATCCAACAATAACAGCAACAATAAGCAGCAGCAGTAGCCGCAATAAAAAGGGCAACACTGGCATACAACACAAACAACTTGAAACTGCTTCTGCTGCTACTGCCACTGCTACGGTTGTAATTAAAACCAGCACAAGTAGTAGTGTCACAAGTAGCAGTAACAACAGCAACAGCAACAACAACAACAACAACACAGCTTTTGGTACTAAAAATAATGAAAATAGTAGTAGAAATAGTAGTAGTATTAATAATAATATTGACAATTTGGATTTGGATAGTAGTGAATACAATCAAATACAAGGAATACATACCCTACAACAACAACAACCTATAATACACACACTTCCCCAATCAGAACAACAGCAACAACACGAACATGAACAAATTCGCCATGCAGAGTTGCATCGTGAAATTCAATACTATTTGAATTTGATGCATAAGAAAAATAGTAGCAATTTTTTAACACAAACACAACATACACTAGCACCAACAACAACAACAGCAACTAAAGCAACAACCAATTCGAACAATTCAAATTATAGTGCTACCAATCACAAGGACAACACAAACCCTTTGAATGACGACCTGAATAATAACGATGATGGAAATGATGATAATAATAATGATGATTCTGATGATGATGATGATGATGATGATGATGACCGTAATGCAAGCAATGAAGCAATCGAACGTAAACGTAAACGTAAGTTTGATGTACAAATTGCAACGACACAACAACAACGGCAACGACAACGACAACAGCTGCTAGAATACCAGCAGCAGCAGCAGCAGCAGCAACAACAACAACAACAACAACTACAATTGCCACCACAAATCATTACAACTCCATTGACAACACCAACAGCATCACCACAACAGCAACAACAACAACATACAACACGTAGTTATGTATTTGGTGGACGATCAACACCACGTGCACAACATTCGCTTATCGATGCATACTTTAGAAAGCTTCAAAAACTGACTACAGGTAGTGGTGGTGGTAGTGTTGGTGATGGATCGACCGCTGCGGTTGTTATGCCACCACCAACAACATCCGTTTCCACGACGACAACCTCAGTATCATCAACAGTATCGGTACATAAGCCACAACTGCAGCAACAACATTTTTTCAAACGTACGCTGAATGGTAACAACAACAACAGCAAACATAATAATAAACTAGATAATAGTAATAGTAGTAGTAGTAATCAAAAAAATAGTAGTAGTAATGATAAAAATAGTTGTAGTAGTAGTAGTTGTAGCAATAATAATAATCATCATCATCATCAAAAACATCATTATAATCAACAAGAGCAATATAAAACAGATGAATTCATCAATTCGATGGAGCTAACAACGAGCGCAACAACAACTCAGCAACAGGAACAACAACAGCCACCCGCATATGTAACAAATTTTATTGGTGAAACAACAAATAATTTGCCATCATTAATAAATGCACAGCAACAGCCATCACAAGTTGTGGCTGCAACATCACTAACAGCAACAACAGCAGCAGCATCATCAACACCCATTCAGCAACAAAAACAGCATAAAATTAAAACACAAAAATTAATAAGACGACGACAATTACGCACACACAAATTAAATAGTGAACTACTAGCCTAGTAGCTGCATAAATACTTGTATTCTTTTCTTTTCAAATATTCACCACCACCACCACCACCACCACCCACTTTTTTTTGTTTTCTACAAAAATTCAACTAAACTTTCCTTTTATTTAAAAATATCACTTGCATACTTGTATATAATTTTCAACATACATCACAATAAATCTACTACAATTCTACTATTTATGTACTATTCACAATGAGCGCGTCTTACGAACCATACATCACAATACACACATATACTCGTAGAACAGCAGCAGCAGCGGCAGCAGCGTAAACAGCAATGACATATGATCAAGGCAACGCAATAATGTTTTTTTAATTAATTTAAATGCTCTATTCAATGCTACGTCGTTACGTAGTTATATTACGTTTGCATTTAATGCCATACAATTGAAAATTAGCCCGTGCGCGGTAAGCATATTCAACTTTCTACTCGTATTATGCTCAAAGAGTAGTCAAAAAATAATTAATTTTTATTAATAATTTAGTATTTGGTAATTGCATCGAAATACATTTAATAGAAACGGGTAAATTTAAAATGCTTAACATAATGTCTATGGCACAATATGAGTAGGGGCAAATAAATAAAAAAATTAAGGGATTGCTTCAAAGTGGTAAAAGATGGTTTTATTAAAGAGTAGTTAACATTTACAACCTCATAAATTAACTGTCAAATGAAAACGTGCAATTGAATTAAATTATCAGAGAATTTCTTCAAAGTGGTAAATGATTTTTAGTAAAACGTATCAATTAATTTGACATATATCTATCAAAGAAAATACGATTCTACCTTTAGGATTATCTTAACCTTGACCATAACTATGGGCCACAATGTTTACGCACTCGTAAATTAACTGTCAAACGTTACAACTTTGATACCAGTATTATCTAAATTCAATACTACTTAGACGATAATAGTAAAAAATGCAATAATTTCATTATTTCTTTCTACTTGAAAAGTCATGAAGATCAATTTTTATATAAATATTATTTACATTTCAATTATGTAGGAAATTTATTTTTTTCGTGACTGTCTTCTAGACAATTTTCTTATTTAAAAAGTCAAGTCAAACAATCGACTGACACATTGAATTATACGCAAACTTTAGACCATTTTAAACGCTTAAAGAGTTTACCACTTTGAAAGAGTCCCTATAACATTAGATATTAGTCACAAAACAAAACCATTACAAAAAAAAGCATGCATTCTTTTATTTAGTACTTAGTTTCCCTATACATTACTTTGATCAATTGGGATCAAGCACAAATGGCTTAGAGAATAACACTGCTAAATGCATAAATAAATTGATAATATTTTGATATATATGGATAATGGATATATATACCTACCAAAGTATTTTTTTAGTTAAAGGAAATTATTGGTGCCCCCATAGTTTTTATATAAGTAGCTACATTGTTATATTTCAAAAATTTCCCAAGGAGAAGTGAAACAATTCATAGATATTGCTCTTTTAATAATTCATTTTTTTTTTTGTTTACTTTCATCTATAACAGTGCTCTTGATTCATTACTTACTATTTAGTTACATTACATTATGTTTTACATTTTTTTTATATACATATTTCATCTAAAATCTGCTAATTACGCAATATGCAATAGAAAATATTATTTTAAAATCTGTATAGTGAAAATATTTATAGAAAAATCGGTTTGAAAGACAGCCAAAGCTGTATGCAGAATAAATTGATTACATCTCCTATAAATTTTAAGCAGTTGTCAATTGTGTATTTTCTATTCGTTGCCTAGAAGAATTGGCAACTCGGTTTATTTATTCGTAATAATCAAGTAATAGATGCGCCAGTAATACAATCCACATTAGATCATCACTGAAGTTTCACTAAAAATTCGCCGGTTTATAACAAAATTATTTTGTTTTTTCGAAAATAGCCAAAAAGATCGTGTCATACGTACGCAAATATTAGATTTATGGATTTTTAGAAAATCAAGAAAAACGAATAAAAAATTCAATTTTTCGTAAGAAATAGATTTTTATGTTAGGTAGTTTTTAAAATTATTCCGTAAAGGTATCGATGAATTCAAAAAATGTATTCATTCATCCCACAGTTTCCACAGGTTATTGCTAATTTTTCGTTTTTTACTCAAAAACGCTCTAGAATGTTTTTCATCGACTTAAATAGCTTTTTTCTTTTCTCTACAGAATTATTTACTCTATATTCTACTCATATTGCTACTGGAATACATACACTTAAATACAATCATTTACAAAACATACGAATATGTTGCACTTAGCACAGAAACAAATGGAACATTGTACATTCCTATGAACTGCTCATATGAACGTACACTGTTGCATTTTGCTTTTTATTTTGTGCGCGACATATAAAATTTTACGTCCGCAGCTATGGTCAAGGTTAAGATCATCTTAAAGTTAGAATTATTTGACTGATTTCTCATACAAAAATCTGTCAAAAAATATACTCTAATTTTAAGATTACCTTAACTCTAACTATAAATACGGGAGACTACATTCATTTAAAACATTTATCGCACGTAGACGCAAAGCGGAATGGAACAGTAATGGAACAGTGTTCATAGAAACGTATACTGTTCCATTCTGCTTTTCTTTTGCGTGCAACATTTACTCATCAATTTTTTCCATAAAATGTGCAATCAGTTCTTTTACCTTATTTTTTCGCTTCTGTCAAACTATCTATCTCTCTTTCTCGCTTTTCTCTCATTCTCTATCTCTCTCTCTCTCTTTCTCTCACTATATCTCTCTATCTCATTCTATATCGCTCGCTCGCTCGCTCTCGCTCTCTCTCTCTCTCTCTCTCTTTCTCTCACTATATCTCTCTGTCTCATACTATATCGCTCGCTCGCTCGCTCGCTTACTTTTTCACACATGATTTGCACGTATATTTTTCATCCTTAAAAAATTGTAACAAAACATAGAAATTTGAAAAACATATATATACACAAACTACACCATCATACATACGCGCACAAAGATCTTTATACACACGCATACACATAAATATAGTAAGGAACGTAATGGAATTAGAACGAAGTTCCAGCAAAAGTATATAATTTTAATCTAAACACACGCACTGCATTGGCAATTTCATTACATCAATCAAGAACAGCAATAAGTAAACCACTCATCATTCAATTGGAAAATTTTAATAGAATAATTGATATCAGTAGAATATATCAATTCAAATGGCACACATAATATATAGAATATATGCTCACACGTGCACACACATTTATATATATATGCAAATATGTACCTACTACACATTATAATTATTGGAACAAAATAAAAAACAGAAGTAGAAACATTATGGAATTGGAAACAAAAAATTAATAAAAATAATTCAACGAATTCATGGAAAGCATATGCGTATAAAATATATTGTAATAGAATATTTGCATGTAAAATACAACATTGCGTCATTGTCAAACAGAATCATGGTTGAAATTTATTATTGGGAGTTTTTATTTTTATATTTAATTTGCAGCACACTTTTTTCACAAAATTATTTTTTACATTTTTGCTACAAAATTAACATTTACTTTTAATATATTTTATTCTTTTTTTTTAATTTTATATTTTCTTTTCATATCAATATTTTTTTTTTCTCATCCCTCAATAGTGGCTAACTGGAAAACGTTTCCTTTCTAAAGCTGTTGTATCCTGTATTTATTATTGTTCTACTATATATGGTTAATAAACGATTGCTTGCACAAAAACTCAATAACTACATCAACAACAATGATAATGCTGATGATGATGATGATGATGATGATGACAATGATGATGATTCTGACCACAACAGCATTAGTGAATAGTTAAGAGAAGAAATTAGCAAAAAGGAAATGTAAATTTTGCCATTATAAGAAAAAAATACTAAACAAAAGCAATTAAAAAATACATCTGTCAATAGTTAAAATTTATTATTATTACCTTATTATTATTATAATTCTGTGCTCGCATAAGTCGATAAAAATCAAAGGCACGTAGTTATAGTCAAAGTTAGAATCTACTCGTTTGACATATTTCTCATGAAAAAATCTATCAAAAAGCGGATTCTAACTTTAAGATTAACTTTAGTTTGATTATAACTACGGGCCCGTGTCCCAAATTGCGCAGATTTGCATATAAAAGTAGGACATTTTTGATTTTTATCACTTCATATATGAGTACATGCTCTATGTTTGTTAAAATTTATCTTATTTGCTAGTGTTTATTATTTTTTTGCTCATAGTTTTAATATTTAATTTACTCATTTTCGTTATTCCTTCTTTAATTTTATAATTTTATTTCATATCATATTTTTCATTTTTAATTAAACAATGCAACGATTATATAGAAAGTAGTCATAAGATGATCAGAGCAAATTTAAATTTTGAAAAGCTTATGAGCAAGACCAACAATAAAATTTGCGTTAAAAATCATTCACCATTTGAATCGAATAATCAAATATAAATCGGTGTTCACAGTGAATTTTGTCAAATCAAATTATAAGTTTGGTACTCTATTACTTTTTTCGCTGTCAAAACCAAAACAATTTATTTTTATGATAAAGAAAATAGTCATAAAATGATCACAGTGTAAATGTTAGAGATCACAATTGCGAAATGAAATTTTCAAAAGCTCATACACAAATCTTTTTCGACTATTTTAGTGTCAAGAATTGAATTTCCGTTAAAAATCATCCACTATTTTACTGGAATAATCGAATATAAGTTGGCGTTCTCAGTGAAATTGATCAAATCAAATTAAAAGTTTGCTACCACTGAAACTCTATTAGTTTTTTCCTGTCAAAAAATTGTGAAATGAAATTTTTAAAAGATCATACGCAAATCTTTTTCAACTATTTTAACGTCAAAACTCGAATATAAATCTGCATTCACAGTGAAATTTATCAAATCGACTCAAATTTATCGACTCTATTGCCTCTATTTTGCCATTTGCAACCAAATTAATCTTTTTTCTTAGAAAACCAATCCAATGGAAATGTAGCACTCTTTAATTTTTCACAAAATAACAGCCATCATTTAAGAGATTTTGACAATGCCCTGTAAACACCTTGTTGGTGAAAAGTGATTTTAATTTTTGCCGAAAATCGTCGAGAATTTCTTTTATATAAACATAAGTATAAATTCATTTTTATCAATTCAGACTTGTTTTCATATTCAATTACTAGTGTCTTATATTTTGCGCATTAAAAAAAAGTTGAATAAAAATGCGATACACCATCTCTTCGGCATTTTTTTTTTTCTTTTTTAGAAATTTGATAAACAATTTCCTTCATTTAACCCAACTTATTTAAATATTCGCTCGATAACTGCAATAATAATAATAATACATTTTGACATTTGACACTGTTGATGATTTGCTTAATTTAGTGAAAATGTAGTAGATTTTTTTTATGTTATCTTTCAAGTTCTTCTGTTTAAATGTAAATGTGATAAAAATTATTGAAACGAAAAGAAAACCGTCCATTTTTTTATACAATTATAATAAATAATAATAATAATGATAATACGAAATCACTGCTTTTGTAAGATTCCTGCAAAAAGCCGAAAGAAGAACACAGGAAATACACAGAAAATTAATGAAAAACATGACTAAAAATTTAAGATATAAGATAGTTTAATTTGTAACATTAGTATCTACATATATTTAATTGTAAAATGAAAATGAAAAATGTTGATATTAAAATTTTATATAGTTTGTAACAAACAATGAAAGAAACTAATGGTAATA
Organism: Megamerina dolium; assembly: GCA_963854835.1. Lineage (NCBI taxonomy): Eukaryota > Metazoa > Arthropoda > Insecta > Diptera > Megamerinidae > Megamerina > Megamerina dolium. The sequence continues at coordinate 34,977,183 of OY978525.1, forward strand.
AAACATGAAGCATTAGTCCATAAATTTTCACAAATCATAAACAATTCAATAACAAAAGTTATATTAAAACATATGCTCATATAAAATATAAATACAAGAATAATAATAATAATACTCATCTATTATGAATGAAAGTAATTAAAAATTTGATTTTGTCTACCACCGACATATTGAGAAAAATGTATAACACATACGACATCAAAATGCTAATGGAAATTGCTATGACGTCATGTGTGTACAAGTTGCGATTTTTGTGGAACAAAAGCACGGTGGTATTTATCATTTTTTCATTCTTTCTTTCAGCTTCATCTATAGTCGCTTATATCATTGAATATGTTTCTGTTCTTGTTTTTGATGCTTCATTTCTTTTTTATGTTAACACCCACACACACATATATATATATATATATATATTTCATTAGTTTTTATTTTCTTTTATCTACAATAATTTTATATTATATGTATGTAATTAAGTATATATATAAAATAATAAATTGTAAAACACCGCGTACACACACACACTCACAATTTTGTAAAATACAAATCATCGTGAAGATTGTTTCGCGTTTTTTGTTTTTCTAAATAAAAATGCATGACATGACATAAAAAAAATATAAAATGGTGAAAAAATTGTAAAGTATATTTAAAGAAAATAATTATAAATAAATTTACAATACACATACATGTGTATTTCATAAAATAATAATACTTTTATTGTTTGACTTAATGTTATGTAAAGGATTATTTTCAAAAAGTACATCAAATCCATCAAGTGAAGCAACCTATTACATTTAAATATAATAATGACCGAATTACCGAAAAATAAAATATAAATAAATATGTGGCACTTATAGGCCCGGAGGGGCCCTTTGATCGGGCTTCTCTTCCAGTACTGTTGCGCGTGTTCAATTTTTGACACTATTAGTAGGTCCCCTACTTATAAAAGCCAGTTCCGAACAGCAGAACCCCTGTGACATCACTTTTTATGAGCTTTATCACATAGCTCTTTAGAAGCATTTCCATGACAAATTGTTACTGCCGGAAAATTGCCAATTGCTTGACGACTGGTAGATACCGTGCGGGATTGAACTTACGACCAATGGATCCGAAGGCCAACGCACGAACCACTGAGCTACGGCATCCTCCGAATTTAGTACTTTAGTACGGGAAATTTTTAAAAGGAGAAACAGTACTGAAAATTTATTTTGACTATATGTAAGCCTTAAGCCTAAATGCCCCTTTATAAGTCCTACCAGCACACTAACCGCGTATCAGTTAAGCCCTGTAGGCCTTTTATCCATTTTTTTGTCCAGTACTGGTGTCCACGAGTGTTCCAACTCACATCTGACATTCGTTTTCTGTATTGCGCAATGCCAATAATCTCTTTATTAGAAACAATTTGCAACGTTGTACCCTTCCGGTACAACGGTATGCATCTGTGTCCTAGCATTTCTTTATAGATGTTCGGCAGTCTAAGGATTTTATTACCGCTTGGCTGCCAGTGAAAGTACATATATCGACATGTAATATAACGGTTACTCCATTGAAAGTCTCATTGCCGATTGAGGTTCTAATTCCTTTTCAGGGATGTCTAAATGTAACGTGTTTAACAAGGAATTCAGAAATTTGGTGGAGGCGGTTTTAAGTGCCCCTATAATGCACAAAGATACCAATCTTTGGAACTTCTTCACGGAACTTCTGTGTTTGGCCCTCTCGAGTATCGTCCACCAGACAGCGGTCCCATACAGTAATATTGATTGCAACATCGATGTTTAGAGCCATTAAACGATACTGTGTCTCATTCTTATTCCTTGTTTGCATGAACTCATGCGCTCTGAACACGTTTTTCAATAGCACGCTTCCAATTTAATTTTTTGTCTAAGGCGAGGCCTAGATATTTGACTCCCATCGGTAGTATATATTGGTTTATACTTCCATGTGAAAATTACAGGACATGCTTTCTGTGATTTAGCCCCCACCCACAATCTGTGGTTCACTTCCTTAAAATTTCAAGGGCATGGTTCACTTAGGGTCCTACTATAATATATAACCGCAGTAATTCTTTAACTACAAATACCCACAGTAATGGTGGAAGAAGCGCTCCTTTTGAACGTGTCAGCTTCGCATTGATGATCCTACAAGTCAGCATAAAGCCTATCGAGTGTCTTTAGAAATGTTCAACTTCTAAGCTCAAGCCCCCAGCTCAGGCAACGAAGTAGAGAACAAAAATTTGGTGGCACAGCGGAAACTGGAGACAAAAGTGGTCTCATTTGAGCTCGTTTTACTCTTTTAATTTCACGCTTAATTTCTTAAATCAACTTTTGTTTCTAATTATCCCGAAAAAATTTCAAATTAGACGCTTGTTATTAACAATCTCAATTTTATCGCCTGATTTTTAAGTTTTTTCAACAATGTATTTGACGGTGGAGAACAACGCAAAACGAAGACGATAACGGAACGATGCTGCTGCTGCTGCTGTCAACAAAGATGAACAACACACCAAAGGTGCAGTACCGTTACTTTCTTAGACGATGGCGGCATTCAGCATAAGCATTTTTTTTTTTTGCGATAATGCTAATATACCAATAGGAATAAGATAGAAATAAAAAAAAGACTGTATTAATAAAGAAGAATTCGAGTAGAGCTTCATGGCAGCAATATGTATATTAATACAAGACCCCATTATTATTAAGCGGAAAATATTTTAAATAAAAATTGTCAATTTTTAATTTCATAAATTTGGTTTTACTTTAGTAAGTACATATATTGTATGATATAAGACCAATATAAAAAATTAAAGTACATTAAATAATATGCCACATGCATATACCCATAACCCAGAACATTAATTCATAGCATCGTAAACTCGTAACTTATGGAACAAAATTGATCACTTTAAGTACCATTTGCCAAATTAATTCCTGCCCGGCAATGGCAAATAACGATTGTACGTAACCAAGTTTCGTACAAGCGCAGCTATGGAAATGATACAAATCAAACCGGCTGGCATTAGTTTACCAGAGCGATTCCAGCGTGCACCCATCATACCAGCCAGTGCCAATGATGTACCTAATTGCAACAGCGGGCGAGGTGGTTCTTGGGAATTCAAATGTGCACCAAAACCAAGTATGGCACCAAATGCTAGTCCAGCACCCAAAGATGGTATTGAACCTGCAGTTGTTCAAGATATTATTAATTATGCAGAATTGCACAATCACATCACAAATATGTACTCACCAGCTTTAACATATCCTATTAGACCACCGGCTGCTACAGTTGCAGCATATAAATACCCAATCACATCAGTTGGCATTTTGAGTATTTATTTCAATATATATTTATTATGGAAAAAACACTTTAGTACTGAATAATTCACAATTGAAACTTTGAGCCTTTTGAAAGGTATAAAAAAAGTAATAAATCACATACAAAAACAAATGCAAAGAAACGTCATACAAATGTCAATTCGTAACGAAGAGAAAATAATGCGTATTTTGGGATTTTTTCCTTTCATCTATGTTCATGCAGTTTGGTCTCAAACACAAGAAATATATACATATATATATATATATATATATATATATATATATATATATATATATATATTAGATTACTTATTATTATTATTATTATTATTATATATAAGAATTAAAATGAATCAATTTTGCATATTTTACTAACCTTAATCAAGCGAAGAATTTATGATCCAATTTTTCAAAAAAAAATCCCAACTCACTATTGCGAGAAATAAATTTTAAGGTACCAGTAGATAATATATCTACCAGCAATAAATTCGATGTGTGCTAACCAATTGAATTTGTTTGATTCTTATATCATGTAGTAAAAAACTAGATTTCAAAATAATTTAAAGAGTTCAATGCGTTAATTTACAATATGAAGATAAATGTAGAATATTTAGGGTATATTATTCAATTCCTAAGAGCAAACATAGGACCTTGGCATATACCTCTTTAAGACCTATCCATAACAAATGTTGTTCTATTTCGTAATTAGAATTTATCTATATATTTATGAATCAAAATATACCATTCAAAGTGCCTCAATTGATTTATGCCTTCATTCATGGTAAAAAATATTGCCCGTAATTATAGTCAAAATTAAAATCATCTTATAGTTAAAATCGACTTATTTGACATATTTCCCTTACAAAAATCTGTCAAAAAGACGACACTAAGTTTGACCATACAACTATAAAGTTGAAAACAGACAACATTATAAGTGACTGTTCACATTAGCCTGCCCAGACGCAACTGTGCGAGCGAGATAGGTAGAAAAGTAGGCAGTAAGAAAGTGATGGAAGTTTTGCGCCGAAAATCCAATCCGAAATTAACAATCGGCGCAACGACCTATGTTCTATGTCAAAGTGTTCCGATTATGACAACTATGCTCACAAATTTTTAGACGTTGAAGCGATAACATCAATAAGAACCGTTCTATATTAGGGTTGTGCGATTAATTGTTTGTTCAAAAAGTCTGATTAATCAAATTATTCGACAAACCAATTCGCTTGATCAAAATTATGATTTATCAAAATTGAAATTATTCGATTTATCAGAATTTTGATTAATCGCAATCATTTTCATGTTTATTTTTTCTTTATTTATGAAATATTTGAAATATTATCAATATTTTGAAATTTTTTTTAGAATAATTTCCATTTTGAATATTCAAAATCATGATAATTCATATTTGATTAATCAATATTTCTAAACAAACGATTAATTGCAAAGCCCTACTTTATTCCAAAATTCCAATTCCACTGTTGATATAAAACTGGTGCAATTGCACTAATGTGAACACAGCGTTCATGGATATACCGTTCATGGGAAATCTAATGTAAACAGGCACTAATACGATGACAAGATAGCGTCTGCAGCTAAAGTTGTGATAACGTTTGCGACTGGAACGAACTCAACTGGTTAATGGCAACATTAATGTATCAGAAAAATACATTTTCCAAACATAAAATACAATAACTTTCATTAAACATTCCACAAATCAATTCATTTTTAGTACTTCGAGTATAAAAAACACAAAACAAGCCAATTGCTAATTACTTACACATCACTTTTGGGGCATGTAATTTTTTCATCATTAACGCAATAGAAATAGGTTTACTTTTATAAATATAAAGTTTTTGTTTAACTACAAAAATTTCTCGTATTTCGGTATATCTATAAATCTTTAAGAAATTTTGTCGCCACATAAACATGTTTTCACAGCCGTGGGTTTCACGCTCAATATATATTGTGACATTTGTCTTGTTTGAACGTGATTCATATATTAACTTATTGAAGTAATATTTTCTATCTCATTCACGATCCATCAATATTTTTATATATGTTGCCTGTTATAGTGTTATTCACTTTATTCAATCTATTACAATTTTTTTCAGTAATTTCCTTTGTTGCATTTCGTTAAAAATGAACTTATATACATCTCTTTTCACCGCTCGATAAAATATAATGCCCATCTTCTAAACCCAAAAAGCCGCCATTTGTATTTTCAATCGTTGTGAAAAGCGTGTGATTTTCAGGCGATATTGAAAATTGTTATAGAAAATTACAGGAATTATATAAATAGTTTAAAACTTTTTATTTGCTCATAATAAAATATAAGACAATTATTATCGATTAGTTGTAAAAGAAATAAAAATAAAAGAGTGCCTAATAGAGAAAACATTTCTAGAAAAAGTGAGTGTGGCCTACAGAGTTAACGTTGGGCAAATAGTTAATTGAATTTTTTTTTTTTGCAACGAATATAGCGAAAAATGAGTGATTTTTCAGCAGTAGCACAGTCTCAATCAAATCTAAATCAATCGCAAGCATTTGCAGCAGCTCTACAACGCGCCAAGCAGGTAACTAAAATGGAATTTGATGTAATTCGTTTTTTGTATCATCTACATATGTGCTTACGAGTATACTTTTTTTCACCTACACGAATTCACAAATTCATATACATAGATTGCTGCAAAAATTCAACCGAACCAAGCGCCACCACAGCAGCAGGGTGGTGGTCCAGGTTTTAAGCGTAGTCACGACGACTCAGATTCTGGACCCGATATGAAACGTTTCACTAGTCCTGGCAGTGATTATGGCCAAAATAATAATTCAAATATGAGTTCAGGTAGTGGTGGTGGTGGTAATAATGGAGGTGCCGTTCCGAATATGTCACAGGCACTAGCTCAAGCGGCGGCAGTAGCTGCTCGTTTAGCGGCTACTGCTGGTACAACGTGCGAAGAGCAACTACGCATTCCAGAATGTATCGTCAGTATGATTACAGGGCGTGGCGGTAATGATACCATAAGTCATATACAAGCAGAATCAGGTTGTAAAATACAACTTTCACAAGAGACAGGTAAGAATAGTTGTAGCTTAGCACTGGAATTAATTTAATATTAACATATAATGTGATTTACAGACAGCGTAATTACTCTCCGTGGCTCCCGTGAGACTGTAACAAAGGGTCGTGAAATGGTACAACAATTATCATCTCGCAATGGTGGTGGCAATGTGGAGGTTGTACTCACCATCAATATGCCGCCACCGGGTCCAACTGGATATCCCCCATATCAGGAGATTATGATACCGGGCACTAAAGTTGGCTTAGTTATTGGCAAAGGTGGTGATACAATTAAGCAATTGCAGGAGAAAACTGGCGCCAAAATGGTTATCATACAAGATGGACCAAATCAAGAAGTGATTGTAAGTGAAAATGGAAGCCCCACGAATAGAAAGTATTTTATTTATACACATTTTATCTCGTCCAGAAACCTTTACGTATTTCTGGTGATCCGCAAAAGATCGAACATGCTAAACAAATGGTATTGGATTTGATAGCACAAAAAGAGTTGCAAGCTCAACAGCAGCAGGCGCGTAATAATTCCAATATGGGAGGTGGTATGGGCGGCGGCTCTGCCAATGGTGGCAATTATAATAATTTTGGTGGTGAACAATGTGAAGTTTTTGTACCAAAGATTGCCGTAGGTGTAGTAATTGGCAAAGGTGGCGATATGATACGTAAAATTCAAACAGAATGTGGTTGCAAATTGCAATTTATACAAGGTAAAAATGATGAGCCAGGCGATCGTCGTTGTCTCATACAGGGCTCACGTCAACAAGTCGAAGATGCTAAACGTATGATTGACGGACTCATTGATAATGTTATGGTGAGTGATGAGTGATTCGGATTGAATTTTTTCGAACGTATTTATACATGTCATTATCATCATCTGGTTACAGCAACGGAATGCAAATAATCGTAATGGTAATAACGGCAATGCTGGTACGGACAATGGTAATTCAAATTATGGTTATGGCTATGGTGTTAATCATGCTCAACAGGCTGGTCGTGAAGAGATTACATTTATGGTACCATCATCAAAGTGTGGTGTAAGTTTTTTTTTTTTTCAAGTCCATAATTCGTTCCTCCATCAAATATGAATTCACAATTACATTAGATTGTCATTGGTCGTGGTGGAGAAACTATCAAATTGATTAATCAACAATCAGGTGCTTATTGTGAGATGGATCGCAATGCTGTTAATCCACCATCGGAGAAATTGTTCAAATGTAAAGGCACTACAGAACAAGTTGAAGCCGCACGACAAATGATTGCTGAAAAAATCAATATGGACTTGACCATACTTTCACGTAAACCAATCAGCGGTAATGCTGGTGGAGGCGGTGCTGGTGGTATGTCAAACAATCAACAGCCAGGCAATTATCCAATGCAAAGTGATCCAAATGCTGCATATGCACAACAGCAACAACAATGGGGCGGTTACGCTCAACAAGGTTGGGGTGATCAAGCCCAGCAGCAAATGATGGGTGCTGCAGGTGTTGGTCAGGGAGCTGCAGCTGCAGCAGCAGCAGCTAGTCAACAAGCAGATTATTCAGCACAATGGATTGAATATTACAAGTAAGAGTAAATAGTTTTAGAGTTTGTTCACACAATTTTTATATTATGTGTACTTCTACAGATCGATGGGAATGCATCGTGAAGCAGAAATGATTGAACAGCAACTTAAAGCCAAGCAAGCAGGTACATATGAGCTATTTGATATAATTTGTGATTTGTAAATGACACCATCAATTACTAATAGCTACTGCAACCAGTCAAATGGGCGCCATGCAGCAGCAACAGCAGCAACAACCACCACAACAACAACAACAGCAGCAGCAACAGGCAGCAAACGCAGGTGCCGGCGCTGCAGGACAAGCCCAAGACTATAGTGCTCAATGGGCTGAATACTATCGTAGTATAGGAAAAATTGAAGAAGCCGAAGCAATTGAAAAACAAATGAAGGTAATATGAATGTAAAGGGTTTTTCATTAGGCTTTTTCTTTTTCCACAGTTCGACATAATGATATTTGGCAAGAAACAGGTTTGCCATTTGATAAAATGTCATGGTATAGTTATCAGAAATGTATACAATTCGTCCATATTTACTATGAAAAGGAACATTCAATGAAAAATGTTTTTCGTAAAATACGCACAAATCATGATTGTCATAATTGTCCACTTGAAACTAAAATAAGACTTGAGATTATGACATTCAAGCACCAATAAAATCTCTATAGTCAGTTTACCTGAATTCATTAATTGCCTGAAACCGTTCAACATTCATCTTATATGGTTTCCATGGCATCGGGGCATATCAGGGAACGAGACCGCGGACGCGCCAGCAAAGAAGAACACAATGTTCAAACTCTGACAAATGGGGAGTATTGGGAAGTGTAAACTTCTCTGACGTATTGCAGGATAGGAATGCCAGATGGGATTTGGAACATTCGTGTACAATTATCCGATTAATCTCGCCAGTACTGAAAATACTTACTTACTTACTTATGTGGCCATAACAACCGAATATCGATTTAGGCCGAAAATAACATGCTTCGTGTACTGAAGTACTGAAAATAGAACGTACAAAAGACATATAGAAATATGGTACTTATAGACTCCGAAGAGCCCTTTGGCCGAGTTTCACTTCCAGTAGCGTTGTCCGTTCTAAATTTTTTTCGGAGCTTTGTCGTAGAGCTCTCTTTTTTAAACGTCTTCATGGTAAATTGGTACTGCCGATAGCATTGCCTCAGGTCATTTATTTATATAGAAGCTTTTTACGTACCTCTGAACGAAATGCCCCCCAATATACATTTTAGATAGAAAATACAAAGCTTATATACCCAACAGGGTGGGATGGAATGAAAACAAAATCATCCCAACCTCTGTGTACTTTGCCTATTACATTGATGAGACTGAAGAAGGTACTGGAGGTGGGTAATTCTGTGCTGAGCTTCTTTAAACAGTTTCCAAAATATATGCCATTAAACTCTGCACCAGATACATTCTGTCTCAAGGTAAAAGAAACAAAAGAGAAACTATAATGTCAGATAACAAGGCAGCAATTAAGCCACTGAACAAAAAGACTAAAAAATATTGTCTGAGAACCATTAAATACCATCCAGAATCTTTGCAGAAGAAATCAAGTAATACTACACTTCGTTGCAGCACACTGGGTTTAAGGGTAATGAGAGTGGGTGCAGTAGCTCAGTGGTTAGTGCGTTGGCCTTCTGGTCTGTAGGTCGAGGGTTCAATCACCGGCTGAAGCATAAAAAAAAACGAATTTTCAAAGAAATCAAACATAAAATGGAACAATATTGTGGGACAAAAGTGTCCCAGTTATTTTTTTCGGCATATTCAGAAAGAAAATCAAAATATTTACTAGAACTCAGCAGATCAGAACTAAAACTAATAAGTATAAGAAACGTTTAGGTCTCACTGACAATGAAATGTGCAGATTTTGCATGAAAACCAGGATATCTTCATACACTTAATTCTAGACTGCCCAACCTTAAATCTAACTAAGAAGGCAGACAAAAAACACAGACATAATTCAGCCTGAAGTACTGGCTGCAATTCAATGAATAATAATAAACTTAATTGATACAATTGGAGGTAGCAATCTCTTTCAATAATGCAAGGATCAGAAATGGACGCAAAGTTCTTAATGGAAAACCTTTTACATAAAATTTACTTAATATTAAATTCATATTAAATATTTCGTTTTACGCTTGAAAAAAACATATAGAATGGACAACCGAATAGCGCAGGTGCTGGAGTTGCTGGCACTCCTGGCGTTGGTGGTGGAATCCCGAATAGTGCAGCTAGTGTACCAGCTGGTGTTGGTACTCTGCAGCCTCAGCAGCAGCAACAGCAACAACCACAAGCAGGTTACCCACAAGGTATGACCCCTAGCCAATATGCACAGTATTCACAATATTATGCTGCAGCTGCTGCTGCGGGACAAGCAGGCGGCGCACCCGCTGGCTATCCACAACAAGCGGCGGCAGCATATGCTGGTTATGGCGCACCGGGAGGCTATCCAGGTGCACCACAAGCAGCAGGTATGCCTGCTGGTATGGGTGGGGGTGGTGGCGGCGGCGCCGGTGGTGCTGGACCAGTGCCAGGTGGCAATCAACAGCATAAACAGATGAAAGGGGATAAAAACTAAAGAATCGTGAGCAAGATGAAGAGGACTATGATGGCTCAATACAATAATACAAATATTTTGAAAAGCAACAACTTGTTTATTGGGTAAGTGATTTTTGTTCTATTGTTTTTGTTTTTTATTTTTTTTTTTTTATTGAAGAAATGTGTATATTCTTTCCTTTATAAAACATCAATTTCATAATTTTTCCACTCTATATATACAATATATATATATATTTAAATTGTGATATACATACGTACATATATATATTATATATTGATTTGATGAAAATTTCATATTTTTTCTATATACCTATAATACATAAGTAATATATTCTAATTGATTGATTTTATAACAATTTATTATGTACCATTACCACCTACTATTTCAATTCTTTATACATGAGATATTTTCTATTTAAAATTGCTTTAATTGACTATATATATGTATATTTATTTTAGTTTTTTTTTGTTTTTTTTTTTTTTTTGAATACATTTTATTATTTGCGTTCTTGTTTTTGGCTTTTAATTTGTGTTCTTATGAAAAAAAAAAACAAACAAACAATTTTTCTAACATAACCAAACATATTCCACCATAACCATTTTTTTACAGAGGTCTCTTGTTGTCTGTCTCTCAATCTATCACTCAATTGTTGGCGTGTGTACGATGAATATATATATATTAAAATTTTTTTTTTCATAATAGTTTATAAGCAAAACAATATATTATTTACTTATATATAAATATATTCTATATACGATATATTTATAATAATTGCGTGAAGAAAAAAAAAATTCAAGCAACTATAGGCATTAATATATATATACATATATATATATATATATATATATATATATATATATATATATATATGTATATATATATATATATATATATATATATATATATATATATATATAAATACAATAAGAATCGTTATATTTAAATTTTAATTAACTCATTACATAATTGATGAATTAATAATTTCATTAGTTATAGTTTATGTGAGTGGATTTATTAAAATTAATTTTCAGCGCCACTATTTACTTTTAAGTCAATATGATTATTATTATTCATTTTTTTTTTTTCTTTCTTTTTTTACATTTGTGCGTCATTTTGTTTAATTGTTATTTTTTTTTTTTTTTTTGAAACAAGAACAACTGGCTGTTAATAATTATGATATATTTATATATATTTCGGATTTTTGTCGTGCCGCATTTGATTCTTTTATATAATATGCCCTCTACTTATAAATATTTTATATCTACATATACATATATATATTTTAGCTTTAATTGTAGCGAAATACAATCCACCATACACTCACACACACACATACACACAATCAATGGTGATTCTGCTGCTGCTACATTAATACATTAATATTATATGATTTTATAATAATGTTGTTTATTATTATTTATATTTAATTTGTTTAATTAATAACCCCATTCACATACATACATACATACGTTGCAGCATTTTCTTATCTATTTTTCTCTTTTTTTCGTTTGAATTATTTTTTGAACAACATTTACCTAATACTACATGCAATAAAATATTCAATATTATTTTGGGAGAGTAAAAAAAAAATGAAATAATGTATAGCTGGATAGTATATAGTATTTAATATAATGTTCTCAATCATAATCTATGCATATAAACATGTATAGAAACATGTCTATATACATGTGTATATGTATCAATTAGATATTCTAATGCGCATCTATGAAGGTAAACATAAAAATTATAATAATAATAATGATAAATAATTTTTAATTCAGAGAAGAAATTTAGTATAAAAAAAATTATATGCAAAAAAAAAAAAATTAGGAAATATAAACGATTTTCTAAAATTAAAGAAAAAAAAGATCAATTTTGTAACATTTTCTCAAAACAAAAAATACGTTTTCCATATAAATATATTTCGTTTAAATTATATATCATATATTATGTAGTCTGGAGTGTTTCTCTCTCTCTCTCTCTCTCTATCTCATCCTTTGGAGCAACAGTGAAGATGATCAACAAGCAACCAAACACTACAACTGGCTATTCACTTAATTTCGTCTATGTCAACGTCTAAGTGCACCGTACGCTTTTGGTAAGCTTTTTATAAAAAATTTGAAATAAAAAATGCAAAAAGAAAAAGAAATATTCACAAAATGTTAAAGATCACTTGGAAATTTCAAAAATGCTCTATAAACATTTATATGTAATTGCGCATATGTATTAAGATGATGATGATTTAATTATTAAATAACAAATTTTTATATAATAAGTACTATTCAACATGCTATATTATATATATTATATCTATAATATGTATGTATGTATTTAACAAAAGAAAAACAAAACAAAATCAATCATATCCGTGTGTTGAATACAACAGCTGGTAAGACTCTCTCTTGTTCTCTCTCTATATACAATATAATATATTTATTGCTCTTTGATATAAATAATACATTTGTTTTTAAATGTGATTAAAATTGATTGTTCAATATATTTACCTATAGATCTATAAATTACAATCGATAATATTGCGTTAGGATATTTTTTGTATGTAAATTTTTTCTCATTTCAGTTTCTTGGCTTTTTTTTTATTTGATTGTTTTTTTGTTTGGTTTCTTTCATTTCGTAAGACGTAAAATATGTGTGTAAGCAACTACTACTATACTACTACCAACCAATACAATTAATGTGTACTAAAGCAATTTCTCTAGGTGTTGATGATGGAACCTTTTTATACATTTTAAAAATTTGTAATTCTTAAAATTATTCAGATTTTGTTGTATACCTTTTATGAGACTTTATATTATGCACTTATGTAACTAATACTGTAGCGGTTTTTTGTATTTATAATGTTATTATTTGTGCAATTTTTTATAATATTCAATAGGCAAGCTTGCACAAATTATGGTTTTACATTTTTTATCGCAGCAACAGTCATACAAACTTCTCCAGTGGTAATCACAAAGGAATCCAAAAATACTCTTTCGACTCATTTTTCTAAAAAAAAATGTCCTTTATAAACGGATTTTATCCTTTCCCCGGTTTAGCCTATGAGCCCTAAGTATGTCGTGAAATACTCCGAAATATGAGTCAAACGATTCCTATTAGGACTGTGCGATCAATCGTCGAATAATTCGAACAATCTGATTAATCAATTACAAGCTTCTCTTGAGGCGGATTTCTCACAAGCAAAATTATTCGTCATAGACAGAAACAGGTGGTAATAACTTGGTGCCAGGTCCTGGCTTTAAAGTGGATGCATAAAACCACAACCAAACCAAGCTTCCGGAGCTGCTCCTGATGGAACATAATTCTTCTCCTATTGGTCAAATATGGCATCTTCTGGACGATTAATTGCTTCAGATGGTCCAATTGTTGACCGTACCGGTTCGAATTAAGAGTTTGGCAATAATTTAGCATCTGATTCCCCCTGTCAATCCCACCAAACACACAACAACTGACAGCTTTATGATCATCAACCCTGGCTTGGCTATCATTTGCGCCGGCCCGCCGTCATTCGACTACGACCGTTTTTGCTTGACGTCATAAGTGATCCACTTTCCATCACCAGTCACCATTCGCTTCAGAAATGGGTCAATTTTGTTGCCACTCATGTGGCACGCATACATAGAGCTTCATTTTGTATCCATCCTTATTGTAATGATTGCAAACGGATTTTTGTACGGTGTTTAGCTTCAAGCAATCGAAAGAATGCTCACATGACATTCGGACGCGACGATCTCCATGATTTTTGCGAAATTTTCGAAGATTGGCCTTCCAGAACGTGGTTTATCTTTCACATCAAAATTAACGGAACGGAATCGACTTAATGAAAGTTACATGTGAGTGGCTATTAAATTTTCAGGGCCATAAACACTATTTCACTACTATTTGCACAATTTTTATGGAGAAAAAAAATTAGTATATTTTTCATTTTACAGAAAGAAGAGCATAATATGAGCTTTAACAGAAAAGCCTCATAGAAAATCGTGACTATTTGTTGAAAACATTCAGAAATATGAATTTCACTTTTTATTTATATAAATACACTTTCCTATTATTCGTAGACCTGCAAAAAATCGTGAGACTAATCTCTAAAGAGAGTAGTCCGGGATTAATTCCTTTAGATATCAATTGGGTTCTCCGATCGGTCCCTTTAGAGATGCGTTGGGTGTCAATTTTTAAGTTAATATTTTTACACTTTCAAGTAATTGGCATTTAAGTTAGCAATAATATGTTACAGACTAGCGTAGGTGGGTAGAGCGACGGTGTTAGAATATACGATAGCAGAGGCACACGATGATGGATATCCAGGTTCTCCAATTCGCGGCGAATAGCGGAAAATAGGTAAATTGTAAAATACCTTTAAATTTGAAATATATGAATCGGAATTATAATGCAGTGAATGAGAATAAATTGTTTGATCTGCATCCAGGTTCGAATCGCGACGTTGCGCAAAAATGGGTAAATTGTCAAGAAATTTAAATGAAAATGTACATGAGAATTATACTGCAGTGAATAAAAATTTTCAACAGTGCGACTAATATATTTATAGATGGCAACTTTGTAATTATAAGAGGTTACTTTCATATTTGTTTATTATATTAATTATTGATTTTCAAAGATTTGAAAAATATTGTAGGGTAAACAAGCCAAAATCTGTTCAGCTCCTCTTTGTTTTCTTTGTAGAAACCGCGTGCAATGTTCGGATGCGATTGCAATGATTTCAGTAGTATTTCAAATTGAAATTTATTTGTTGTTTTTGACCTAAAAGTAATATTTGTAATAATAATAAATAATATTTATTCCATTTTCAACAAAAAAAAAAATTGATTACTTATATTTTTGCATCCAACTCCCTTGCAGAATTTTGGTGGAATTATTTTCAATAAACGTCATCACAATTCCCCTTTTATTTACATTCATAATGCCTACTTTTTTCCCAGGGAAGAAATACCCCATTTCGAAGTTCGTTTAGAATTGTAGGAAAGGGAAAAACTCCCGGGGAATTTATATTCAGAATACAAGAATAGGGAAAAGGGGAAAAATTCCCGGGGAATTCTTATTCAGAATCGGGTTGAATAACTTGGTGGAATCTATTTTTTTGAAACCTTTTAATGGTTTGGTGAGAGTTTCCAGTATTACCAATGTTCCCCGCTGATTAAAAATTTATATTATTGCTTAGATATTTCTCTAGAATTTTATGAGGTATCGAAGTATAAACACTACAAACTTAAAATTTATATCATAAATATTATATACATAAAATATTTCATCTCTATCCCAAAGAACACCAAAGTTAGCTGCTGAATTCAAATAAATTTGAAAAAATATATCTTTGCTGGAAGTTTTGTAGACGGAACGTTATACATAAATTTGTGTATTATATAAACATTTTTTATACTTTATATAAATTATTACATTAATGTAATTTACATATTATATTTGATATTATGAAATTATTAAATTTTGCACCGAAGAAGATTTCTTTGGAGAAGCACCATATATTGCACTTGGAGTTGTGTGAAACATTTCTATAAACTATATAGCATCAATGTCATTTATATTATAATATATACTTTAATTTTATATACATATATGTTACATATAATATTGAAAATGCATAAAATATTGAATTTCGTTTCAAAGGCTAAATAGAATTGATGGAGAGAGATTTCATTGGGAACGACCAGGCAGACTTGCCTCTTACCCAACCATTTTATATTCACAATTTTCTTGCAAATTTTTAATCAACTTCACAATTAATTCAAATTTTTTATGTTTTGTTTGTTTACAGAGTTTGGTAAGATTCTATTTTTGTTGCATATTCAATATATTTTTCCATCACCCCAATACCCATAATGCATATATATATTGATCAATGAGTTATATTACATACATACCCTACACTATATATGATTATATTTGGCCAAATTGATTGATTATTACATGGTTGTGTGTGTGTGTGTGTGTGGGTGGGAGCGTGTTTGTTCATGTCTCTATGTTAGTTTATTTCCAGCGTGTAGTAGCAAAAGTGATGTTTACGTAGCACATATTTACGCTTGCGCATGTGTAACAACTATTCAAAAACGCCCCATCTATTTGTGCGTATATGGGTAAGATTTTATGCCACCTAATATGTATACGAAAATGAAAAATTTCAACATCAATTTATTCTTATTTTTTTTTTTTATAATTGCTATTTTAAGAGAGTCTACCATAATGAAGAAAAAAAAAAAAAAACAAATGACGTAAATATTAATTAAGAATGAAATGAAAAGGCAAAAAAAGTGTTGCAACATTTTTTTTTCTACTCTAAACTTATTATTATATGTAAAGAATGTTTAAAATAATACAATTATATTATATGCCTCTATCTATATATTATCTGAAGAAATAATTAAAAATAATGCTTATGAAAATGAGTTAATAATAAAAAAAATATATATATAAAATATAAAAAAAAAAAAAAGAGAAACACAAAAATTATATGAAATATGTATTTTATATATTCTATATATTTATACTGTGGAGGAAATTTCTTTAAACTCAATGGCGTGTATTAATAGTTAAAATTCAGCTTATACTAATTTTAAGTTTTCACTTAAGTTTATCTATGAGTACCCGTAGTAGTTATCTATGAATGCCCGTAGTTAGAATCAAAGTTAAGATCGTCTTAAATTTAGCATCGACTAATTTGACACATTTTCAATGTAAAAATATGCCAGATATCCTACGAGCCAATATTTTTTTTTTAGGAAATTACTATGAAATCTTTATAAATTCTTATCCCGAAATTCAAATTAAAAATTTCTTCAATCAAAAATTATGATTTTCTTTTGTAGAAAAAATTAATCGTGAACAATTTTGTCTATCTCTGAGAAAAATTGAAATTACTTATTATTAAAGAAATTAATTATTTTTCGATTTTTAAGGCCATTTTCACAGATACAACTTAACTCATACAAGAGAGTTAACTCATAGTTTTCAGTGGCAAAACTGTTAGTTAACTCTATTCTATGAGTTAACTTGCGACTGTGAAAACTGATTTGTACCTAAGAAGAGGATTATCTTCCAGTGAAAAACAAAAAAAGGAAAACAAATTGCAATAGAAACTTTCAGAAAGAAGTCTTTTATTCCCAGCACGTCATTTCGATACTGAAACATCTCATCAGTCGCGGGTTCGACAAATTTGAATTCCTACGTGGGCTGAATGGAAAAGGAATAGCTTTTTGATCATATACGATGCCCTAACCTCTACAGATGTTCTAATTAGAAGTTTTGGCAATTTTTGGGAGACACACGTTTCGGCATGGTATAAGGTTGCTTTATTAATTGGTAGTCAGGCGGCAATAAAGGCTTTGCGAGCTACTATATCATTATAAAACCCCGGCTAGTTAAGAAATCTATTTGGCACTCTAAATTAGCATGCCGACATCACTCTCATATGAGTTCGAGATTATAGGAACACTGAGCGTAATGTGAAGGCGGTTCAGTTGACTCGATTGGGAACTTCTTTTGACGCATTCTTAGAGGTTTATGCCTCCGTTCCTGTGGGAGTCAACAAGAAGTGCCATACATTTCATACCCTATCGCTTTTAAGATGGCTAATCGTCATTGGAAGTCGCTTACTGTCTCTATTGAATCGTACGTGCGTGCGTGACCTTCGTATAATGAGAATATATTAGATTATTGTGACAATGAGAGCACATTCTTTGGTCAGAAAGGCACGTTGTAGTATCACCGAGCTTCTCTTCCAGAACACCTGTTGAAGGTGTTAAATTTGGACAATATTAGTAGGGACCTAATTATATTAGCTGGTTCGGAAATACAGAACCCTTGTGACATCAATTTTTCTGAACTTTGTCTCTGAACTTTTTTAGAAGCATTTCCATGGCAGATTGTTGCTTGCCGATATGTGGGCATAGTTTGAAAGAAAAATCTTTTCGATATTAAAGTTCCCACTGAGCTACAGCATTCACTAATGGGGTCGACTTCTTGAATTTATCTAGCAATGTTAGTAGAGTTACAGCAGTCTATATTTGGTTGCGAACCATAACAGGTGCATTCTCCTAGATTGTTTAGAATTGTTTCATTGCCATCAGCATAATAAAACGCTTTGGCTGCTCGGTATATAACATTTTTTTTTAATTTCAACCAAAACGAGCCTCTACAAATATATCCACTTAAGGTTTCTAAAAATTGTGGTCGTACGTTTGCCTCCTCTGCATGAGGTCGTCAGTTTGAATCTCGACCTTGTCCAAATTAGAAAAAAAAACTACTTATTCTTTCAATCGTGAAATATTCAATTTATCATGAAAAGAGGTCTGAAAGAGTTCTGGGGCGGAGCTCAGAAGAAATAATGTATCTAGGAGGTCTGTCGTTCGTGATCGACTAATGCCAATACTGACCAACTTTAATATGCATAACAATAGTTAAAGTGAAGATCGTCCAAAGGGGTTTTAACACGTTTTTATTTTATTTTAGAGTTGAGAACCTAATGTTCATACTTATTCGAAAAGTTCTTTATTCGCGATATGAGCATCGTAATTTTAATTTTGTATTCGTAAGTGAAATATTGGAGTTAGGTTGGGTTATGTGGCTGCCCTCTCTCTGAAAGGACACACTTGGGCCAGAAAGGTAGGATTGAGCCCACGACATACAGATCAAAAGGCCAACGCACTAACCATTGAGCTACGGCACTCTTTATTGTGGAGTTATCTTATGAAACATTTTAATTTTCGTGTTTCGAAAAAATGGTATTAAAAAAATTTTTTTTTGTTGAATATTTCCCACTTTCTTTAAAAAAAAAACGATCTATGAGCTGAATAAAAATAACTGAAATTTCTTTGAGTTTATTGGAGTTTCCACCGCTGTATTTAGTATATGAAATACAAAAAAAATTTTTTTTTTTTGTGTAAGCGTGTTTGTGTATTTTATTTTTTTAGTCTTAAATTTGTCTCTAGAATTTTTCTAGTCTACTTTTTAGCGCGTCTCTTTATTGCTTAATCAATTCAGCATCAAAGTCAGAGTCAGTGTCATTACATGCGTATAGAGTTGATTAAAAAAATGAATTGAATGATTATATGAGAGGTCAATGTGACGATGATGATGATGAGTTTCTATCCCTCCAACTGTCCGTTCACCAATTGCCCATCTTTATTTTCGTACTTATCGATGGTATGTATTAATTATTGTTGATTGCAAATTTATGCTGGCATTTATTTCTGATATTTGATTTGAATTTTTATTGATTTTGCTCTTTTTTCTCTTTGAATTTTACATATAATATTGATGAACTTACTTATATATTTAAAAATATATTATACATACATATTTTGCATAGCTATGCCTCGATACATAGAATATTGTGTATATTCTTTATTATATATTTCATTTCTACTTATAAAATCACATATGTATGTACTATATATTCTATATGTTCTACTATATATTCTAATGATACATTTTGATTAATATTGAATATTACATTTCATACAATCTACCAATTTATGCCAATTATATTTTTATATACATCTCACATATGATATACATTTATAATATATTTTCTATATTTCGTAGTATCAGCGCACCTTTCACGGCGTTTATTATAATTTATTTTTTTCTTGGTTTACTGAAAAATTATTCAATATACGCCTACTTACTGCTACAACCATTTGATATTTACATGCATCACGAACAAGCACGTTTTTCGGCCCCCCAACTGTTTGTTGATGGCTCGTTTATTTGCTCAGAATACTACTACAGCTCAAGTAATTTTTTTTTTCCTAAAAAACATATAATATAAAATTGTACAATTTTTTCCCTAACATTATCTGAGACATATTCTACAAATCACTTTCGATCGAAATCGATTTTTATAACTATCGAGACTATAGCATCCGGTCGATTTCGTAATTGAATTTGAACATCGCAAAAATTTCGTTTACGAAATGTGAAATCGATTATAATGGTTTGATGTTCGAAACATATGAAAATCTCGATTCGAACTCGAGAATGCTTTTATCAGTTGTATAATTTTAGGTACGATAAATATGTCCGATTCAATTTCGATCGTTTTATGTTTGACTTTTGTACTGAAATTAAAACCATTCGCTCATAAACCGATTTTCTATTTTTCGAATTGGAAAAAAAATCGATTTCCGATTGCAATCGAAAGTGAAATTCCGAATATGACTACATATGAATATAATACTTTTTGATCATTTTTATATTATTATTTTAAATATTTTCCCTTTTTAATTTCCTACTTACGTACCAATTACAAATTAAAAAACAAATTTTGATATACTTACATATATATATATATATATATATATATATATATATATATATATATATATATATATCTATATATATATATATATATATCTATATTTGATATATATATATATATATATATATATATATATATATATATCTATATATATATATATATATATCTATATTTGATATATATATATATATATATATATATATATATATATATATATACAATTGTGTGCGAAATAATAACATTTCATGTATTTATTTAAACACAAGTTTTAAAAATAGAAATAAAAAATATTACAGAATTCAGCTGTGATAAATAATAGCAGTTTTTCACATTAGTAATTAAAAAACGAAATTAAAATAAAAAATTCAAAATGTAATATAATATTTAACAAATAGCATCAGTATTTTGTAGAATGGCCATTGTTTGATAGTACAGCGCTACACCTTCGAGGCATGGAGTCCACTAGATGCCTGTACCTGTCGCGGGGTATAGCCTTCCAAGCTGCCTTTACTGCCTTCCACAGTTCCCTTACATTTTTCGGATTCTGCTTGCCCACGAATTCCTTAACATCGGCCCAAAGATTTTCGATGGGATTGAGGTCAGGAGACTGAGCTGGCCACTCCATAACCTCAACCCCATTCGAAACGAACCAATGTTTCGCTAGCCTGCTCGTATGTTTAGGGTCGTTATCTTGCTGAAATGACCACTTAAGCGGCATTTTCCACTCAGCGTAGGGCAGCATAGTTGACTCCAATATTTCTACATACTTTTGCGCATTCATGTTCACCTTAATCCAATAAACTGGACCTTTACCGTAGTAAGAGAAACATCCCCAAACATTTATTTTACCACCACCATGCTTTATTGTTCGGCAAACGTATTTTGGGTGGTATGGGGATCCAACTGGCTTCCGAACATACTGTCTGCGACCCTTAGAGCCGAAAAGAACAATTTTCGTTTCATCCGACCATTAAATATTACGCCATTTGTGAGCTGGCCAGTTTACGTGGTCACTTGCAAATTTTTTTCTAGCTTGCACATGCCTTGGCTTCAGAAACGGCACCTTTCTCGGACTTCTTCCATAAAGTTTGGCTGCAATTAATTTCTTTCTTATTGTAGAACTGTGTACGCTAAGGTTTAGCTCTTCTTTAATTTTTTTCGGGGTGAAAAATGGATTTTCCCGCGCCATAGACGTCACTTTCCTTAACTCTGGCCTTGAAAGAGCTTGTTTTCTACCTCTTGTTTCTGGTTTTTGACTCCATTTCTTAGCGTTTGCGATCATTTTGGCAGAGCAGCCAAGAGAATTCTGAATAAATTCATAAGTTTTCTTTTCAGAAAGCATTTTTTTTATTAATTCTCGCTTCTCGCTGGAGCAATGCTTTCCGCGACCCATTGTAGCAAAATTACCAAATGTTTATTTTTAATTTCGATTAATAATACTAATTAAACACGTATTTATTAAAATATTACAAAAAAATTGGCACTAAACTTGAACACGTCGACCAATTGCCACTTTTTCTAACGCACTGCTATTTTATCGCACACTCAGAAAAGAACAAGCAATGTGAAAACTAGCGGTACTTCCCTTCTTGGATGACTAGACCATAAACTGTTATATTTTCAAATTAGTAACTTTGCACCATACTTTTGGGATGCCACATAATTCTATTTAAATTTGTAACAAAACTAAGAAGAAGTGATGATAGATTTTTCATAGGGCACTGCTATTATATCGCACACAATTGTATATATATATATATATATATATATATATATATATATATATATATATATATATATATACATATATATATATACATATATATATATATATACATATATATATATATACATATATATATATACATATATATATATATACTTATATATATATACATATATATATATACATATATATATACATATATATATATATATACATATATATATATATACATATATATATATACATATATATATATACATATATATATATATACTTATATATATATACACATATATATATATATATACATATATATATACATATATATATATATATACATATATATATATATATACATATATATATATATACATATATATATATATATATACATATATATATATATATACATATATATATATATACATATATATATATATACATATATATATATATATATATATATATACACATATATATATATATAAAAAAAAAAAATATGTGGCACTTAAAGCCCCAAAGGACTCATTGGCCGAGCTTCTCTTCCATTACTGTTGTGCGTCTTAAATTTGGACAGTATTAGAAGGGACCTACTTATTTTAGCCGGTTCCGAACGGCAGAACACTTGTGACATCACTTTTTCTGAGCTTTGTCACAGAGTTCTTTAAGAAGCTTTTTCATGGCAAGTTGTTACTGTCGGAAGAATTGCCAATTGCTTGCCGACAGGTGGGTACCATTCGAAAGAAAAATCTTTTCGATATTAAATTTGTTATGCATCAGCCGGGGATTGAACCCACGACCTACAGATCAGAAGGCGAACACACTAACCACTGAGCTACGGCACCCACCGTATATATACATATATATATATATATATATACATATATATATATATATATATATATATATATATATATATATATATATATACATATATATATATATATACATATATATATATATATACATATATATATATATATATATATATATATATACATATATATATATATATATATATATACATATATATATATATATATATATATATATATATATTTCTCTCGTATGATTGCGATTGTTTTTGCTTTTATATTTTTACCACATATTTACAATTTACCTATATTATCTATATATCTCATATACAATTTTTATAGTAATATACATCATTCTTATATAAAATCTTTATTTTTATATTTATTTGATAATTATTTAAATTTTTGCTTTTTTCGCATACATATCGTATCGTATTAGTGATGCCAATCCCAGAATTTCCGTCTTAAAAGTGGGCTCGATAATTTTTGTTCTTCGAATTTCTTCGAATACTTAAAAGTAATCGATTGCTACTAAAATTTCTTTCAAGATCCAAAGGCATCCATTTTTATACCCTTTGTAACTGTAGTGTTATATTTCTTTTTGGGTTAGGTTAGACTAACTTCGGAATTTGAAAAAATTTCAACCAGTTATAACTCACTTTATTTTCCATCGAGAATAACAATATTTTTAAAGTAGATTTAACATGAATATATGTAGTAATTTCACAAAAACTTCCCCAACCATGCCCAGTGATTTTTGTAGCTCCCATACAAAGTCCCTGAATTTTCTACAATGTTAAACCGCTGTAAATTAGGCGGTCATTCATTTAGGACAACCATATTTCACAAAAAAATAAATATGTGGTACGTATAAGCCCTGAAGGTCTCTTTGGCCGAACTTCTCTTCCATTACTGTTGTGCGTGTTAAATTTTGAAGAGCATTAGAAAGTACCTACTTATTTTAGCCGATTCCGAACTGCAGAACTCGTGCAACATCACTTTTTCTGAGCTTTGTCACAGAGTTCTTTTGGAAGTTTTTCCATGGCAAATTTTTACTGCCGGAAGAATTGTCACTTGCTTGCCGACAGGGTGGGTACCGTTCAAAAGAAAAATCTTTTCGATATTCAATTTGTTATGCTGCAGTAGAGGATTGAACCCATGACCTACAGATCAGAACGCTAACACACTAACCACTGAGCTACGGCACTTAACCATATTGACACAGATTAATATTATATCTTGAATGAAACTGACGAGTCACGCCGACTACTTAATGCCGATCCCAAACGAACTCGCGAAATTTTTTAAATCTTGAAACCTCCATAATTTTCGATGTATTTCGTCTGCGACATCCATATTTTTGGCGTAATGAAGGAATGAGTTAGCCACGCCCACTATTTAGTGTAGCTCCCATACAAATTAGTACATTTTTTGGGCTAGGAACCGCCATAACTTAAACAGTCTTTCATCTAGGACAGCCATATTTAACCTGTGGTTAATTTTGTAGGGAGAATTAATTTTGCGATAAATTGGCGTGCAGTCATCAGATTGGCATAGCTATAATGTACTTATATTTATTAATTTCATATAGTTTTCTATTCTAAATATGTATGCATATAATATGTTTTGATAATTTTTTATAAAACACAGATATGAATATTAGAAAATGTTACAAAACGATAGCAACATTTAAAGTGTCTTGCTTTCAGCCAGCACTTGATTATTTTTTCTTTTCTTTTTTTTAACCTTCAAAAAATTACCTAATACCCACACCAAGCTTTTATACTGGGCACTGTTTCTCCCTTCTTTCTTTCATTGTCCGAAATCATTTTCGAAGATGTCTATTTTGAACAGAAAATAATGGTACATTATTTCAAAAACTTACCTCAACTTCATAGATTGGGTAAAACTTGAGGAAAATTATTTTGGGACATTACTTGTTTCTAATCTAATTTTATGAATATATTTTTTTATGTGGAAAAAAACGATAAAAATGAATAAATTTTTGAAAATAACAATCCGCGTACCATCTTCAAGCTTATCGCATCATAAAATCTGTTTTTCCCGGATTAATATACAATATTTAAAATTTTTGGTTTAGATGTTTTCCAAAACAAAAATATTGAAATATTTTTAGGATTGACAATTTGAATAAATTCTATATGGTTAATTCCAAGAACAGTGTTCAACTTCGAAGTTAATTATGATACGATGAAACCCAAAAACACGTATAGGTTTCTTTTAATCGTAACAAAAATTCCAACTGGCTTTCGTTAACTTCCGAATAATGATAACAGCTTTCTGAGATGTTTATAAACTATGTAATTTTATGCAATATCAGTGATTTTAAATACTTAAATATTGTACTTTTAAAGTTAAGAAAACCGGCTGTATCCTGTAAAGAGTCGTTTTCATTCGTCTGCACTTTGCCATGCCAATCAAATTAACTCTTAGTTTCGCGTTTTATATATTTCAGCAGTAAATTCTGATAAGATGAGCGATGAACTTAATTTCAGGGCTAACTATAAAAATATGTTTTTATTTAAACTATATAAAAAGAACAGTTCGACATCAACATCATACTTTTATTTTCTATTATAATCTATCAGCATGAATTTATTGAAATATTTTAGATCTATAGTATTAAAATCAGGGTAAAAAAAAACTCATTAATTTTATTTAATTTTGCTATTGCAAAATTTTGCAACCAAAATATTTTTAAGGTATAGCAATAGCAAAGTGAAGCTTACAATGCGATGCATGTGGTCTTTCAAAAGAGCATACGTCAAGCGTTGTTGCATAGTTTTGCAATTGCCACAATAAAATGTACGCCTGTGCATTTACTATGCGCTTGAAAGTATGCAACACTAAAAGCATATAGCATATATTTGCTATCCATATGTCATATTAGGGCTGTTCAGAATCTTGTGCATTTAAGATTGCAAATTCGTGCAATTGTAAATATTTATCATCAATTGTGAACGACTTTTTTGTTTACTTTGCATTACTTGTTGCAAGCCAAGCTATTCACAGCTGATTGGTGAAATAGCAAATTATTTTGATGTTAAAATTGCGCACAAATTAGAAGAAATGCCGAAAAAAAGGTGTAAGGAGCAAATAGTCGACTCTTTAATTGACGAAGCTGCTGATGAAATTATGTGCAAAGAAGGTATGAAATATTCTCTTCATAATTTCAGTAAATAACCATTTTTCATTAAATTAGAATTTGATGAGGATGCATTTTTTATTTATTTTTATTCTTTATTCTTTCATTCTTCATTTATTCTTTTTTTGATTTGTTCGCCTTCCATTTTCAGTTTTTTTTTTATTTTGTTGCTGATCAGCTGTTAGTTTGCAATTCAGTGTTGCATACATAACCTACGGGTTTTTGGTGTTGCGTCGTTGCAAGAGTGTAGTAAATGCACGACTGTATATTTTGTTAGTGTAAAGCAAAAATTTACTACACCATTTTGCAATTGCAATGATGCAAGACCATTTGCACAAGATTCTGAACAGCCCTATTGAATTTGAAACTTCAAACAGCTGGCAGGAAAAATGCAAAGAATATTGATTAGTGTTGCAAAATTGACTCCTAAAATTCTAATGCAAATATTTGCTTTTTTGTAATTTTCCAAGACCTCATGCACAAGATCGTGAATATCGCCAATTATTCAATTCAGCAATAGTAACATTTTCAATGATTTTCGTAACAACTGTGAATGCAATAGCAAAGAAATTTTTTTCTAAACTCGATAAACGATTACATTATTGCACACTAAAAATTGATATGCTTTTACTACCTTGTTCACATCAATTTTAATCCCTATTAGTAACTATAATATAAATTCGGTAATTTTTTTATAAATTTAGTATTGTTCTTAACCTTCTATTTGATAGTACAAAAATATAAATTCATATTTTATGAAAAAAAATAGAAAAGAAACATATGTGCTCAACATTGACTCTGAATGACATAAACTTTGATGCGTGGTGGTAGCTTAATTCTATAGGATATTGATTTTAAGATCATCTATTTAAAGATGGATTACATTTTAGGTGATTTTTTTAATTGATTCTCTAAAAGGGAAGACGTTTCTTGGTCATAAGTATTATTTCTATATTTCAGAAATGGCCAAGTGCAGTACTTCATGTCTGTGTCTCTGCATGAATCTAATTTGGAATTTGAAAGAATAAAGTAAGTACTATATAAATAAATTTAAAAAATGTTTACATTTCATATTTAATGTAAATGTATAAAATGTGTTAAATATATAGAGACCCAAATAATCGCAATCATTGATGCCATACTCATAATCAATAATTACTAGATGAATATCAATGATTTTTATTTTTTACCACCATTTTTAATTGGAATAGAATATGATTCTACATAATTTTTTTTTCTTTCGAATTATACTTTTCAATATTTCAACAACATATATTTTGTGTCATATCGTTTATGCTCTATTTTCAGAATGTCTACCGACTGTCTAAGAGAACTGCCTTCTTTATACTTACATATATATTTTATAATAATATATTTAATAATTTTCTATATTTATATAATATATTTGAGTATATCTCTTCAATTTTGTAGTTTATAGATTTTCGAAAGTTTTTTATTGATTTGCTTAGAAAAAAAAAGCAATTCATATTTGCATTCTCAATATGACAATGTATGACCTATGGACTATATATTTTCTTTTACCTCCATATACAATAGAAATATGTAATAATTAAGGAACGTTCAGTGTAAAACGTCAAAGATTGCAATCAATTAAGTATATACGTCTCGAAATGAATCAAAATATCAAACACGGTCTGTAGTTTATAGATTTTCGAAAGTTTTTTATTGATTTGCTTAGAAAAAAAAAGCAATTCATATTTGCATTCTCAATATGACAATGTATGACCTATGGACTATATATTTTCTTTTACCTCCATATACAATAGAAATATGTAATAATTAAGGAACGTTCAGTGTAAAACGTCAAAGATTGCAATCAATTAAGGATATACGTCTCGAAATGAATCAAAATATCAAACACGGTCTGGAAATAGTTTTGGGAGTTACTAATTTTGTCTATGCATTTAGCAAAACCTCTTTTGGAGTCAAAAGGACTGCAATCTTTTTTCATAGTTTCAGGGAATGGAAACTTATGACTTCATGACTACTCTGGAATCCAATGACTCCAATTTCCAAGTCAATTCAAATTTCAGTGGGCTCTTAAGTTTTATTTATGATAACATTTCTAAACATTGTAAATCTCAAGCTTGGAGATATTCCACCTATTATCAGAGGATACTTGGTGTTTTCCGGATAAGGATGCCGGATAAGGTACAACCATGAGCCGTATCAGTTTTATGCCGATATTCACACAGATTAGCGAATTGAAATCAACCGACTGAGCTGGATTGGTCATATTGCACGAATGTAAGAATATGCCCCATGTGTCTGCTGATGGACGCCAACGAATAGGAATAGTCTAACCTCCGACGAAAGACCATGTATTAGAGAACCTTTAAAAGCTTGAACTGGCACTGGCTTCCAATTAGCTCCAGCCAACCAAACACAGAGTATTGGCAAAATGTTCTGCGAAAGGCCGAATTCGATTTTCGGTTATGAATCCCAAGGAAGGAGAACATTAAAAAATATGTTTTTCCCCTAAGATCCGATAAACGTCCAAAATGTTACAGCAGTGTTCAGACAGCGGACTCTAATAAAAAATACTGGATGCAATGAGGATAATGTAAACAGAATCAAAGATGTGACAAAAATGGAATTTTTTAAGAATTTATTTTGCTCGAATGCAGACCAGGAGCGTCGTACGTGCGGCCATGTGCTTGAAGTCGTAAGACTTGCATTTCAATTATATTACGTTCCTGTGACTCCAAAAGAGACCGATCTAAATCAAAAACCATTCGGTGTCCTCCAAAAATATACGCATTTTATATTCTGCAATTAAAAATGTCATTTATAATTTAATTAAATTGAATATAGTATTTTATAGCACTATAGTTAAATATAAACAAAAATTTGTGATTTTATGATATTTTTTAAAATATTTCGGTTTTAGCAATCGGTGTTCCATTGAGCTGAAAGGTTTTCAAAGGAATCCAATAAAAATCGGACAATTTTGTTCAATTGAATGATTATAAATACTAGTCTGCAAATTATTAGGCTTAGCGTAAAGATTTTTCTTTTTTTTTTTGAATAAATAGTCCCAAAATGACGTGCTCAAGTATAACTTTTTAGAAATAATTAATAGCACCTTCTCGCGTGAGTCGCCTTAATAAACATATTTATAACACTGAATTTATTATATTCTATTTAAAATGCAGCATAGCATATAGTTTGAAAAAAAAAAATTATAAATTTGAATTTTTAAAAAGATGACACTTAGGAAGTCTTGTAGTGGAGGTTGTAGGTCTGGTCGAGTAAAACAAAACAGTATATTTGAAATTTGCGGGACAGCCACAAATCTTGACTTACGGTTAAAAAACCGATGTTGCCCTCTTCTCTTCATTTATTTGACTAACTCAGTGAATTATTTCGGTATAATAAAAGAAAAAAGTTTAATATCAGTCCATTCTCAACCAATTTTCGAAAGCCTCTAAAATAGACACAGATAACATCGAAAGGTCTGAGTTTCTTCGATACAAAACCAGTTAGTAATTGACTGAGTTATAGCCACTTGAGTAAAGATAAGAGGGCAAAACCTTTTTTTAAATCGTAAGTCAAGTAAACTTTGTTTTACTTTACCAGACCTATAATCTCTGCTATAAGACCTCGCAGCTATTTCAGACTGTCTTACCGTGTAATTGATGCAATTGATTCATATGTAAAATGTATAAAATTTATTTAAGAAATTTCCAACTAGACACAAATTTATACAAACACAATGGTGCAAAAACAAATATATTGAAAAAAAAGTATTTTTTGTACTTAATCGATTTCAAATAAATAAATTGAAGATGTTTGTAACGAATATTTGTTGTTTTAATTTAACAAAGTATGTAGTACATATGAGTATATTTAAGTCAAGAAAAGTATACCATAGATGAAACAGAACAATCAGCCTTCCTTTGGTTTTCAGAACAGAAACTAAAATGTGATCAAATATGATGTTCAGTTATGGGAAAATATACGCCCCACTGACGTGAGAATCATCCACATGAAGACCATTCATAAATATTCAGAATCAACAAGTGCTCATCAGCGTTATTTCTTAAGTACCGTTACGCATTCGTAGTTGTGTTGGTCTTCTATGGATATATTTGTTTGAAAAAAGAGTGTCAGCTTTCTAACGATATCGCCCTGAAGGTAAGTGACTTGTAATTGGTTCATTCTAGCTCTCTGATTTGAACGCACATCACATAATACAATGTACTGAACCTGTAATCCAGTGCAAATGCCTAGCCTTTATAACACATCGTTCAATAAGTCCTGAGAATAACCAAATGATGGCACCACAAATACCACATTCTTATTATTTTTGGATAATACCGATCAGGTCGCCCAAATGTGGCAGAAATGTTACCACAGAGTACATTACAAAGACAATGAAAATCGTAATGGAAAATTGAAAAGTGAAATGCCATGAGATAGCTGACATCCTAAAGATATCAGCTGGTAGCGTACTCACTATCATTCATAAACAGTTGTCTATGAAAAAGCTCTTTTCCAAATGGGTGCCACGATTGCTCACCATAGAATAAAAACAACAACGAATCGATGAATCAGAGCGCGTCGGTATGTGACAATGGATGAAACATGATCCATTATTATACACCAGAATCGAATCGTCAATTAGCTGAGTGTATAATGGTCAATGAAAGTCGTCCAAAGCGATCAAAAACGCAATAGTCAGCTGGCGAAGTTTTGGCCTCTTTTTTGGGATACGCAAGGTATAATATTCATCGACTACCTGGAAAAAGAAAGAACCATCAATACCGAATATTATATAGCGTAAAACGGCCTCAAAAGAAAAAAAAAGTTATTCATCAAGACAGCGCTCCGTGTCACAAGTCGTTATTAACAGTGGACAAAATACATAAATTACACCATATTCGACAGATTTGGCTCCCAGTGAGTACTAGCTGTCCGCAGACTTGGAAAAAAAGATTTGACTCAAATGAAGAAGACATCGCTGAAACAAACGCATATTTTGAGGCAAAAAATAAAACGTTCTACAAAAAAGGCTTCGAAAAGTGTTGGAATGATTGTATTGCTCTTGAAGGAGATTATGTTGATGAAGAAAGATGAATTTAAAAAAATGGATTTTGGATCCTACGTGACACTCATCAGATTTCAATCTATATTTCTAACGGTGCCCATCTATCGACAAGCAATTGACATTTCTTCCAGCAGTAACAATATGCGTTGGAAAAGCTTCTAAAAGAGCTCTGTGACATACCTGTGTCCTCTCATAGAAAGGGCATGGTACACCGACGGCTCCCGCACCGACGATGGAGTCAGGGCGGGTGTATTCGGGCCAGGGAAAAGATACTCTGAACCATTAGGTAAGAACACCTCCATCTTTCAAGCGGAAGAGTACGCGATAGATAGATGTGCGCACTTTAACCTCGAACGGAATTACCGGAACCGCAGAGTAGCAATATTAAATGATAGCCAGGCAGCTATCAAAGCACTCAAATCTCACTAAGTTACATCAAAACTGATGATGGAGTATATTGAAAAGCTGAACATCCTGGGCCAACTCAATCAGGTGTGGACTCTATGGGTTCCGGGGCATGTAGAGGTCAATGGAAACGAAATGGAAGATAAACTTGCCAGGAAAGGAGGATCAACTCCATTTGTAGGGCCCGAACCATTCTGCGGATTAGGATCGGGTAACATCTCCCGTATCATCAGGGAAGAAGAGGATAGATAAAGAGGCTTATACTGGGAAGACTTACCGGGGCTATCACACTCCAAACTAGCGCTAGGGGCATACAACCTAAAACGGTACGAGGACTGTATGAATCTAACGAAGAACAACTTGAGAATCATTACGGGATTATTAACAGGGTATTCTAAACAAAACTGGGAATTTTCTCTGATGCTCTTTGCAGGTTCTGCAGGGAAGAAGACGAGACCGCACAACACGTGATAAGAACTTCTTCCGCACAAGAGAAAGAAACACCTGGGGGATTTCATCATACCCGAAGACGAACTTAGACTCTATGAAGTAGGAAAAATACTATAATTCATTTAGGGAACTGGGCTAAGAGACATACTCTAGATCAGCGAAGGAGGCACAATAGATCTTATAGGTTGCAGTGCAACATCTCCCCGACGATAATAATAATAATAATAATTTAAAATTATTACACAAAATAGCTGCCTTCATCATTTCTGGTGAAGGCAGGTGTATATTATACCATAGGTGTATATTTATACCATATACGTAAGAAGTCAAGGGTATATTGAGTTTGTAATACCTATAAGGAGAGGTAACAGATATGGCCACCTCTATTATTGATCAGAATCACGATCAGAGTCGATTTAAGTAGATGTGATGGATCGTCTGTCTATCTGTTCTCTCAATAACTGCTATAATTATGGAGCGATCGGACTAAAAATTGGTTTTATTAGAATTATTTTCCACAACAAACTAATGAGTTCGTAAGTCAGCGAAATGGGATAAAAACCATACCTACTTCCTATATAAAAATATAATTTCGAATGCATATTTTCAAAATTTGTATACCAAAATATCATATTAAGATATCAATCTGAACTTTGGTACATAAGTCTTCTCTAGGCACCAAAAACACTTCATGCTTTTGGAACCACTCTAAGGTCGTTTTACTGTAGTGACATGAAGCGAGGTCAGGCCAAAAAAACGTGGACACTTCATGTTGGCGCAAAAATAGAAGCAAATTTTTTTGCAAGTATTCCTTCACATATTTTTCGCTGTTTATTGTACCCGATGTCACGAATTTGCCACTCCTTTTGCCGCAACTGGAAATTGCCTGCCAAACAAGGAATTTTTTTGGATTTGAATTTTTCAGCAACATTTCCTCGAGAATCGGCCGTATAAAATTCCTGGCCAGGTAGCTGGGAAAAGTCCACTAAAACATACAGTGGCTCACAGCTTATTTCGTACAGTGTATATATTTTTATGTACATGGCTGTAACATCGAAACTAAAAAACTTATCAATAAGTTTTGAATGTAGATGTCTATGTATGTGTTTAGTAAACCTAATAAGAAAACGGGGAACCCCAAAAATTGTTCTTTTTGTCATGCAAGAGAGAAAAACTATTGATCAGCTGATTTTCAGCTCACATCTTATTTCGTACACAAACTTCAATGTAAGTAAGTTTCATTCTGCCGCGCAGTTACAAAGTTTTTTTGAATTGTATGAGTTTTTGGACCTTTTTAACTATTATAACACTTTTTATTATTATTATTTTAAATAGTTAAAGTGCTGTAAATTAAACATTTAGCGTTATGGGCGTCGTACAACGATGGAACAGCGTAAACTGGTAATTAACCATTTTAGGAAAGGTCAGAGTGTGCGAAAAATTGCTGAAATGACAAATTTAAGTGCCTCAACTGTCCAATACATCATTCAACGCTTCGTTCGCGAAAATCGGTTGGAGAACAAGGGCAGAGAAGCACCTAATAAGATTTTCAACGCTTCAGACGAGCGTTATATTGTACGAAAAATTAAGAAAAATCCAAAGTTATCCGCTCCGAAGTTGGCTGCAGAGGTTCAGCGTGAAATAGGAAAATCATCCAGTGCTGAAACTGTCCGACGTGTGCTGCGCAATCATGACTTGAACGGTCGAGTAGCCCGAAAGAAACCATTCATTTCGAAAATGAATATACAACGCCGACTTGACTTCGCCAAAGAGCATATTATTAATACTCCTGCGTTCTGGAATACCGTTATTTTCGCGGATGAGTCTAAGTTTAATATTTTTGGCTCGGACGGAATGTCATATGTTTGGCGTAAAGCGAATACCGAGCTAAACAAGGAGAACCTTAAGCCCACAGTGAAGCATGGTGGCGGTAGCGTGATGGTTTGGGCCTGTATGTCAGCAGCCGGAGTAGGTGAATTGGTTTTTATTGAGGAAACAATGGACAAAATGAAGTACCTCGAGATTCTGAAAAACAATTTACTTCAAAGTGCAGACAAACTGGGTTTGCGGGATGAATTTCGGTACTACCAAGATAATGACCCAAAACATAAATCTGGGATTGTGCAATCTTGGCTTATTTGGAACTGCCCACACTTGATGTCTCCACCACCACAGTCACCTGACATGAATGTGATTGAAAATCTTTGGTCTATTTTGGACAATAAAATAAGAACACACAAGATTTCTAATAAGCAAGACCTAAAGAAGGTACTGATGGAGGAATGGAAAAAAATCACACCAGACATCACTCAAAAATTGGTGGATTCAATGCCAAATAGACTCCAGGCTATAATTAACGCTAAGGGATGTCAACTAAATATTAAAATCAACTTACTTTGTTTTTAGTTTGAACTTAAAGAGACTGTACGAAATAAGCTGTGACATGAATTTTCCTATTTTTTTCTTATTTTATTTTTTTATAGTGTCAAACACTAAAATTTTGAAAAAGTAAATTTTGGAAAATAAAAAACAAACCTTCCTTTCTAAAATGGCATTTATATTTTGTTCAAATTTTTGCTATATTAGGAATTACGACTGCAGCAATTTTTAAACTGTCACTGTACGAAATAAGCTGGGAGCCACTGTAAGTCTCGTCATCCATTATGCAGCATTCGAATTTCTTGACGAAATTTTGGTTCAGCATTTTAACTCGTTTTTATTTATTTTAACTCGTTGTTTTGCGGTTTCATTCTTGACGGCGTTTCTATCCGAAACTTTTTGCACTTTGAAAGCAATCAGCTTTCACCGCCAATTTCCTTCCCGAAATATTTGGATTTCTCTTCAAAATTGTCCCAACGTTCTTCGCATTTTCACGGTCATGTGGCCCCTTCTTTTTACCAGAGCCTTTCTTCCGATCAATACGCGGTTATTCCTTAAAGCGTTTAATAACGCGAGAAATGGTTTTAGGGTTAGCCCCTACATCTTTGACAATTCTTTTAAATGACCAGTGAGGTTGCTTTTGAAATATTTTAATAATATTTTCTCGCACTTCCACTTCGTTTTCCATATTCGCGTTAAAAATATTTTTATTGTCCATAACTGACACATAATATTTTCTGACATTTAAATCAGAGCTACTAAGATAAAAATTTTTGATTTTGAATCTTTCAATAGCACAGCATGGGAAGAAATGTAACGGACGATTTTATTCGACGCACTCATTATTATTTTTATTAATTAACGGACGCATTCGAGAATGGAAGCGATCGGATTAAAATAACGGCCACCTCCCATACAAATGATATAAATGTATGTTTTCAAATAGAATTTCAAAATTTAAGCGGGAAAATATAATATATAATCAAGCTAAAACTCAGAACATATTATTATATTATATACCACAAAAAAAATTGGTCTCCAATCGCCATTTTTGAGACTGCGAACGAAAATATTAGGCCATAGAGCTGAAACTTGGTATATATGATTATATTTACTATTTAAAAGACAAGTTCAAAAATGGGCGTAATCTAATGAAAACTACACCTACCTCCCATACAAAAATTTGTTTCCAAACGTAGTTTTTGAGATTTGGCGGATGAAAATATTAATACAACAAGCTGAAAATCGGTATATATGATAATATTTACTATCTAAAAGACAAGTTCAAAAATGGGCGTAATCTGATGAAAACTACGTCTACCTACCATACAAAAATTTGTTTCCAAACGTAGTTTTTGAGATTTGGCGGATGAAAATATTAAGACAACAAGCTGGAAATCGGTATATATGATTATATTTACTATCTAAAAGACAAGTTCAAAAATGGGCGTAATCTGATGAAAACTACACCTACCTCCCATACAAAAATTTGTTTCCAAACGTAGTTTTTGAGATTTGGCGGATGAAAATATTAAGACAACAAGCTGAAAATCGGTATATATGATTATATTTACTATCTAAAAGACAAGTTCAAAAATGGGCGTAATCTGATGAAAACTACGTCTACCTACCATACAAATGTACAGTTTCGACTGTATCAGTCCATACCTTATGTACGAAATTATGAAGCTATAGCGCTGAAACTCGGTACATATAATTATATTTACTTATTAACAAACGAATTTAAAAATGGGCGTAATCTGATGAAAACTACGTCTACCTCCCATACAAAACATTTGTTTCCAAACGTAGTTTTTGAGATTTGGCGGATGAAAATATTAAGACAACAAGCTGAAAATCGGTATATATGATTATATTTACTATCTAAAAGACAAGTTCAAAAATGGGCGTAATCTGATGAAAACTACGTCTACCTCCCATACAAAAATTTGTTTCCAAACGTAGTTTTTGAGATTTGGCGGATGAAAATATTAAGACAACAAGCTGAAAATCGGTATATATGATTATATTTACTATCTAAAAGACAAGTTCAAAAATGTGCGTAATCTGATGAAAACTACGTCTACCTACCATACAAATGTACAGTTTCGATTGTATCAGTCCATACCTTATGTACGAAATTATGAAGCTATAGCGCTGAAACTCGGTACATATAATTATATTTACTTATTAACAAACGAATTTAAAAATGGGCGTAATCTGATGAAAACTACGCCTACCTACCATACAAAAATTGGTTTTCAAACACAGATTTTCAAACTTTGCGGCCGAAAATATAAAGCTATCAAGCTAAAACTCAGGACATATAATTAGATTTACTTATTACTAGACGAGGTAAAAAATGGGCCTTATCTGATGAAAACTACACCTACCTCCCATACAAAAATTGGTTTCCAAACGTAAATTTTGAAACTTTGCGGATGAAAATATTAAGCTATAAAGCTGAAAGTCGGTATATATGATTATATTTACTATTTAAAAGATAATTTTAAAAATGGGCGTAATTGCATAAAAGCCACGCCTACCTCCCATACAAAAATTGGTTTCCAAACGTAGTTTTTGAGATTTTGCGAATGAAAATATTAAGCCATAGAGCTGCAAATCGATATATTTTCACTTATTAATAGACGAGTTCAAGAATGGGCGTAATCTGATAAAAATTGCGCCTACATCCCATACAAAAATTGGTTTCCAAACATCGATTTTTAAATTTTGCGGATGAAAATATTAAACTCGGTATATATGATTACAAGTTTATTTTCGTAAAGTTATTTTTGATATATGTAAAAAAATATATATTCATGAGTTGAACTAAGTTAATAATATTCATGTGTGAATTCATAAAAATTTAATGAGAATTAACATTTAATCATGCTGTGGGTAATGAAGTGATTTTAAAAGTATGTAAGCAAATTCTTAATTTCAGATTACATACGTAAATACTTATGTTTATATACATATGCATATATTCATATATCAATTATATACAATATATATATTTAGACAGCTAATGTGAAATATAATTTTAGCTGCATTCCACATCAATGCATTAACGTCAGTCAGTCGGACATATGTACATATACTGGCATATCAAATTGTTTACATAGTATTAAATTAGTAATTAATAAATGAAATAACAATTAAATGCTCATAATGCGGCTTGTAATGAGATTGTTATTTTTTCTTTTTTTTTTTGCTTTTTATTTTTGATTTGTGAGAACATTATTGACGCATTGACGCATCGAAGTATTAAGGAAGTGTTTGTCGCATGCAGACACTGTGAGGTAGTATTACGATGCAGGGTTTTTACAATATTTAAGCTCGTACCTCCCAATTCGAAGGCATCATTTCGAAAAAGTAAAACATACAGTTCAGTTCGTATTGGGGTTGGCGTTTTTTGAATTTTTAATTAATAAATAATTTTAAATAATTTTACAAAAATTAAAAATGCAACTCCCACTCGTAATATTTTACCTGTTTGCTGTTGCTCTCACTTATGTAGCGGCACAAATTGAACATGGCTCTCTGGCCGGTCCCAGCGGGGTGAGTACACAAGTGTATGCCAATTATGTGCACGCATAATGATAATTAAGCAGCATTTGCTTCCACAAATATACACACTGTGTATATGGCTAAAAATAATTATAAACAAGTTTACATATAAACACACAAATGAAATGGCGAAAAGAGAAATGTTTGTTTGAAACATTTGCACGCCGCCACTTTGTAATAAATTCTAATCAAATTGATATCGATAATTCGTTAACAAGTGTGAATAAATTCAATTAAATTGTTAGCAATAAAAAAAAAACAAGTATAATAAATTATTTTTCCTTCTCCCTCTACCCTCACAATAATAAATTATATAGCTTTTTCAACGTACACGAAATCAAGCTGTACCACCTGTTGATCTAAGCAAGCCACCAATATACTTACCCGAAGCTACTCCCATTACGGAGGAGCCACAGGAAACATCTCGTATATATCGTGTAAAGAATTTCGCTGATGAAGATTTTGATGATGATGCATACAATCGTCTATATTTAGATGATTAATGTCTTGTAATTTTAACTACATATTTACGATATGTATCATATTTTATATATAAAACCTATTTTATTCTAATTTATTTATTGTAATATAAATCATTAAATTGTACTAAATACAGAAGAATCGATTTGAAAATGTTTATTGATATTGGGCGTGCTTTTGACGATGGATTTAATCCATGCTTATGAAACGCCTCTTCATTACTGGAGAAGAAGTGATGACAGTCCAACGGTTGAGGCTGCGAATGGATAATCACCTCATCCCCTCTTTTTTTGTGATTTGTTGTGGACTCACTTCTGACAAATTTGTAAAACTTTGGAATTCATGTCCAAGTGTATGCCAACGATATGTGCTCTGATTTAGGGACATTCCTTAAGGATGATTTGTAGCCACATACAAAATTTTCTGTACAATACCGAGTTTTGATGCAATATGCAATGCCTTTCAGTACACCCCAGTAGAACCACACGAATGCTGTTCTCGAAACGTAAAGTTGAAGGCGTGTTGTTACCTACTTTAAGGGAAGCAACCATGTAGTTGTCGTCGGAAGTGAAATCTTTAGAATTGAACTTAGATAATAAACATAAGCTTACATGTCGAGCAGAATGTTTCACGAATACTAAAGGCTTTTCTGGCAGTTCAGAAAAGCTTTTGGCAAGACGTGAAGTCTGAATGCGGAAAGTAGTGAAAAAGTGCAGTTTTGTATGCCCTCTATTTGCTTCTTTCGCCATAGTGCAGAATTCTTCGCCATACTCATAATGGCTTACTAAATTATCGAGGAAAAGTATTGTAGTATGGCAGACGCATCGGCTACACTTAAGGTCCTTGTGAACACTACCTCTTTCAAGATGTTCAGAGAGCCTAAGGTGAAAATGACTGGCCCTGCGATACGAAATTAACTGCATCTTATGTACTACATGGGGTGAAGAATCACGAGATTTTTAATGAAAACACACGTTTTTAGGCTCTCTCGAGAAATTCTACACATTCTACAAGTCTCTCAACAAGCATGCTTTTACATATGACGGTTAAGCTTGGGTAATTTCCATACCAGATGAGAGAATGCTTGGAGTTTTCGGGAGAAAAGTTCTATGCAAGATCTTTGGACCTATTTGCGTTGATGGTGAGTATGGAATAAAGTACAACCATGAGCTGTAAGGCTAAGATGTTATAATCGAAACCCGCTGGTGGACGACGCAGAATAGGCATACCTAACCTCTGGTGTAAAGGCCAAGTACTGGAGAACTTGTCAGCGCTTGGAATCTCTAAATGGCTGGCGAAACGTGCTAGATTCGGTCTAAATCGATTTTCGGTTGTAATGGCCACATAAGTAAGTAAGTAAGTATATTTATTTCTCAACATAGTTACCTCTGAGAGCAATAGACTTGGTAAAGCGAGTTTTCAACATTTCGATGCGCTTTCTGTAGTACGAAATGTCCAAGTCTTCGCAATACGTCTCGCTTTCCACGATGTCCTTCTCGTTCGTTCTGGATCTCTTTCCCTGAAGATTTGGGAACAGATATTCGCTGGGAGCTAATTCTGTGGAATATGGTGGGTGAGCAACCAATTCGAATCGTATTTGGTCCAATTTGGCCATCAGTTTCAATGGCGTGTGCATTATCATGGTGGCACATAACTTTTTTCATCACTATATGAGGCCGTTTCTTCATTATATCGTCGTTCAGTTTGTCCAATAGTACTACATAATAAGCTCCTGTGACTGTTCTCTCCTTCTTCAGATAGTCGACTAAGGTTATGCCATCGTGCATCCCAGGAAACTAAGGCCTAACCTTTCACTGACGAGGATTGGTCCTTCTGTCAGTTTGATCGGCTTCCGAGGCTTTTCAACCACTCTGCAGACTACCTATTAAACTCACGTATATAGTAATGGAAACGCGTTTCATCCTTCGTCACAAAACGTCGAAGAGATTATGCTCGATTGCGCTTCAACAACGCTAAACCAACATTGTTGGTAGATGGTCAGCAAACGCGGCATCCATCGCGCCGGTACCTTTTTGATCTCCAAAACATCATACAAGATGTATTCCAGCCGTTTTTTTTTAAATACCCACGGCCTCAGCAATATCACGCAACTTCACTTTTCGATGCACTTGCTTCACGATTTCCACATTCGTCGCCTCTTTTGGCCTTCCAGAGCGAAGTATGTCTTTGGTCGTGGGTTGAAACAACGATCCGAAATATTTTTCTTTTTCCATTCTGCGGAAAGCAAGTGCCAATTCTTCCGGAAGTAACAATTTGCCACGAAAAAGCTTCTAAAAGAGCTCTGTGAGAAGGCTGAGAAAGAGTGATGTCACAAAGATTCTGCCGTTCGGAACTGGCTTATACAAGGTGCGAGAATTATGTATAAAGACTGCCTCTAGAAAACACAATTAAAATACGATATCTGCTAATTTTTCGGTATATTTATTCGAAATATTCTCCTCCTGATTCAATACACTTGTTACATGGATTTAATAGTGATTCAAACACGTGTTCCATCTCATTTTTGGGAATTTCCTCCAGTGCCCTCGCCGAGACCAAGTTTTTGGATCGCGGTATTCTGGTCGAACACGACGGATTCTAAACATCAAACGCTTCAAAACTTCGTGGTAACATGCAGAAGTAACTGTTTGATCAGTTGGAACAAATTCTTTGTGGATAATTCCTTTGCTATCGAAGAATGTGATGAACATTGTTTTGATTTTTGATGGAACTTTTCGTGTTTTTTTGGTTTGTGGTGTGGATGGCTCTGCCATCCACAAACCGTTTATGCCATAGAAAAACATTTGATCTTGATAAAAAGCATCGCCATACGCTTGCTGCATCATTCCGAATGTTTCTGATGCACTTTTACCAATTTTTGCGTGGTATTTAATGACCGCTCTTTGCTCCATGTTAAAATTTCAACATCAAACGAACACGTGTTTTGTGAAATGAATGTCAATAAACATTAAATGTCAACCAAATGCCATGAAATTTTGATAGTTAGTAGAGGAAGGTTGAAGCTTCAAAACGCACGTGCTCACACGTAGATTACGCGTTTGGTTGCTGAGATATGGTTCGAGTTTTAATACATAATTGTCGCACATAGTATAATTAGGTCACTTCTAATACTGTCCAAATTTTAACGGGGCCACGGGGCTTATAAGTGCCACATATGTATTTATTTATTTTATCGCTTCGTCACTTTGTAGGCTCTGCTGGTATACATAAGGCTTCAGAATCAATTTTTATTGACAGACCGACGAGATTAGTCTACAATGAATCAACGATTTTGTAGTCGTCATCCACAAAAGGAGATGTTCTGAACTCGAGTCGCGCATATTAACGAAAAACTTTGTAAAAGAACCTGTCAATTGGGGAAGAAGAACCCTAGGGCAGATGTCGGGTTCATTACAGCGCATAATGCTGGTGGACATCTCATAACCACTGTCAATATTACCTCGAAGTTGTGAACACCACAAAGTATTTTCTCTTTTACTGTGCACCTTTTGCAAGAACAAGATCAGATTGTTGAGCTAAGTGATAAGATAAGTGAAATTCAGGCTCTAATGCCACCTAAACTTGTTGGATTTATCAAGAAATCGAAAAAGTTCGAGGTGGAGTGACGTAACTTTTTCTGTGTCTATCCTTTTTTTCCTGTCTTTCGTTTTTTCTATACTATCTCTCTATTTCTTTCCTTCTAGGGTTTTTGCAAATGGTCAACTCACTAAGTGCCTTGGCCCTAGAGTCTGTACTGCTCAATCTCCCAAGAAGTGCGCATCTTTGGAATTTCATACGAATCAAAACGTTCTACAGAAAGAGACAAACAACCCTCGAAATAAAAAATAAATAAATGAAGTACAACTTTCCGGAAATGCTTTTAATTTTTTGATACAAAAGTTTCCATATTTTCAATCGATTGTAAATCATATGTGTTTACACTTGAATCAAATGTCATATATCAGGTCAATCCATAAGTTCGTGCGTGATTTTTTCAATAGTTTCACAGTAGGCGCTTTTTGCGTACAAAAAATGATTCGTGGGAGATAACGGAACTATTTTTAATTTCTCTGATGTATTGTGCATTCATCAAAATTTGAATCGCGGATAGAAGGCGTTGTTAATAAATAAATTGGAATCTTCGAACGAGTATCAGAGGCATATTTCGTACTTTTTTTTTATAAAAGTGGAAAAAATGTAATAACTGCTGCTGTAGAAATAAACGCAGCTCATGGGATAATGACGTTGAGGATGCCCCACGCTCTCGTCGTCCTGAGGTCTTTAACTCCAACACCTTGCTGGAATTCGTGAAAGCTTATCCAAGTTTGACAGTCGATATGATGGCTGGAAGGTTAAATTCATCACATGGAACAGCACCTGGTCCAATTGAGTAAGGTTCCAAAGCTGGGAAAATGGGATCCGCATAAAATTTCCATCGCAAACCGTCAGCAGAGAGTGAATGTGTGTTCTCAACTGCTGCAGCGGCTTGAAAATTAGAGTTCTTTGAACCGTCTTGTTACTGGGGACGATAAATGGGGCCTTTACAATAATCCTGTTCGCAAAGGACAGTGTTTAGATAAAGATGAAACAGCAGAACCAACCACCAGTGATGGCCGGTATCGTTTATTTTGCTCTGCTGGAACCAAACCAGACCAACTATCCAATCTGAATGAAGGACTTGAAAAAAATCGACCGTCATTAGTCAATAGACGCAAAGTTTTGTTTTACCACGACAACGGAAGACCGCATACCGCAAGACATACCTTAGGCAAACTGAATGAGCTCGGATGGGATCTAATGCCGCATTCACCATACTCTCCGGATATTGCACCTTGCGATTATCACCTTTTCCGCGGACTTCAGTCCCATTTAAGTAATAAGAACTACACCTTAAAAGAAGCTATAAAATGGGATATCGACGCTCCAAGGACAAACAATTTTTTGAGCAGCGAATTAAAAATTTGCCTAAATGTTGGAAAGACATTGTAAATAATGCAGCAAAATATATTATTGATTAATAAATACTGAAAACTTATTTTTTATTTATTTTAAAACTACCTTAGAAAAACGCACGAACTTATGGACTGACCTGATATTACGTTTTGAAGCTGATTGGAAGCACTTCAATATACAGTATTGCCACATTTTGCAAATGCTTAACTTCAAATATTTATGGTGCCTTTCCTTTGTTCCTTTCGACTTTAAGTTCAGATATTTCCAAAATTCGTGAACGATGCTGTCCAAACTTCTTCGATGACTCAGTATCATTTAATCTGATACAGTCAGATAGAGCTAAGGACCACTTTAACGTTGGCATATTCATATTCAGGGGTTATCTAAGGTTCATATTCGGACATACATTGTACAACCTTTATTACTATCATTTACAATTGCCTTCATAAATAATAAAAAAAACATTTCAAAATTATGAATTTATTTTTA
The DNA here is from genome assembly GCA_963854835.1 of Megamerina dolium. Taxonomy (NCBI): domain Eukaryota; kingdom Metazoa; phylum Arthropoda; class Insecta; order Diptera; family Megamerinidae; genus Megamerina; species Megamerina dolium. Next base: position 35,021,509 of record OY978525.1, read on the forward strand.
AATTGTTTTTGTTTTATTTTGAAGAACATTAAAAGTAATAATAAAAACAAGGAAAGAAAAAATATGGGAAATAATAAAAACATATACCTACGTACATATACACATACAATGTACGTGCATTCAATGTATTTATACATTTATGCCCTTCTATTACAATTATATATGTAGTATGTATGTATAATAGCAAAATCGATAGAATTTGTCTTTTTTGTTGTTTTATTTTATAGATTTATATTTAATTTATTTTCTGATTTCTTCTTTGTTTCCTATAGAATTAATATAAGTATGTATGTGTGTATTATATGTTGTTGTTGTTGTGGCTGCTGTTTTCTTGCTTCCATAAAATATAAACAGGCTTATCATAGAATTCGATTGCTGTCGAAATTGGATTTACAATCCGACAGTGATCGTATTATATGACAACTGTGAATTTTATGTTTAATATATGTATGAATGTTATTGCTGTAATTGTCAAAATGTAATCATTTTTGTTTTTTTTTTTCTGTGAGGCAAACCAAAAAATTACAACTGTGTATTATTCGAAGTTGGCGGTTGGTTCAACATTCCTATATTAAAATGAACATATTATTTAAACCATTCTCGTCCTATTTTTCAATTGCTATTAAGAAACCTATTGACAAGTTTTTATACTATCCGTCACCTTTTCACCCTTTTCATTTATGGTGAGTGTATTATGTATCTCTTCTACGACTTTTAAATGAAGCTAATATGCGTATGACAAGTATTCAGAGTTTAATGCATGATGTACAAAATTAATCCAGTCAATTTTATGAATAATCCTGAATTTTATCAATGTAAAATTTCGTACATATTTTTCGAAGATCAATTCCGAAAAAAAAAACAAAACATTTGCAGTTATTTGTTGAGCTCTGCATTTGACATTCAATCGAAATCGATGTTATCAACTGATATAAAAAATTCGAAAATATAATTAAATTGAACATTTTATGCTGTTTGTAGATTACAGCAAATTATCAAAAAATTTGATCGAATATTGAAAGTTATTGTTAATTTTTTTTTTTTTTTTTTGTGTAACAAATTGCAAAACACTTCTGGTTATGTTTACAAAACTATCTGAATACTCTTCTATACTGGTGTCTGCTATTTGCACTAACTTTTTTATTTTTTTTGTCTTTTCATGTTTTAAAAATAAGATTTGAGTGTTGAAGATATGCATATCGCTTCCAGCAGTTCTTCAGAAAAAACAGAAGGCATACATTCAATCGCAGAATTATTCAGATTCAGTGCTTCAAAATGTATCAAAAATAGTTCACAATAGCCTAGTTTGATATGATTTTTTTTGTATTTCAAAATAATCAAATGTAATTTTAATTCTTACAATTTTAGGCTATATTTTCAATTTATTTTCGGTTGGAATTAAAACAATAAATACTTGAATCATTTGCCTTGTAGAAAGCAGCAAATGAATATTCACAGTAGTCAGGTATTTTTCAAAAATCATCTTCACACTTCAGAACATTTTTTATGTTTCAAATGATATCAAATATACTTCAGAAAAGCATCGAATAATTCAAATAATTTCTTATAGTAACCTCCTAAAACCCAGTAAAAGATCAATATCTCTTTCGAAAATTCACGAAAAGAAAAAGCTAATAAGTCAGTTACGAGAGTGGACAGAATATATTTAGAGTGCAGTGGAAGCGAAAGAGTTTAAGATTATTAACATTTGAGTTTTTCAAGATAATAGTGTCTTTATTCGGATTCGTATATGTCTGGATCTTATTTGATATATTCTAAAGCAAATTCGATTAATCTGAAGTACATTAGATGATATTTGAAATACTTTCGACTATATTTATTGTACTCTGAAGTAAATTTCATTATTCTGTAATACATTTAATGCTTTCTGAAGTATATTCGACTATTCCGAAAATTAATTAATGTTCTCTGAATACGTTCGATTATTCTGAAATAAATTTGATACTTCCAAAAATGCATGCGACTATTTCGATATATATTTAATGTTCTCTGAAGTTAAGTTTAATATTCTGAAATACATATGATGCCTTTTAAAGTACATACGACTATTTCGAAATATATTTAATGGTTCTCTCTGAAATCAATTTTATTATTCTGTAATACATTTGATGCATTCTAAAGTAAATTTGATTATACTGCAATACAATTGATCTTTAATATTCTCTGAAATCAATAGTACTATTTTGTAATATATTTGATGCTTTCTGTAATACATTCCACTATTCCGAAATATATTGATAATTATCTGAAGCCAATTTTAATATTCTGAATTATATTTAATGTTTGCTGAAATCAATTTTTAACTATTCTGAAATTGGTCTGAAGAACATTCGACTATTGTCAAATACATTTGATGATTTCTAAAGTACATTTGACTATTTCGAAATACATTTAATATACTCTGAACTAAATTTGACTATTCTTTTTTAAGAATATTTTTTTCCATTCTGAAATATATTCAAGTTTTCCATAATACATACTTCGCTACTTTCCGAAAATTATTTAATGCTTTGTGAAGCAGTGGGGAAACAAATCAATTTTGGGTATTAATTGTGTTTAATGTGAAATAAAAAATATATATTTTAATTAAAATTACATATATAAATTAAATTAATAGACCTTACGATTCACGATACGTCTGAATATTTAGCGAATTCGCTGAAACTGGTATTATGGTTAGTGTCACTTCTTTGCATTCGCTTGAAATGTCAAAAACGCACGAATATAAGAAAATTTGGCATCACTGTTAGTGACTCGTCAAAATCGCATTCGCTACAAAGTGTCAAAATGGAGCGAATTGAATTTGTGACAAATTCGTAAATTGGCAAATAGTTTAGATAGATTGTTGAGGGTATTATTTAAAAAATAATAAAGTATATAATTTTGCAAGATCATCGATTGACTTTGACATCTCGTGAGCAATATTTAAAGTGAGATTTTGAGTTGCAAAAAGCTGTGTACACAATGTGTATGCAACATTCGCTAACAAAAACATCAAAACACATTCGATTCGACATTCTCAGTCACATTTGGAACTTTTTAGAGAAGATAGCAGGAATTTTGTGCGACATTTCATCACTATGAATGAAATTTAAGTTTACCAGCATGATTCTGAATTCACACAAAAGGCGAATTCGTGTTAAAATCATCGAATGTCAGTTTTGTTGAGACTGAAGGAATTTTGCTGGTGTTAGTGTCTTTAAACTGGTAAGACAATAAACTCAGTTTATTAGTGTAACATTATGGATCAATTGAATGCAAAAACTCGTGCCAAAAAATATCCCACTGTTCATCAAAACAATTTAGCTCAGAAAGCTAAAACAACGCTAAAATCAGTGATTTAAAGTATGAATTATTGCAACATATAGTCGATTCACAAAAGATCTAGCTCCCTTGACTTCTGTTTTTTTTTTCACACCGTATCAACCAAAATGCATATTTTGCAGACCTTCTGGATTCTCAGCTCAGAAAAGGCATCAATAAATTGGAATATACTGAGCTTCAGAAAGAACATACTGGTGATTTTGACCAATATAAAATGGGATTTTCATTTCCATTTCGTGAATTTATCAAACACCCTGGTGAATGGTATTCTTTTTATTCGAAGAAATAATCATTTTTGTTCGTATAAAAATATAAACATACATCAAATTTGACATGCCACAATTGACATTTTGTGTGTTGTGTTTCTTTCTTTGGCATCACTGTGCTCTTTGACAAATTAGTACACACACCAACCATAATAGCAAAAAAAAAAAAAAAAAGGACTCGTTAAATTCAGCCGAATTCGTTACAATGTAATAGGCCCGTAAATAAACTAAAAGAAAAACAACACATATAGGAAACATAAAAACCAAATCATTTATATATATATATATGTATATATGTAGGTAGTATATATGCATGTATGTATGTATGTACTAATATAAAAATTAAATGTTTTGTTTTTTTGTTTTTCATCATTTCTCAATATCATGTAATTGTAATAATATATATATATAAATTTATTAATTTTGCTTTTTGTTTATCTTTATTTTTAAATTTTATATATTTATATATATATATATATTTATATCGATAATCATCCATCAAAATTATCATATACATTTACATTCTTCACATAGTAGTATGCATAACAGTGTAATTGTGTAAATTATAATTTGTATTTAATTTTCTGCTTCTTTTTCTTCCTCTTTGTGGTCATCAATATCTTGTTTTTTTTTTCTTATGCGCATCATCATCATCATCATCTTTACCATATCTATAATTTAATTAAATTTTTTTTTTAATGCAATCCTAATTTGAAAAACAAATTATCCAAACAATATGTGTAATATGTAAAACTAATTATAAATGAAAAAGAAAAATTGTTGTTGCATTTTTGTTATATGTACGTTCTTTGTTTTGTCTCTATATAGCCCAAATATTAAAAATACATTGTGTTGTAGTGTGTCATATCGATTTTGTTTTTTTTTTTTTTATTTTCTTTTTTGATTTGTTTTGTAAATTTACTTGTCACTTGTTTGTTGTTTTTGTACTGACGCCAGTGTTTCGTTAAACAATTTTTCTTTTTTTTTTATTTTGTTTTGATAATATGTGTCTGTGTGTGTGTGTGTTATACAATTGAATAAATTGAAATTTATAAACAATTTTTTAATAATACAAAAATTTTTATATATGTATATGTTTTTTTTTTCTCAAATTTTAAATTATATCAAATGAAATAAATTTCAAATATGTTAGTTAAAAAAAAAAAAAACAGAACAAAACAAATGAAAAAAGTAATCCCATTACACAAAAACAAAAAAAAAAACGATATTCTTGTATAGCACATTGTGCACATTATTATATGTAAAAACATTAAATTAAATATTGTTTGTTTGACAAAGAAAAAAAAAGAAAAAATTACTAATGCATAACAACAAAACACATATATTTATTTCACATTAGCGCGTGAGACTTTTCTTCTTTTGCTGCTGTTTCTTCGTACATGCAAATATGATCGTTTGCATTCTTTTATTACTCGATTGGTTGCTTTCTTAATTGGTTCCTCAAATCGAATTGCTTAAGCGGCTAATACTTTATGCTGCAATAAGCTGTGCAAATGAAAAAAAAATGTATTAAAAGAAGACAATTTTAATATTAAAAAAAAAAAATCTACAACATTAGCTTACCGCTTTCACTGTTGCTTTGATAAATTCTTTTTTATCCGTTAAATCGAAATCTGGATATTTTGCATACACTTGTTTACACACTGTTTTCATTGTGATCTCTTCGAGATTGGCTTTATCTAATATTTCCTTAACATAATTGCGTATTTGCTCATCCTAAAAAGAAATCAGATAAATCAAAAATGATTAAATATCAATTAATTCAGTTGTTGTAAAAAGTAATCCATTATTTTTCCAATGATAATCTTGATTTCACGTTGTATAAGTGCAATCAGCTTACACTAGGTGGCGTTAGAAAGATAAGCATTCGCGCAGGGTATCCAACAAAAGGTGCCATTTTAAATTTCCATTGATTTTTTCAGGTGTCAACATACAACTGTCATTCGTTGACATTTGACAAAGAAATAAGAACTAGAGATTTTCAGATATGTAAAACACAACCCTTTGAAATAGTAGAAAAGAAGATCATGATTTCTCAAACAATATTATTCTGATGTCTGGGTACATGAATAAACAAAACTATCAGATCCGGGGCTCCGAAAACCCAATAGAAACGGTGAAACAATCTCTCCATTCAGAACGAGTCACAGTTTGGTGTCATTGGGTCATACTTTTTAGAAAATGATGCTGGTGGGACCATTACAGTGAATGAATTGCATTACCGAACGATGTTGACCGACTTTTTTTTTTGCTGGAAATTGATACTATGGACGTGGAGGACATTTATTTTCAGCAGGACGGTGCCACATGCCATACAACTGGTGAAACAATGGCTCCATTGCGTGAAAAATTTCCTGGGCGTGTAATTTCTCGAAATAGAAACTTTAAAGTGGCCGCCGAGGTTGTACGAATTAACACCATTATGCTTTTTTCTTTGGGGCTACGTTAAAGATAAAGGCTACGCTAATGCTCCAACATATATCGAATAATTCCAAGACAATCATAGAGCTGTTATTCGCGAGATACAGCCTCAATTTGATGAAAAATATCATCAAAAGTATGGATGTTTGGCATATACTGTGTTCCATTACTAACCTCAGACTTTGTACATGAAAATAAAATTATCAGCTCTTTTCACAAAAATATTGCGCTTTACAAAATTTTAACTTACACCTATCGTACATTCTGTACTACGAAAAAAAACTTCTTAGACAGCTTTGTGATTCCTTCTATCTCCGAATTGTAAGAAGATTGACCCATTCGTGTCAACTGGAGCACACGTTGGCCAAACCTGGATTGACGTTCAGGAGAGTTTTGCTGTTTGGTGGGATCGGCAGAGAAGCATATACTATGAGCTGCTTCCCTATAACTCTTAATTCGGACTTGCCCTGTGAACAAGAGGACCATCTGAAGGAAGCAATTGCCAAGAAGCGGCCACCTTTAGAGAATAGGGGTGAAAAAGTATTCCATCAGGGTAACGCCAGGTCACACAAAAATCGATAGTGACTCCATCCATTTTATAGTCCGGACCTGATATCACATTTTATGTTATAGATTGAAGGCTATGCCTAACAAGCTGATTGGGCCTTATTAGTGTGGTTTTAAAATCAATAAATACATCATCAACCAAGTTTTCGCACACCGCCAAATTCTGCAGAAGACCCAATAAAAATACAGCGACACACAGACGAGATCAGAGTCGCGTATAATGGGTCTTACGGTGAACGAGGGCAAGACGAAGTACCTCGTCATTGTTGTTAACTTCGCTTTTGAAGTAATGAAGGACTTTGTCTATCTGATCTATTGTAGGTTTAACAGTTCTGAAGCCACACACTGATAAGGTCCAATCAGACGATTAAGCATAGGCTTCAATATTTCACACAGTATCCACAATAGGACCTTATATGCGATGTTAAGACTAATACCACGATAGTGGTATTAGTCTCCTTTCACTGAGAACACTGAGCCTCCAATCATCGGGCATGCTTTCATCCGATAATATTCTGCGTATGAGCTGACGCATGCAGATGAGCTGACGCATGCAGATGAGCTGACGCATGCAGATGAGCACCATCGCCTCTAGTCTTAAACAACTCGGCAGGCAGACCATCGGAACCTGCAGCTTTGGTTTTTCTGGCCTCGTCATGGTCGGGTGGTAGAACCATCTACAGCATTATTCGTGATTGAGGTGTTCGGGAAATCTCCTCCACTGGCGGAATTGTTCGAAGCGTCATCATTCAATAATGTGGAGAAATTTTTCCACAATAATCTCAGTAAACCATAGACATCTGTAACCAGATTCTCATTTTTGTCACGACAGGAAAATGCTGCGGGATTTAAGCCGCCACTCAGATGCTTGATCTTCTCAAAGAATTTTCGAGTCTCATTCCGGTATCTTCTCATCTCTATCTTCTGAATGTTTCTATTGCTTCCATGCATAATCAAAAAACCGATTTTACTTAGAGCATGTCCTGCATCAGTTCAATCAACTAATTACGAATTTTTCGTCCTAGGTTTGGGACACATTGGTAATCTCGAAGAGAATTTTTCTAGAAGTCTAGAAGTGAAAGTCAAATTGAAGCATTGGATTCTCGGTCCAGCCAAAAGGTCCGCAGATTCATATTGTTCAATGCCAGTAAGTCCCTTCACAAACAAAAGTTGTTGCACCCGTGCCAACTATCTCTAAGTTACCTAAGAAAACAATATGCTCACCGTTGGGAATGACGCCTTTCCTTTTTTATTCAGAGGTTCATCCTCATCGCTTTCTTCTTTATCATCTGCATCATCTTCTTCTTCAGTTGATTCCTTTTTGGATTTTTTCGGTCGTGGTACTTCTATATAGAATATATTTCAATTTAAAATCAAAATAGAATCTTTAGACTATAAAATGTATGTAAGCTTATTTACGTTTTCCTGCAGCCGGTTTAGTTTTGTTATTAGCTTTGCTATTCTTGGCAGGTGTAGTGACTTTTTTATTCTTTTTCGGTTTTTCCTCCTCCTGTAAAAAGCATTTTAATAAATCATAAATATACGCGACACTGAAATAAATAACCACAACTTGGATCATACCTCACTTTGATCACTGCCCAAATCAGACATTTCCTCTTCTTCGTCGTCCTCGGACATTTCCTCCTCACTTTCAGAATCATTTTTACGTTTTTTTGTGGGCTTAGCAACACGTCCGCGTCCACGTTTTGTAGCGGGACGACCACGTTTACCAGCAGCAACCGGAGCGGAACGTTTGCGCCTTGGAACCTTTTTGTGATTGTAATTGAATTGAAAGAAATTATTTTTTTTTTTAAATATATTATATAATAAAATATTAAGCTAACATCACTCTCAGCTTCTGATAGTTCAGATTCTTCTTCCTCTGATTCCGAATTTCTTCTTCGACTTTTGCGCGCTGGACGACCACGTCCACCACGTGCTGCTAAAGCTTTACCAGCCCGCGCACGACCTGCATCTGAATCGGAATTACCACCAGAAGGATTATACTATAAAAGTAAAAAGAGATTTTTTTGTTAAACTAAAATAAATAAATGCACAATGTTTAGTCATTTACATCTGATCCTGATTCGGAATCATCATTTCGTCTTCGTTTAGCGGGTGCTACTTTATGTACACTTTCTTCGGAACTAGAGAAATCAACATACGCAGACATTTCTGTAATGAAAGAAAATTTAATTAGAAATAATTTAAGAGTTGCAGCTAAGTGGAGGACAGGATAGACCCTAAGCATTCAGTCAATAGACTGTTGTGCCAAAGCCCTAATGGTTAAAAAGTGGAGGTATAGCATGGATAGAGAATGGGTACTCTATTCCACCTCGAATTTCATAGTTTTCTTGATGAATCCATTAAGTTCAGGTGAGGAAGAGCATGAATCACCAATCATGATTGGGTGCCAAGCCACTGCGGTATCAGATTCCGTTTATTATGGTTCGCAATGCTATTAGAAGGGATGGTAGGGTTCATAAGGACCTTGACTATCACTGGAAATGTCGATGCGCTTCCCAGGCCACTTTTCCTTGATAATCCAGCAAGCCATCTTGAGTATGGCGAAGATCGTCAGTTTAGAAGATATTAGTCTCTTTAGGAAGATCTTTGTACTTAACCACTGATGACCGATCACGGAATGTCAAATCAAATCTATGCCCGAAGCGTATAGAGGGCACACGATCGTCCGGTATATCTGTGGCGTATAGTCGACTCTCTCGAAAATTATATTACTTACTTTTGCCAGCAGTGGAACGTCTCGGACGACCAGTCGAATTACGTGCTGCAGCACGACCACCACTTTGTGGTTTACGCTTGCGTTTTGCATCATCGCTAGCTTCTGCCTCCTCCTCCTCTTCACCATCAATTGCATCATCTTCGTCTTCCGCCTCTTCATCCTCATCATTTTCCGCCGGATCGACACACAATGATTCATCAGGTTCCATTAAAAATTTGAGCACACGAATGACAATTTCATCTTTGTTACCTGCAAATGCAATGCAAAACAATGTTTAAACCATGTGTGATGTTATTAGAAGCACACAATACAAACCTTTACGTTCTAATGAAAGTATATCGCAAATACTTTTCAATGATTTTGTATCGATTTTTTTGATGGCATCAAATTTCTTTTTATAATCTGTAGAGTCCTTTTCAAATTCAAAACCAGCAAACGAGCGTAAATTCTTTTTCACCACATTATTTTTACCTTGTGTGCCAAAACAGATCTAAAAATTTGAAAATAATGGAGCATTACAAACCAAAAAACAACGAAAATTATTTTGAAATATAGACGCATTGGACTTATTAGCGTACCGCATGTAATGTTTGTAAACCATCAACGCGTGTCTTATTGATATTCTCATTAATTTTGTCGATTTCAGCTAAAGCCACAACACTCTCATCATCTTCATCCTCCTCCTTATTTGCACCCTCTTTATCATCACCTTTATCGCCGCTCCCTCCTTTCTTTTCCTTGTTCTTTTCATCTTTGACGACATCCTTTGATGATTTCTTTTTATCAGCTGCTGACACTGTACCATTCTTTTCCTTAGCATCAGTCTTCTTTGTGTCAGCGCCATCTGCTACATCATTTTTGCCAGTGTCATCATCCGCACTAGCACCACCATTATCATTACCAGCAGCAGCAGCAGTAGCATCGGCAGTAACTGGAATCGATTTCTTTTCATCGGACTTATCATCATTTACTTTAGTTTTGGATTTTATGTCATCATCTGTTTTAAGATCATCCTTCTTTTTATCTATTGGTGCAGCATCTAGTTTTAGATAAGAAATAAAGAAATTTATTTCAAAATGTAATTTTATTATAAAAATTTAAATATATTAAAAAAAAATTTTTGTATGAAAACTTTTATAAAAAAAAAAAGGAAAAGTATATAACTTTTTTTATAAACTGATATTTTTTTATAAAAATTTTGAAATTTGTTTTTATTGAAAAATGTAAAAAAAAATTTTTATAGAAAAATGTTAAATTTATTTTATAAAAAAAAGTTAAATTTTTTTTATAAAAAATGTTTTTAATTTTTTTACAAAAAAAAATTTTTCAATTTTTTATAAAAAATATATATAAAAAAATTGTTTATAAAAAAATTAAATTTTTGTTTATAAAAAATGTCAAATTATTTATTAAAAAAATGTCTTCATGTTTGGGAAGTTTAACAGTCTCAAATGGGAGACGAGATAAACAATGAAATCATGAATTTTCATATACCTTGGACATTACTGTACAAAACCATATTGTTCAGGGTTTAGCATGAACAAATTCCAAGGTGTACCACCACAACAACCCTTATTATTAAATTAGTTAAACAAGTGTCAAAAGTACTTCTTTTTTTTTCAACACAATCAATCAAATCAAATCAAACAAACTAACTACTTTTATTAACACCTAAACATTAATTAGAAATCTCTAGTCAATGTAGTTAAGTGTCACGAGACGACGTCACACACAAAGGCTATGGCGGGATTTGAACTCATATACATGCCGCTGTATAGGGAAAAAGCGCGCGCATAGAATACGCATACACACACGCTAGCACGCATGACTAACATTGTAGCTATGGAAATTGTGTCAAAAGCATGTTTTTACTTTTCTTGCTGTTTACTTCTATAAAAGCAACAATTTTAAGCCACTTTTCGTTCTCTCGTATTGTTCTCTTTATATCATTATAATTAGTGTGACCAGATCATTTTATTTGTTTCATACAAGTTAAAGATTGTAATTCATCCTAAAAGGAATTTTTTCATATGAAATCATAAATAGACGAATAAAAGACAAAAAGAATTGATGTTTTATATACAAAATAAACAGACTCAACTGCTCAACTGCATTTTGAAGCAATAAAAAATTTATCGTAAATTCTTCACAGCAAGAAGTTGTCATGAGTTGCATTCGATTTTAGATCTTCACTAGTTATTGAAGATCGAATATCAAATTTTCGCTGAGTAGCGAGTTTTCTGTAGAACAGAATTATGTTTTCATTGATGTAGCAAAGTGTATGAAATTGTTGAAAATGTAAGTATTCAGCGTGCGACTGAACACTAATTTAAACGAATTTTTATTAATTTCGTGATTTCACTGATGGTAGAAAATCCATCTAAGTCTAATGAAATTCACAATAGCGCTATTCTTCATCCAATATAGTCGATTCTAACTTCTAGATGATTTTAACTCTGGCTATAACTATGGGTCATTGTATATACTATATAGCATAATAAAAAAAATAGTGGTGAAATTAACATTTCTTTCTGGAGAGTTGCCTTTAAAGTGAATGGATTTCAATATTGAAATAAATATAAAATGACTTTTGAGAAAGTAGACGTCAATTTCGCTTATCACTTTCTTATTACACTATTGCCCATATTTTTAGATAAATTTAAGTCATCCTAAAGTTAGAATCACCTTGTTTGACATATTTTCCCTATGATATGACTATACATATGACTATAATAGTTCACTAAATTTTACAAAAATTTAAAATACAATTAGTTTGAGATGCGACATTCGAAGCAATGGTAACAAAAACCATATAGTATGTAAAATTGCATATATTTAATTTGATGTTTCAAAACATATTCTTTCAGAAATTTAATAACAAATTATTAGTTTTTTAACGTTCAATTTGTCTCGAAATATTTTAATCCCTGCTTAAACATGTTTATTTTTTGTAATTTATGCTTATTAAATTTTACAATGTTGACAAAACTGCGTAATTTTTATACAAATTTATCTAATCAACTTGATTACTTTGGTATACTAACGCGAAATCATTTCGTGTCTGTCTGCAAGATGATGTTACTCTTTTTTATACTCTCAAATTATTATTTTGTATTGAAAACAATTCACAGCTGTGTGCGTAATATCGGGCTGACTATGAAAAATATTTGCAATATTAAAACAATTTTTGTCACGTTTAATTCCATTCTAATATTTTTTCAGTAATGTTGAAAATTTTATTTCATAAAAAGATTCCATTATAAAAATTTTCAATAATAATGCACCACGGGCCAAACAGCTCATCTTTTTTTGGGCCGTATAGCTAAATATTGCGTGCATTACACCGAAAGTGTCATGGTTAGAGGCTAATCATAGTGAAATGACATATGAAGAGTGTATAGCGTGTAATTTGGGTGTGATTAATAAATACGCACTTTGTATGGAGCAAATTGAAATAAGCAGCACTAACGGACTCAAATAATGACAAATAATTGAACAAACTATTTTATTTAGTGAATGAATGTATTGAAAATTAGGAAAAACCCCCTGACGGATCCAACAGTCACCACAGAATGTACTCAATAAGCTCACATTTAACATTACAAACGAAAATAAAATAAATATTTACATGAAAATAATTATACGACCGATGCTGAGCTGATTATGCATACGCGACTTTTGAAAACTTCAACTATCTTTTAATTATTCATACTACTCTGGCCACACTAAAATATTTTTGCATATGTTCACTCTCCTGACTCCACAGTAAGCATTTACATTCTATATTTCTCAATTTCTCTAGAATGTTATCAGCGCGAAAGTTATTCGCGATAGCCGCTTTAATTTTTTTAAATTGCATACCTGCATCTTCTCCATCTTTTTTATCATCGTTTACTATTTCATTAGACTTTTTATCATTTTCATCATTTACTCCACCATCAGCATTAACTTTATCATCGGTTGTTGCCGCAGTATCTATTTTATCGTTTTCTGTTGATTTCTCTGGGGTGACAGAAGCAGCAGCAGCACCAGAGCCTGTTGTTGCTACTGTTTCTTTGGCTGCAGCCGCCGTCGCCGTTGCTGCTGCTGCAGCTGTGGTATCCTCTGTTGTTTTCTTTTCTGTATCCTAAAAATAAAAAAATAATATTATTTAATAATATATGGAGAATATGAAAAATATATTATGAATAAAATATTCCCACCATTTTAATGCAAGAAATATTTAGAAGGAAGATATCAAACCATATGCAGGTGCCTATGGAAACTCACAGTAATGTACACATAGATGACGTAGTCAAAAAAATTATACTTTATATTATTTTTGTGTGTTTTAAGACCTATTCGCTAGTAGTGTGCTATCGAAGAATCATAAATTTTAATAGTTCATTTTAATGGACGTTGAAACATGCATACATACGTACATATTTGTTATTAACGCCACCTCACCTGAAACTCTCAATTGAATTTTCTTTTTAAATCTACCTTTCTCTACGAACGTCTCTTCGGCTCGCACTCTCTATTCATGCGGCTGATTTATGCACATAAAAATTTTCGGCCATTTCCAAAATACACCTACTTATGTAATTTATCAATTAACAAGTTAATTAATATTAAATAGGCAAAAACCAGTAATTTTACACTCTTATTGTTGCTTTATTCTACAGTACTTCCTTTTAATCACGCATGCTATTATTGTAACGAGTTCATTCATTCATTTCTTCGCCTTTGTTTTTCTTGTTTTTCGCCTTCCCACAGACATTCTTCATCGAATGCGCTATACTCGCTTTCGTTTAATCGTTCGCTCGCTCTCTCTCTATCTATCTATCTATCTTTCACCCTATCAATCGCACATCCATCCATACACAAGTCTCACATAGTCGAATTAAGTAAATGCGAATTGCAAATGAATTCATCTCATTCGCGGCCGCCGTGGCTACCGCTGCCGAAGGAAATTTATGAAAATTAAGAAAAAGACAAACATACAAACGCACACATAAACCCACTAAATGAACCGACGCCATGTTTATACAGCACAAAAGCAAAAGCGAAGAAAGCGAAAAATTCACCGAATGTGTGACGCGCTCGAATTTTTTCTTTCACAATTTTCACCATGAAACACTTGAAAATCACATTGAATTTTATATTACCGAAGCAGCACTATATCTAATGGAACTTTTTAAATAACTTTTACCAATTTACATACCATATTTTCAATGTTTTTCTCTTTTTCTGCATCAGCCGACATGCTTATGGAAAATAGTCAACTTGTGTACTTTTTTTTTGTGTCATATATTTTATCCAGCGAATTCCTATCAGAGTTGTATTTAATCGGTTTGATTAGCGTTTATTGCAGAGTTGTATGTGCTGCTTGAAATATAGATTGAAAATTGAATAGATTTAGGAAATTTCTAAATAAAATTCGATATAATATTAAGAATTATAATATCAAATATAATTAATAATATAATTTTTATATCATTCAAATTTTATGCTTAAAATTTTCAATGTCATTGGTCGTTAATTTGATAGGGCTCCTAGAAATGCAACTCTAAATTTAAATATATTTTTAATAAACGGGAATATTTGTATGAGATAATGAAAAATGAATGTGCAATATGGCATCAGCGATGAACTGAAATGAATATTTGAAAAATTTGTAATAGATTTGCTTATCTAACAGGAAATGGTAACTTTTAAATGGACAATTCAGTTTGGCGTGAAGTGTTAATATTCAAATTTTGGATTTAATTGCTATCAATAACATTGTGGAAAAACGAAGGCGGCCAACTGAGGAAAAGCACATTCAAGCAATAGATCAATCAATAACAGTGCTACCTTTCAATGAGTAAATATCATCTATTGTGAATACCAATCACTAATTTAAATAAGAATTTATATATATATATATATATATATATATATATATATATATATATATATATATATATATATATATATATATATATATATATATATATTCTAACATAGTTCACCGCATACAAATTCAACGGCTGATTGAAAGACCAACACTCCAGTGAAAGCACCTGACACTGGAGAAATTTCCAGGCTTGAAATTTATAAATTTGCGCGAGCTAGCGAAGGGCAGAAACAACTGGCGAAGCATTTTATATTTGATCAAAATCGGTTGTGATTATCAGATAAAAAGCTGTATATTTTAATATTCATTAAATTTATGCAAAGGTTTTTTGTTGCTTTATATTAACTTCATGTATACACTTTATTTCAAAGCTTAATACTATGTGTATATTTATAAAAATTAATATTAAACAGTTTAATTTCGAAAGTGCTTCTTGTTTTTATAGCAAATACTGCTTTGCTAGTGCACGTAAAAATCGTGTTTTCCGTATAGCAGCTGCTTCACGTTTTATTTCCTCATTATTATTTGCATTGAGTTCGAGTGTGCCCATTATTGAAATCTAAAAAAAAAAAAAAAATTATATAGAGTATTGAATATATAATATATATGTTAAACTTACTGCATCTAATTTTCGACTATGTTCACCCTTTTTGGCATGCAAATTAATAATAAATTCCAATAATGTTGTATCCCATATACAATTATAATATGCATCCATGGCATCGGTAAAATTTGATGATTTCTCAGTAAGATTTTTAAATACAATAGCATAATCGATTTCGTCCAAAAACTTGAAAGATAATATTAGAAAAAAAAAAAAAAACCAATTAAATACAATAAACAATTTTTAATAAATATAATTGTATACCTGACACAATACAGTAGCTTGCATATGACAGCCTAAATTCGATGAGCAACGTATCATTTTACGTATAACATAATCATCGGCAACATTACGCTGCAGTGGTATAGTACAATATTCAGTGCCGGTAATGAGTGCATTAACATAACAACGCATTGCAGCCTCATTATTGCCAATTGCTATCAAATACAAGGAGTTAAAAATATATCAATACCTTTCATAAAAAAAATTTTTTAGCTAATATGCTTACCCAATTCCAAATCACCTTTCATTTTCAACCAAGCTATGCTTTGTGGATAATATTTTAACGCTTCCGTTAGCAACCAGTGCAGAGTTTCACTTACCGAACGTATGCTATAGCCTAATGGGCTACGGAAAACAGAATATATTTTATTAAAAATATTTGATGATAATAATGCAAACATACTTGCTAATACTAGTTGGCCACAATTGCATATATTCACCATTTAAATCATGATTAGGATCATCTTTTAGAATATTATGTATTTTGCCAAGCATTGATATGGCTAATGAGAAAATGGTCTGATGTCGTATGCGTTTGAGGAACGGTTGCAAGCTCGTTGATACAGCCAAATTAGGTGAATTTCGTGAACTACCTGCGCCACCACCAGCACCTCCTGGACCACTACCACTGCCACCGCTGCCACCACCACCACTATTATTACCACCACCCGCACCACCTCCACCACCACCGCCACCACCACCACGTTTGGATGTATTCGTAAACATTGATAGTACAATGTCCCATGCATCACGACATATTTTCTTAGGCCCTTTCATTTTTTCCATATCCAAAAAGGTTGCTGCAAATGCTATTGATAATTCCAATTGTGGCAAACGTTTGTCGAGAAACATTAACGTATTCCAATCATTTAAATTGAGCAACATCAGAGCACAGCTATCAATAATCTGTGAGTAAAAGTGATTAATTAATTAATTGATACTCGTATTATTCTTTAGTAGGTTCTACCTCTATGCGTGGTATAATATTATCACCATTTTGTAATGAACTTAAGCATTGCTTACAACGATTACCCAACAATTGTAGATCGAGAGTTTTGCGATTCCATTCATCTAAACATTGTGTTATCTGTATGAGTAATATCTCCCAATTCACCAGTTTACCCAATTTCGATATAATCGAAGCATTTGAAAGTTCTTGACGTTGTGTTTCCGATTTCAGAACACTAAGCATTGAGACGGCGCCAATGTAATCCTGAAAAATGAATAGAGTTTCTTAAAGAATAAATAAATATTTCACCAAAGGACCGAATTTACATTTTTTGCAGTCAACTCCCGTGCTTTTCCCAATAGTACATATGCAAAATCCTGCAAAAAACCACGTTGCATTGACATTAGCAATGATTTGATTGGTGTTGCTATCTCCCAACTCGGATTAACTGTCCATAATGGTTTAGTCGGATTTGTTGCGGCCAATTTAACCAGCAATTTACGTACTGTATTCGCATTGGTACAGGAAATCAATTGACGTTCCAATGAACCGATCTCAATACGTGGCACTGATGAATGAATAAACGATATTAGTTAAAAATTATATAAATATGATATTGATATACATTTTGAATTAAATTTCCATTCATGTAATGTTGCTAATGGTGGTACTATTATGTCTTCATCTTCAATTTGACGTCGCAAATCGTCCAATTCGATTTGGGTGAAAATATCTAATTTTTGTAATTGTTGCAGCAGTGGTTTACCATCTAGCAAATTCAGTATACAATTTATTAAGAAATTTTTAATAGCATTACGTTCACTGCAGTTGCAATGTGGCCAAACATAAACAATTCCCTATGGAAATAGTTGAAAAATCCGTATTAAAACTTGCAAAGCTCAAGCATTAGTGTTTACTTACTTCAATAATCGGTGGCAAACAATTCATTTGACGATATTTTTCAAAATAATCAACACTTGCAAATATATTACCCTCTTCGAAGATACTACGTATAACATTTAGAGCTGCTACATTCATTTCCAATGTACGCGATTCATTTAGTAGACCCTGTGATATTGCCCCCTCAATGTCCAACTCTAAAATACGTCGATTCACTAATGGTATTTCACGCATACGATTATCCAATTGTAATATTTCAATTATATCCTTTTTGAAAGAGGAGAGAGAAGCATTGTAATATAGAAAAATATGAATATGCATACAGATTCAAACCTTATATTCCGATAATTGTGATAAATTAAATCGTTCCATTAGTGTTATGTCTTGCAAACTCACACCACATGCCATTAAGTAACCCTCCAATTCATCCTCATTCAAATGACAAAATAAATAACTTCTTTGTCCTTTCGTCAACATTGTTGTCGGCTGTTTTTGATATTCCATTTTCATATCATTCAAATTTTTGCGACATTCATTTACGGCTTCCCGAGCCAAACGATATCGTTTAGTGTACATATAGAAATTGACCAAATCAAAATAGATTTGTGCACGCAATTCAGCATTTGATATTAGCTTCATTGCCTCAAAATTCTGTTGTGTATTATCACTATTCGGATGCAATGCCAGGAAGGTGTCATAAGTAAATACATAAAATGGTTGTGTTGATTTACACAAATCTTCCAGATAGGTAATGCTGTTTACTGGCGAAATTTCTGGAGCAAAGAACTGATGCATTGGTTCCATTGGCACGAACCTATGATGAGGAATAAGGAAACGACATTTTTAAATTGATAAAAATAAATATAGGTAAATAATTCATTTTTACATGTTTCCCATAGTTGGACGTGCTGCCTTCATGGCAATATCTTTGAGTATTTGTAAACGCAATACCCAACGATGATAGAATGTCAAGGCGAAACGTGCAGCATTCTCATTGCCATCAGATGCTGAAATATATAATGAATCAATTCAATTTAGCTTGCTGCCTTCATTTGCATCACATCACAAATATACAAATACTCACTAACTACCATTTTAAAATCTGCTGGTAATGGTATTGTAACAAGTTTGCCAAATGAAATTGTACATAAATCACGTAATAAATACAACTGCTTCGGTATAGTTAAACATTTTTCGAGCACATCTAAAAAGGAAAGGTATATCATAAATATGAAATATGCGTCTACATTATCGATATTATACCTAAATTCCATTTAAGCCATGTAGCAACTTTTAATGCTAAAATCTTTAATGCCAATTGTTTACGTGATATTCTCAAGCATTCGGCGCCCTCAGGAACGACTTGCAACGTACCCACTGTACCTGTACCTGGTGTTATTGGTATACCGCCGGGTACATTTTCACTTTCAGGTGTTGATATATCGTATTGTGCCATCACTGTATCCGGAGCCATAGATATGAATTGCGTTAATAATTCCATAGCAGTCGGTTCTGTAGATTAAGTAAGATAAATTAGATAATATTTGTCATTTCATTCAGCTTCCTTTTACCTACCTGGATTTGATTTTGTCAAATGTTTTGTTATCAATTGCGGATCGAGAAGAAATTCAAACCATAGCACTATTTCAGCTGCCAGTGGTACAGCTTTGGGACGTAACGGATCTTCCATTCTGATTGTTAAACTTATATATACAAAATTATTAATTATTTCTTTATTCTTATATTCATTTATTGAATTGTTTTCCAATTTATAAGATTTTCAGTTGACGTTCATAATTAAAATATTGTGAACAGCTGTTTAGCTGCGTTGTTCAACGAAATGTCAGTTTACCGGTAACCGTACTGAATTGCCAACTACTTAAATGTATTTGTGCTATAGGATGATATTTATTAACATTTATTAACATTTAATAACATGATGAATGCTCTAGCGAGAGTTACAAAAATCAAATGCGTAATTATTTTATTCAAATAAATTTTACGTTAAAAATAATTTGATAATAATAGAGTGGCTGTCTATTCCTTTATGTGACGGCAGAGCAAAAGCAGAGAGAGCAGAGAAGGAATAAATTTACTATAAGGAGCAACAACAACGTGTTCGTTTTTTTACATTCTACTTTTCTGTTCCTTTACATTGAATATCAACACGTGCTATTACTTGCTGATATTTCTGATTGCCTGATACACGGCATCGGGTGCTTCGATAGAACGATGCCTTTATGCCTTCGTTCTTTGTCAAAATTACTGAAATTTTATTAAATTTAATATTATAATACAATAGTAAAAATTCTTTATAAAAAATTCTATATATAAAATTCATTCATAAAAATATTTACTATTATGTGATCTTATTTCAGTATATGTTAATTTACATAATTTTTCTCCTGGTCATGGCATTGCTCTCTTCAAAATCTCTGTATACTACAACTCTATTAAGTGACCCTGATAGTTGTAATCAGAAATAAGCTGAAAAGCTAAATTAGGACTTTTCTAGTATTTCACGTACTCTGATATAACTGACAGCTACGGAAAAAACGGTGTAAGCTGGCCCAATCAATACAGCGGATACAAAATCACCTGATTCTTTTAAGCGTACTATACAATTTTCGTATTTGTATACATTTAGTGTTTGATTTGTATGAAATTGTAATTTATTTAAATGAAATATGTATATAGCACTTTTATTATACATTCAATAACTATTTGAACATCCATTTAATGCAATATTTAATATTTTTTTGAATTTTATAATAATTATTATTGATAAAATGCAACCCTGTTTGCCACACGTACGCTAAAGATAAAAGTTGCCCATTTTTTATGCATTGTGAGGAGGACACGGAGTGATTAGGCATAAATTCATACAAATTCATGTATTTTAACTCAGTTGTCTGTAGTGTATGACGGATTGGCATATATAAAGTATTCTATGGGCTTCTGCTAAAAGTTCTGAAAAGTGGTGTCACAAGGGTTCCGCTGTTCGGAATCCGTTAATATAAGCAGGTCCCTTCTAATATTTAATTAATTCGAATTAACTAGGGCATTAACTGCAGCTAATCCGCATTAACTCTATGAGTTAATTCTCAAAGTAAAAGAGGATTAGAGCAATTTGCGATGGCAGCACTGCTGAAAATTTTCTATTGTGAATTTTTCTCGATCCATTTTACAAAATATTAGATGTGTTCGCTTGTAAATAACTTTCAGCAATTGTTAATAGTTTTCAACATGAAAAGCGTTGGCGAACAAATAAATCCAGCTATCAATTACGAACTGTGAATGTCAATTTATAAGTTTCTGATAGTTTTCAGTTCACATACTTCTTGTAGATTTTCTCATATCGAGGGTGACAGATGACAAAAATTGATAGTGATAGTAATGTAAGTGAGCAGACCTAATAAAACAGCAATCAGCCGTTTAGTTAATCCGCAATACTGCCGTCTGTCATGTTAATATTATTTTCGGATTAAGTGCGCCGGTAATCCGGATTAACGCTGCCGTCTGTCTAGGCTATTATAGCCTATCAGAAACTTGTAAATTGTCATTCACAGTTCGTAATTGACAGCTGGATTTATTTTTTCGCCAACGCCTTTCATGTTGAAAACTGTTAACAATTGTTGAAAGTTTTTTACAAGCGAACACACCTAATATTTTGTAAAATGGATGGAGAAAAATTCACAATAGACAATTTTCAGCAGTGTTGCCATCGCAAATTGCCCTAATCCTCTTTTATTTTGATAATTAACTCATAGAGTTAATGCGGATTAGCTGCAGTTAATGCCCGAGTTAATTCGAATTAACTCGGTAATCCGGAATTAGGCTGCCGCCTGTCTAGACTATAAGGCTGTCTAAAATTTAGCACGCACAATTGTACTAGAAGCGAAACCCAGCCAAAAAGCCACATATTTATTTATTTACTTTTTTTAAATTTTTTGTCAAACAAATCGATTTTAACTTGATGATCTGAATTTTGATATTATGGGTTTTAGTTTCAAAAAGTAATGATTATTAGATCACAACACATTTTTTTTTGAGTAAAAAAATACAGAAATTACGTTGGTGTTTTATATTTTTGAAAATAATAGATACTTTATCCATCGTTGGTTGATTACAAGAGACTGTTCTTGCACATTTTTAAGATTGACGTGTTTCTTAATAAATTTTCATTTCCAGTTGTGTTTGCATCAGAAACACAAATATCTTTCAACAGTTCTCAAGTACTTTGATGATAATGAAATAAATTTGTATTGCCAACAAAGAATACTGAAGGTTCTAAGGTGTTCTAAAGTTGCCACATAGTGACAGAAGGCTTCCCAGACCAATATACTCGTAGGTCTACTATCGAAATTGCATTTCGATCATACTCATGCTTAGATGAAGGAATTTTCTAATATTATATCAAAAATTGGAAAACACTGAAAAGTCTATTCGCATCATTTAAAAAAACAAACGAAACTTTAGTAAAAATAAAGCAAGTTGGCAGAAAAAGGTTAGTTGGTTATTAGAGGGTTGTATTGCACTGCGACCCTAGGTCTATTGTGCACCCCATCATGGGCTAGAGTATTTCTCTAAGTGTAGCATAAGGAAGTTTAGTATAGATCCTACCCTAATGAACTTCAGCAGATTTTCCGGTATTATAAATTCCCCGAAGTTGTCGTTGGATGCCATTTTGCTGTGCAAAATGTATATAGTTTATGTTGGTGCTCCTGATGATGCGGATGTAGCTATGATAAAATTGTTGAAATGAGCTAGCAATTGCTGGTGTTGCTGAAAGCAACGATGGCTGTGTGATTGATGATTGTGGCTTCTTACCATTCAATTTTGTAGCCGTAGTATGATTTCACTCATCGAGACCCAATCGTAGTGGAACGTCTATTTACTTTACCAACTACACTGTCGGACAAAATAAAGTGCAAAGTAAAATGAAAAAATTCAATGTAGCTTAAATTTTTTTTTATATATTTTTATTAAAAAACGAAAACAGAAATAGTTTATATACTTCAATAACATAAATTAAAAAACAAAAAATGGGAATTCATTCTCTGAAATATAGCACAAGGATAAAAATAGTATCTCATTGTCAAATTATATTAGACAAAATAAAGTCCAAACTAAAATTTTCAACTTCAATTATTAAAAAAAAAAAATATAAGTTAGTATTTTGTATGGCCTCCTTTATTTTTAATTACCTCAGCCAATCCTTTTGGAATACTTGTTACTAAATTTTTCAATGTATCCTTCTATATTTCTTTCCACTCCTTCTGCATGCTTTCCCAAAACGATTTTAAGTTAGTACGAGAGTTAAAAGGAATTTTATCATCTAAAATGGTCCACAAATGTTCAATCGGATTTAGATCCGGTGATTGTGGAGGCCATTCTAATTTTTCAATTCCATTTTCATGAAAATACTTAGTTGCGATCTTGCATGTGTGCTTGGGATCATTATCCTGTTGAAATATAAAATCACCCAAACTCATTTCCTCAGCACTTCTTCCTAGGTTGGCCATCAAAATGTTGACATAATGCTCTCCAGTCATTTTGGTATCTATTTTGACAATTTGTCCTACACCGCTTGAGGAAAAACAACCCCACACCATCAGAGAACCTCCACCGTGTTTAACTGTGTGCGAAACGTTCTTCGAGTTCAGTCTCTGCGAAGGCTCACACCATACTCGCTTTCGTCTTTTTGAGTTTTTTAACTCAAATTTAGACTCGTCAGACCAAATAATGCGATTCCAGAAGGATTCTGGCATGGAAATATAGTTTTTTGCAAACTCAAGCCGTTTTTTTTATGTTTGCAGGTCGAAGGAGAGGCTTTTTCTTCGCATAGTAACTCTTTAATCCTTTTTCGTTGAGCCACCTTTGTACTGTTCGTGAAGAAATATCCAAATTGGTTAATTCTTTTATTTCCCTTGCTGAGTTCAAAGGACCTTTTTTGGCAAGAATTAAAATTTGTCTGTCATCCTGTGCTGTTGTCTTGCGTTTTCTTCCGCAGAATTTCTTTAAACTTTCATTCGTTCCCAAAATTCGATGTTTTTCAACAATTTTTCTGGCTCCAGATATTGATATTTTATATTTTGCTGATAGCTCTTTATACCCATTGCCATTATTACGGTCCTTGATCAGCGTATCCTTGACATCCTTCGACAACGGCTTCATTTTGCAAATCTTCACAATCTATTAATCCATATTCTAATTATTTTTATGCCACACACTATTTTAATTCATAAAAATGCATTACCTTTAAATTTCCGGTGTAAATCAATGAAAAGTAGAAAAAATTATTTAATTATTCTCAGCGAAATTGCACTTTGCACTTTATTTTGTCCGACAATGAAACAAGTAACACTACTCTTTGCATGTATAGCTAAAAATAATCAAGAGTGTGTATAATTTTTTTTTTCATTTGTACACTTTTGGGGAATCCCCCAATTAGAAAATAATATTTAACAGGGATGCAACTATTAATTGAGTACAAAATATTCAAAATAATTTCGGCATAAAGGGTTTGCACTTTATTTTGTCCGACAGTGTATATGCATTTAAATGCCTTTTAAATTTTTTAATACGTTCACAACGCTCACAAAACACTTAATTGACGATTGCGTTTGGTCGCGGACCGATGAAAGGATAATAAGATTTTCCAGCTTTCATTGCGTATTCGCAAGAATGCAAATAGACAATAGTTTTTAACCCACAGTGCCTGTCACTGTACGATAATAGATGTCCTTTTTCTATACTTTGTGTTCTCAATCACATTAATTTAATAGTTCCATACAAAATTGTTAAAACTTACTTAATAAAGTCAAAAATATAGAATATTGGAATATGTTACGTTCTACTTTTTTGCCTATTTGTCAAACAAGCTCGCGCACAACACTTCACCATACTTGCTAAAAGAGTTTTCCTCGTGATTATTGACCTTTTTCCAGATTATTTTTTACCACGTGCACTCCATGCCGTTATAATTCGAGAAATTTCTCAAGGAATATTATACACTTTTTTTTTTTAAATACTAAGAATTTATAGAATCTTTCTACCATTCATAGAAACTCACAATAAGTATTCAAATCTTACAAACTAAATTAAAATTATGTGATATTCCCGTTGTTCAATCACAATTTGTTGAATCGCGAGGCTTAGCAATTACACAGCGTATTCAATGTGCCATTTCTTTATAGTCGTCGATGGCCTGTGCTCACTTGTTGCCTAGCAAGGGGATTCGGATGGTTGTGTAATTTTTGAATGTAGCTTCTGCAGGACTTTGCAACTTCCTCAGAAATTGTGGGTACATTCAAATCTCGATGGATGTTAACGTTCCTCATATACTAAGACGCGTTTACAATAATTCGCAGGCACTTGGATTGTATTCGCTGCAATATTTCGATATCTGAGGGATATGCGGTGCCCCATAACTGAATACCATAAGTACAGATTGGCTTCAGGATTGCTTTATATAATAGCACTTTGTACTTTTGTGTAGCAGCCACCATAACTGATTAATTTTAAGCTTGACCTGAGTTTTCTTTGCCTCTATGTGATTGTTCCAGGTCCGCCTTCTGTCGAGGTGAATACCCAAATACTTTGTTGAGGAACACTGTGGAACTGATTGGCCATTTATTTTAAGTGGGGGACATGTATATAGCCTTAGAGTGAAGGTTACATGTACGCTCTTTGCTTCATTGACTTTTATGCGCCATTTTGCTAACCAGATTTCGAGAGAATCGACATGAGTCTGCAGGAGTTTAGTAGCTTCTATGGGGTTAGAGCGAGAGCACAATATTGCCGTATCATTGCAAAGGTCGATATGAATGTATAGTTATTGTTGGGCATATCTGAAGTGTATAAGAGATACAGTAAGGGGCATAAAACGCTTCCTTGAGGAACGCCAGCATGAATATCCAATGGACTTGTTGTATAATCCTCGTGATGTACGAGAAATTGTGTTTTCGTGAGATAGCCACTAAGCAATGAGGAGACATTTGCAGGCAGTAATAGTTTGAGTTTGTAAATAAGGCCATCGTGCCATACTTTATCGAAAGCTTAAGTGATATCAAGAAAGACATCTGAGCAATACTTTTTTTCTTCAAAAGTGTTCCTTATCAGAGTTACAATGCCGTGGACTCTATTGTGCCGTGCTGTTTTCTAAATCCAAACTGATGTTGGGGAATCAGTTGGTTGAGATTAATAAATGGAGTTATATCCATAACAAGTAGCTTTTCGAATACTTTAGAGAGTAGAGGCAGGAGGCTGATAGCTCTGTACGATGCAACTTTTGTAGGGTCTTTTCCTGGTTTTGCTATCATAATAATTTTTGAAGTTTTCCAGCATTTGGGATAGTGTTTAATACGAAGGATAGCATTGAAGAGGTAGCTCTTTTATCATTTTACCGGTAATTTTATCTGGATCAGGTAATTTTTTGGGTTTAAATCTTAATAAATTGCTTTGAATATGTCCTTTTTTTAATTTTGAGCGTTATTGAGGAAGGTTGAGAACTTAATTTTGGTAATGAGGACTCTTCTCACAGTTGCTTCTAGCCCAATTACCGTCTCAAACGGATGGGGGAATCAGTGAGAATTGGCAAAGGAAACACAAATTTAATAAACCGGACAATAATCTTTCTAGAATGTATAAACGTAAAAAAGGCTCGAACATCAGCTCAGTCGCAAGAATGATAGAAGGATAGATTATGTATTGCACAGGTCACTTATTTTTTTTTTTGAACGAGTGTGACAACCAACTGATGGGATATGACGTCACAGTAGAAACTATTTATGTGAATAAAGTGTTAAATCTAAGTAATGGATAGTTTATTTTTAATATTTGAAATAAGTCAAAAGAAATCTAGATAAATGAAGTGTGATGTGGAAGATTGAAACAAAAAAATACCAAGCTCCGGAAAGTATGTTTAAGTTTTTGCCAGAAGAAAAAATGAATCAGTTGATTACCTTCATTTGCATGCACCATTTGCCAAGTGAAGCCTTTGCTGATGAGATGTAATATCGACAAGCTAATTTATATTTCATTTCATTTCTGATTTGGAAAGCTCGCAGTTACTTCTCTCAAGTACTTTTAAATTACCATAAAGACATCTAAATTAAACCGGGTCGATACCTATACAATGGAATAAACTTTAAAATTGCCCCCTCCCCTAGTTTGAAAATTTACTTCGAGGGGATTTTAAGTTCATAAAAAATTTCGTCCTTGGCGAGTCCTAAAAACACCCGAATTCAAGTTTTATTCACAACTCTTTTAATAACAACTCTATTCCAAAGTGTGATATATTATTGAAAAGATTATTTTTAGTACTGCTTAACCTTCTTCGGAAAAAAATACATCGCTTACTGAAACGTTTAAAGTTGTATTTAATGGGGCAGAAATTAAGTTATTTGAACTTAGTGGGTTAAGGAGGCATTCTAGAGTAAGAGGATCTAAAAAAAATTATATTTTCAATGATATATTACACTTTAGAATCAAGCAATAAATTAAAGAGTTATGAAGAAAACTTGATTTTGGCTGTTTTTAGGACTCAACAAGGACAAACGTTTTTATGATCATAAAATCCTTTCAAATGATACTTTCGAACTAGGAGGGGTAATTAGGAACTTATTTTTGTGACCCATACGTGATAGTATACTACAAAGGTACCATCATTAACTCTATCAATGTAGTTCCCCTATGCAGCAGCATTTTCGACAAACAAATTCCGTAATGAAATCTATGGAACTGCGTTTCAATATAGAGCCAATTCTTGACTTCAATCACTTGGTTGAATGAGCTGAGGATCAGGTGGTTTAGCAAAGTCAACAGAAACGACGATGGCCCGACGATGGAAGCAATTAACGGAGACAGTTTGCTCATAACAAGCAACTATGTGAAAAACAAATTGAGCAAGCTTCCCATTATAATTGCAATATTAAAATAATATTGCAATTATAATTGCAATATTAAAAAATTAATAAATTATTTTTTAAAATAAGAAAATTAAATAAAGAATTCGAAGAAAACGTCTACAATAGAAAGAGAAAGCTTACCACAAAAATGAAATAATAAATAAAATGTTTTCCTTAATTGATTAGATTTCTCACTATATTAACTGATGGCTTATATTTTGTGCGTCCTGTGTGTACAAATTTTGTTTACATTTTTTATACACACACGCTATGTCATCTGTGTGTAAAGTAATCAGCTGATTTTTCTTACAATATGGCGAATTTTAACTTGTTGTGATCTCTGATTGATTCATGTGCATAATCTTTCCATCATTCTTGTCCCAGTCAAATGGTCGCCGTTTCAACGATCATTGTTGCAGCAAGTATGCGCAAACCTTGAGAATGAAACGTCGTTAGGGAAATGTTGATCGGCAATACTTCTGGTGTAAACCTCAACCTATAAAGTATGTAAAAGAGCGAAGAAGCCAGCTGGCTTTTTTTATACTAATTAGTTTCTGAAATTATTCCAAAGGTTGAATTTTTATTTCTATTAAATTTTTGTTGGAATTGAGTCGACCGTAGTTCATAGTTCAGACCAATAAGTCACCAGTCTAGGATCACATCGTTTACCTTCAGAGGATATGGAAAATAGGCATATATTTAATCCGTCTATAGGAATACAAACGAGAGAAATTACAGGTTAAATAAATGCTGCCTTTTTGCTTTTCCATTTTTCTTACTATTATAATGTATTTTATGTGTTTATAAATGCGCACATTTTACTATAAATTGAATTGAAAAAAAAAACAGAAGAAACTTAACGAAAAATATATTTTGTGACATTTAACAACAATACAAATTTGTATATATGTATTTATTTAAATTGCACATACTCGTATATACTCGCATATGATGACTGTAGAAATCCATTCGATTCAATTCGATACGATTCGAATCGATTCTTCACTTATGAAATATTCAAATTTTTCACCTCGATTTGAATTACAACAAAATTGAAGTAAAAACAGAAAAGAAATTAAATAAAACATTAACAAGTAAATGGCTGCAACAATTTCCTAATGAACCACAAATTTTGAAGAGCACCAATAACAACAACAATAACAACTACAAGCATATTAAATAGAGAACTGAATAGCCAACTGAAATAAATGCATTTCATTATCGCTACGAAACGACTATTAAAAAGACCATGGCGACAACAATGGCGATCGACTTAATTATCGTCAAGCGAATGAAAACAACACCGAGAGGAACAATTACTCGTTGATATGTATCCATGTATTATATAGAAAAAAATCTTAGTGAAATAAAAATTGCATTAATATTAAAATTTTCTTGTCATATTTTTTTTCTTTAATTTACTATAAATTATTTACGAAAGGAAGTACTACTTTTTTATATTTTACATCGAAAAATGCCTATAGGCTAGGTATTTTCTATTTATTGAATTTTGAGGATATTTTTCAGAACTACGAAACATGCAAAATAATAGAGATTTCATAGATTTAGATCATGAATTACTTTTGGGACGTCTTCAACAAACAAATTATTGGCTAAACAAATTATTTAGTGCAACCTTCGTTTTGGGATATTCTAAAATTTTGATAATTAAAATCAAAAACTTAAAGAAATGTTAATTGAAATTAATTGGAAAGAAATATATTGAAAATTTTATATTTTTTAAACTTTCAAAAATATACTATATATTTTTAGAACACTTTTTTTCTTCCATCCTTGAGTTTTTTTATTTTATTACTTTACTTTACCAAATAGTGTATTTCGAAAATTTTCGAACTTGTGCTTATATACATAGTAATGTCATCTACATATTGACGTGTGAGTAAATTTCAAAGTCTTCATCTTCGTGCAAATTTTGACACTTTGGAAGTGCCATTCCATCAATGACAAATTGGACGTACAAAAGGGGTGTCGGTTAGTTTATACTCAAGTCCTCAAATGAAATTCGAGCAACAAGCCAACATGATGTAAAACAATCACGGAGACTTCATAAAAAACCTCATTATTGAAGATGAAGTGTCATGTTTCTAGTATAATCCCTGATACAAAGTGACGAATGACAGCTCCCAGAAAAATCCGGACCTCAAAGGCAGCTTTGATGAAAAAATGTCTAGCACCTTTTGGTTTGGTTTCCGGTTCGGTTTGGATGATTGTAAATGCAGTCCTGTGAAATTCAGCTGAAAATTTACAACTATAATTTTGCATTGGCTTGTCCAGGAACAGATTAAGAATTCTAACCGGTATTTTGATTGGCTCAAGGGTTAGGTTAGGTTATGAGGCTGCCCCCTCTCTGAGAGGACACACTTAGGCCAGAAAGGCCCATTGCATTAGAAGGGACCTACTTATATTAGCCGGTTTCGAACGGCAGAACCCTTGTGACATCACTTTAACTTAGTTTTGTCACAGAGCTCTTTTTAAGATTCATTTTTAGCAAATTGGTACTTTGTTAAAATTGCCAATTCTTGCCAGCAGGTGGGTACCGTTCGAAAGAAAAATCTTTTCGATATTAAATTATGTTATGCTTCAGCCGGGGATTAAACCCCGGCTTCTGACCTACAGATCAGAAGGTCAACGCACTAACCACTGAGTTACGGCACCCACTGGCTCAAGGGTTATTTGAGAGTTATAGGATAGTAGCAAGTCTATTGTTCCGAGGAAACCGAGTCACCAGAGCACATATTAAAAAGGGATCATATTTAATACCAGGCAAGGAAATAGAAACGCTAGATCCTGCCAATATTCTAGTATTTATAAGAGTAATGGGGCTGGATGAGATCTTATAGTCATATCCTAAATAAGGAAAGGATTTTACAATAGATCTTTTAGGTCGCAGTAATTTTTTATCTTAATAACTACAGGCGCTAAGTGTACTTAGCATGTTGCTTAAGTTCTATGCTATCAATTTCTTTCATTTTTTCTACTCTACAGATATGTTATTTACCGATATGTTTTAATTTAAACATCAAAAATGCTATTATACGATATTACCTGAATATCTAATAAATATCAAGCGCGTGTTCTATTCGGAACCATGTATTGGAGCTGTCAGCTTTAGAGAGTTTTTTAAATTGGATATTCTCTGCGCGAGAAGTCAGTGCAGAATTCTCATAGTGGGAAGAAGTACCTAGCGTCAGCTAACAAAGAATCCCGGCATCTTGAACAGTACATCAATGTTGATAACTACGCTTTCGAAGTAGTGAATAACATTACATATCTTGGAACCAGCATTAACACAGGAAATGACTCCAGCCTGGAGATATTGCGAAGGATCACTCTTGCTAACAGGTGCTACTTTGGGCTAAGTAAGCAATTGAGAAGTCGGGCTTTCTCTCGAGAAACGAAAATCATACTATACGAGTCTCTCATCATGCCTGTCCTAACATATGGCGCTGAAGCCTGAACAATTTCCACCTCAGATGAGCGAATGCTTTTCGAGAGAAAAGTCCTACGCATGATCTTTGGACCTATTTGCCTTGGTGGTGAGTACCGAATAAGGTATAACCATGAGCTGTATGCCGATATTGACATAGTAAAGCGCATCAAAATCCAGCGGCTGCGCTGGCTAGATCATGTCGAGCGAATGGAAGAACGCGCTCCGGCTAAGGAGGTGTTATATTCGGAACCCGCTGGTGGACCACGCAAAAGAGGCAGACTTAACCTCCGGTGGAAAAACCAATTACTGGAGAACTTGGCAGCTCTTGTAATTTCTAACTGGCGAAGCCATCTAGCGAAGGAAAGTTTTGCTGGCGAAGCATGCTAGATTCGGACTAAATCGATTTTCGGTTGTAATGGGCACATAAGTGAGTAAGTTTGATAATATTTATTGATATCTATCGCAAAGTGATTGGCTTGGCAAAAGCTGAAAAGTTTGATGCTCTGGGAAAATTTCCTCCAAACCGTCGTTGTCACTTTATATCAAACAAATTTTTGGATTACATTACCTGAGCCATTAATGACATTTAAATCAACTCGGTGATGTAATAATTAGTAATATGCAAACTTTCTATTATTCTGGGAATATACTTTTAAAAAAATATAAGAAAAAGAAGAAACAAAAAACGTGTATGGTAAATTACGTATCTGTGTGAAATTTAGTATACAGCAGCATATTAATATTTAATATTTCTTTTTTTGTATTAATGGTTCTTTATTTTTGTTTTTGATTAAAAACAATAAGAAATACATATATGTATATTTGAATCAGACTTTAGATTATGCAATCATGTGACATTTCGACCTAATTTAATATAAATCGAAATAATAAAATATGATTAAGAAACGTTATGAACGTTATTATGAAAATCATTTGTATATTTTTATTATCATATATTTTTCTTCTTCTTCTTATAATTTAATACATGCAGATAAAAAACTATATGTATGCATTTATACATTTGAAAGATCAGATCAGTTCAGATGAGCGTCACAAAGGAAGCAAATATTCAATATTTCTTCTTCACTTCAACACAATAAAAAAAAGTGTATTAGTACGAGTATATAAAAACAAAATCGAATAAAATAATATAATAAAATTTGTTTTTGTGTTTTGTATTGTTCCTTTTTTTTTCTTGCCCATTTTGTCATACTAAAATATTAATAAATTTCAATTATAAAACAAATCTATTTTATATATGTATTTAATTTGAATTTTTTTTTCTTCGTTTTGTATTATAACAAATATTCTAGAAAAATTTTATTCATTAATAATGTCATAAATTTTATTTTCTATAATTAGCGGAATTTGTATTTAAGTGTATTTAAAAAATTTCCGGATTATCATCGTAACAAAAAAAAAAAAAAAATAAACAAAATTGTTAATAATTAGGAACGTAATTACTTTTAATTAAACACATTGATTTACACCATCAACAAATGTTTGGAAGGGTGTTTCGAAGTCAGCTTTCGAAATGGTGTTGAGGATCGATGTCTCGACTTCCTTTATTTTGTCCACATTGCTGTTGGGATAGACTTTCATGACAATGTTCAGCTGGTAGAAAACTAAGTTGAGTATATATCTTCTGATATTTCAAAATATCGCCCAAAATGCAAAAAATTGTTGCGTCTGATATCACCAAGTTTTCCTCTAACGTTCTTACCGATATTTTCGATCGTTTCTAGATCGCTTAGCGGATTTTTTCAACGTTTTCATCACATGTTCGAGTTCACGGGCCTAGTTGTCATTGACCTTTAATGTATTTGGGGTATGAGTTAGTTCCAATAGCGTTAGTTTTAGAAACTATAGAGAAGACCAATCTTCTCTCAAGACCCCAGCAGTCGCAGACAAAGAATTTTAGCGTTTCTTTTTACTCCTCGACGCTATATACATAAATCTCTGTAGGGGGCCTCGTATCGTAATGACGATCATTATGTTTACATCCGCAAGTATTTGATATATACTTCCACATCTTGGTGAACGATTTACTACGATTAAAATAGAATTTAATACCGAATTTCGTTTTAAAGATTCGTTTTTGATTGCTGACAGCAGAATTTTATTTTCAAAATGTCAAAATATTCGTGTAGGTGCGTGCTTTAAAATTCACTCCCTTGTCAATAGTTGGCGCCACAGTATGCGCACTGAGAACCATTCCGTAGACTTTTGAAGCACACACTGTACAGTATTAGTAGTAGTAGCTTTTTATAAATGTATACAATTTTTTCGTATATAGTTCTCCATTTTATTTTAATTTAAATTTGATTTGATTTCTTTTTTTTAGTTTTTTTTTTCTTGCATACATTAAGGAAAAAATAATAATGGAAAAAAAAACGACAAGTGTTTAAAAGTTCAACATTTATTCGAAAGTAATAATAAACAGTAAAATTGTGCGAAGCACCCGGTGTCGTGTGCAAAATGTTGAAAATTTCAAAAAAAAATTGAATTAGATTTGTGATTTTATTGTATGATATTTTTCTGCTTTTAGTAGTTAGAGTAGTCACTTGAGAGATCTTCAGGAAATTTTGATAGATGAAGGAATCTTTCTGAATGAATATAAATGTTTTTGATTTGCTACATTTTATATCCACTTTACTTACTTTTATTATAATTAATATTATATTTCTTCGTATGTATTTTTAGATAACATTTTTTTCCAATATTCACACTTAGTAAATGAATTTGTGAAAGCAAAACCAAAATGTCGCTATCCATTCACCCAATTTTTGTGCGTTTCTCTAATAAAAAAATAGAATGTTTCCCCTTCTAATCCATATGGATACATTTTTGTAGGTATCGGTTCATTAGAGTGATCCCTACCTCCAGAAATGCTGCCAAATTTAATGTAAAAATATTCAAATTAAGACCTTGCACTATGAAAAATCGTCTTAATTTTTCTTCATTTGTTTTTATTTGGAATGTGCAAATAAACTATTTCCCCAAAATGTGTTTTATAGGAGACTTTTTCAATTAAAAATGTTGTATCGTAGACGGCTCTCAAAACATTTTCGTTTTAGAAAAGCACAAAGACTTTATAAATCGAAAACGACTCCTATAAAATATATTTTGAGGAAGCAATTATGACTAATTTTCGCAAACATAATAAAAGACGGATCTGGCAAATTTATTTCTGCATAAACTTTTGGGAAATGCTGTTTTTGTGTTGTTCTTGACAAGAACTTCTCGCAGAGTACTTAGCCAATTTGTAATTTTGACTGTCAAGGTCCACTCTAAGGCACAGAGTACTATATAATAGGTATTTGAATATTTGTTAAATCTATGATCATAGGGGAAATTCCGCGTTCCATCATTGTGGCATAACTATTCAATTTTATGTTTATTCAAAAGAGCACTAAATTTGCATAAAAACACTTTACACTGAATTAAACCAAGTAAAAATGAGTAGGTATAAATAAAAATTTCATAGATTAAAATCGATAAAATTGTATGATTTCTTTGTCTGCGGTGTATATTAAATGGAGAAAATGTTCAAAATTGTTTTGTTGCTATTGTTGCTGTTGCTCTTATAAATGAATATATGACATATGCTTTTACACTGTAAAAAACTGGACATTTTACTGTATTCGACTGAAATCATTTTAGAGATAGAGTACTTTGGTGTTGATAGAGATGGATGGGCAATATGACGTCTTAGCTAATCAGACTTTATGCGATGACTTCATAGGAAAAAGGACGACAAAAGTTTACAAATATATAGAAATACGAGAAAAGCTACTTCCATTCGAACTTCTTCATCTTTTACTAAGCTTTTCAGATGCTTTCTATAAAGATTTAATTGGAAATTGAGTAGGCTAGTTAAGGTGACTGCCTGGAAATAGTAGGCGAATAAAGGCCATTTGTCTTATCAATCGTCCTTGGTCTCTAAATAGCTGATTCAACTGACTCAAGCAATCTTAGAATGTACCGTGAGAGGTCCCTCACATTTAACGTTGAGAGGCTTGTGAGGATATCTAAACTATAATGATCTTTATGTGTCTTACTCCTACGGTAAAGAGCCGGGCATATGAGGGATTGACTTCCCTTCTTTCTCATATCTGCAATTTCTGCAAAAATTGTACTTTAATTGTCCGAATTCTATTCTTTCGGCATGTGTAACGAGAATACAGTGACCTGTAATAACTTTTGTTACGCCAGTGGGGTGACAAAACTTGCAAATTCAGGAAAGAGTTTTAAGATCTTCCTTTTTCTGTCTTAGTTCGTGCACCTTACTATTACCTGGAACGTCAATATAGGCGCGCATCATTCAGACATCTCACCAAGAGATCGTGGTTTTTGACGTTTGGCTCTGAGAGAGAATCTCAATATCTTTTGCGGAGATTTTATTTTCTAAGGCCTATAGCCTTAATCTCAGTTTGAAAGATGCTACAGTGGTTAGTCAACCTAAAGAATTGGTTAAATCTATAGACCTACGGACCAACGGCTATCTAGTTCGCTATATTTATCGTTAGCGGATATTTCGGAATTGCCGATAAGGAGTTGATGATTGTTTGAGGACGCATCAGTTTTCGGTCTGACCGTTATTAGTCAATTCATCGGTGATTGCAGTTCCTTTAATACCCCCAGGACTGGACAAGCGGAATCTCTCTTGATCTTTCGTCTTTATTGAGGAGAGACTTGCATTATTGGACTATTTTTAATAATTTTTGTGGACACCAATAGAGCACCTCCTAACAATCCGATATGGTATTTTTAGAAAGACAAAAATTTTGAGCTGGAGGAAGTGTCTGTCCTTTATTGCCACACCGTAACAGCAATGATACTTTCGTTCAGTTAGCTGGAAGCTGTTCCATCTTTTGTTTTGGAACCGTCCGTGTAAATGATATTTATGCAATTCCATAGCTCTTTTTCGGATAAAAAACCTACATTTATATTTCCTCTCAGAGCCTTCGTTGAATAATTCTGCGAGATTTGAAGGAGAAATTCATCCAAAATTGCATGTCTATATGATTTGCCAACTTAGCGCTAACATCACTTTATAATATGCTACACTTTGGAGTACAGTTTCTAATTTTTT
Organism: Megamerina dolium; assembly: GCA_963854835.1. NCBI lineage: Eukaryota > Metazoa > Arthropoda > Insecta > Diptera > Megamerinidae > Megamerina > Megamerina dolium. Next base: position 35,057,942 of record OY978525.1, read on the forward strand.
TTTACAGTGTAAACTAAACTTTCATGTAAGTATAATCTTTTTTTTACATTAGAAATAGGCACCCAGTGATTCGATTATCATACATTTGAAATTGGTAACAAATAGTACACGCACACAATACGATGATAGAAGTTAAATAACAGCAACAACAGCAACAGCAACAAATGGAGATTTTTTAGCTGCTTTACATTTTTAATGAAGCTAGAAACAAAATATATTTTAAAATTCAATAGATTTCTATATGTATACACATGTATATTTGGATTTATGCACATACTTAAAAGTGTTCATCATAGTCTTACTCTCCTTCTACTTCTTCTTCTTCTTATTCTGTTCATTGGCTGCCTGGCTAGTTGGTTGGTTGGTTGGTTTGTTGTCAAAAGTCAATAAATTAGAATTTTATTACTGAAAATGAATGACAAATTTAATTTATACGAAATCGATAGAAGTGATAGAGCAAGAAGAAGAAAAAACAGAAACATCGAATACACATACTCTCATACAAAGCTCAAATACGCACGTTAGTCAAATTGGTGGATAAAAAACACACACTCACAAACACACATCGAATTAAAATTAAAGTTAAAAATAAAATAATATATGTTCCCATATATAATAAATAAAGAATTTTAGGTAGAAAGAAAAAAAGGTTAAGCACATGCCGACTGATCTAAGCATATGGCTAATTAATTTAATATACATTTTGTAAAATTTATTACTAAAGTCAAAGTGTTTATACCGAAACAGGATTTTGAGTAAGGTTATATCACCTGTTAAAAATATTAAATTGGTAAATAGAAAAAAAGCTTTGAACTTTAGCCGTATTCACTCGCAAAATCAGTTTAGGTCATAGCGTAATTAACACAGTGATACAGAACTTGACTTGCATGCCTACAAAAGTCAGAATTTACATAGCTCACATAGTAATCACTAGTATTGAACGAGAGAAATTATATGATTTTCATTCACATTGCAATCGGTTCAAGTGCTACATATTTCAGATGATCAGATGAGCAGATGGTCACAGGAGCAGATGATCAGATGATCAGATGAGCAGATGAAAGATATTGTGAAGAATATTTCTCAAGAATTCTCCTATCATAGACTGAAAGTATCAAAGTTCCTTTGTTTTATTGAAGAGCGTATATAATATAAGTTTTGCAGAGCGTGATTCACGTGATTCACGTTCTTTGATAAGTCGTCGAATTATAATTTGCTTACTCAGAAGAAAGTAGCATATTTAAGCAAGAATTTTCCTTCTCATGATCTACAGACCGGCATAACTACTGTCATTAATATGTTTTCCAAGTTGATCGGAATCAATTAACAGTTCCAGCCTGATATTATCAACAATGATGTGTCCTCAGCCTTGTAACCAGTAGATATTTTATTGGTGACGGCCAAACCATTCTTAACAGAACTTACTTACTTACTTATGTGGCCATTACAACCGATTATCGATTTAGGCCGGCTTTGCCAGCCAACTCTTTACTTCGCTAGCTGGCGCCACTTAGAGATTCTAAGTACTGATACGTTTTCCAGTACTTGGTCTTTCCACCGGACGTGAGGTTTTGCCAGCTGTATTTTAATGCGCTCTACTATGTCAGTGTCGGCATACAGTCGGCTGGTTGTACCTTATTCGATACTCGTCACTAACGCAAATAGGTCCAATGAGTAGGACTTTTCTCTCAAAAACTGCGAACATTATCTCATCTGGGATGGAAATTGTCCAAGCTTCGGTGCCATATGTGAGGACAGGCATGATGAGAGACTTGTAGAGTGTAGTTTTCGTTCTTCTAGAGAGAGCTCTACTTCTCAATTACTTACTTAGCCCAAAGTAGCACCTGTTAGCAAGACTGATCCTTCGTAATATCTCCAGGCTGACGTCAATACTGGTGTTAATGCTGGTTCCAAGATAGACACTACTACTTCAAAAGCGTAGTCATCAACAGAGACGTGCTGTCCAAGACGCCGGGACTCTTTGTTGGTTGACACCAGGTACTTCGTATTGCCCTCGTTCACCGTAAGACCCATTCAACGAGACTCTCTTTCCAACTCTGAGAATGCTGCATTGACTGCTTGCGTGTTCATGCGAATTATGTCAATGTCATCGGCATACGCTAACAGCATCTTTTGTTCAAGAGAGTGCCATTATGTCGTAGATCACCAGCTCGTATTATATTCTCCATAATAAGATTGAAGAAGTCGCATGATATCGAATATTGTTGTCTGAAACCCTGTTCGGTGTTAAACTGTTGGGAGAGGTCCATCCCAATTTTCACTACACAATGGGAGTTATACAGCGTCATTCGGCAAAGACGAATGACCTTCGCAGGAATACCGAACTCAGACATTGTTGTGTAGAGGTGATCCCTTTCCGGACTGTCGAAAGCGGCTTTATAATCAACAAATAGATGGCAAGTAGATGACAGAACTAGGCAGTCTAAAAATCGATTTACTACAACAAAATTTAAATTCGAATTCATTCTTCTGGGAAAAATGTGAAAATTCATCCATCAAATTCATCAATATATATCTAGCCAGTTTGATTGCCAAGTCTCCTTAATACGAAATAAATGGAAAATTTATATTAATCGTTTTGTAATTTCTTTCAACAAATAGGTACTTGTACATAAATCACATTATTAAACTGGGTAATAATCAAATCGAAAGATTACATACAAATATCAGTTAGAAAACGTCAATTTAATTGACGTAATCAATCAAGCATTTTCAGGTTGTAGGAACCTTTCCAAACATCACACTTAATCAAAATCATTTTGATAATGTATTTCAAAAAATATCCAAAATAATAATTGACCTATTTTTCTATTGTAATGGAAAATGTTAGGGAAAAATTGACACTCAATAATGCATATGTATAATGAACACTTGTGTCAAAAACAAACAAAAAGAAATACACAATGCAGTAGGTACTAAACAACAGGTTAACGTCGTAACTTCTTCCCATTATTTACCGAGTTACACTTGTCAACATGATATTTATAAAATAAGTCAATAGAAAAACAAGTAGATATATTAATAGTTAGTATGTAATACAATATGATACAATTGTTGTCCAGGATGTGAAAAATTATTTATAAACAGAACAAGCAATTTTGAAAAATATAATATGACTATTTTGTTTGGGAAAAAGTTTTAAATTAAAGGCGATTTTTCAATATCACATAATACCGTACAATGCATTGGATCCACAGTTATAAATTTAAAAAATAACGCGTTGAATTCACGCTACCAAATGGTGGCAGTGGTAGGACTTCTTCCACTTGATATTTACATGAAAATTATACTTTAGAACTCACCCATATATTCACCATATAGTCACCCTAGTATATTAAAAAATATTCAAATTATTGAAATCCGTACTAAAACCGATTTTATGCCTACAGAACTCATCATCTGTAAAAGCTTTCTAGTAAAACATCTTGGGATACAGAAAGTCTCCCATTTTCTACAAATAAAAATATTGATGGAATCAAACCAGCAGAGGGTATATAGCTAAAAAACTCTACTACTGTTTTCCAAATAGGGATACATGCTATTCAAACAGCCAGGTTGGCACTAACACTCTCCAAACGATGTAACAGAGAAACTATCACGAACTGGTTCGTCTTCCCCAATGATGGGTTCTGAACCCACCGGTCTAAGCTGGGCAACGGCCAAGTCAATCATATAACCAACAATTTCAAAACGAACTGTCTCAATTTTTGAATGAATTCTCTTGGGCTAAGCGAAGCTGTTCGTGAATTTAGAGGAGTCACAGTAGAGAATCAGGCTCAACACACAATATCTTCAATCAACAACTGGTTAACTCACGGAACATGAAAAAGCTTCTAAAAGAGCTCTGAGATAAAACTAAGAAAAGACGACGTCAAAGGGGTTCTGCCGTTCAGAATCGGCTTTTAAAACTGTCTTAAATTTAACACGCAAAACTATAATGGAAAAGAAGCTCGGTCAAAGAGGCCTTTGACACCTACAAGTGCTACATAAAAAAAAAATAAATAAAAATAAAAACATAACTGATGAAAAATTACCTTCACAAAAAGAGACTTCTCTGAAGAGGAAGAGTAAAACTTTTTGTTCTTTTTCAAGAATTCGCCTTAAATGCCTACAACTGGATTTTCAATCACCAACTTTAATCATCAAACCTTCGTTAAGATCAATTCTAGCTGTCATAAGGATGGTAGAAGATATCTTGCTGTCACAAATGGGCTTTGGTCGTCGCATTGGTTAAGTTGGCGTCGGACTTCTTTATTTTCTACATCTCATGGCTGATTTGACGTTATCCATTTGATGGATAAGGAATTTCATGTTCTTGTCCCAATATCATGGTTCAAGCTTGATTGATACAAAGTCGTCTTTTAAAAAAAGCTACATAGGCAAAAATCGATAAATAAATCCATAACTGCCCACGAATCGCCTCTGAAACGCTGAAATGTATAACCGACATCCATTAAATCTTCCGCCCCAACATTTCCCTTGAACGTATTTACTCTCTATTATTACCATACAAAATGAATGCAAAAACGCAAAAAATTCACAAATAATCTCACAGCTGCTTAGGAATAGCTCCTAGAGCTTTGAAAGGTATGACCAAGTACATTATTTATTCCATCTCAACATTTCCCTCGAACATACTTAACCAGTATTTCTACCCCTTAAGGGGGGAATAGGGTTTCAACATTTTTTTTTCGAATTTTAATGAATTTATAATATCTCAAGAATGCTGTGTCTAAATTTCAAGTCAATCAGAGCAAATTGATTCAGATTCAAATTGACGAAGTTATGACTATTTTTATACCGCGCGATCAACTGACTCCATGCTTATAGGCAGAGCAGTGCAGGGAGCTAAAAAACAAATAAAAGAAGGCAGGATTCATCGTAGACAAGAGCAAAAAGATACTTTAGACATCATGGATGATTTCAACATCCTTTATGGACCTGGCATCGATGATTCAGTGTGAGATAAGCCGATAGAATGCGCTTATGAACGTTTCATCCCAAATTTTTTAGTGTTCAAAACTTTAAAGCGTTTTTCCTACAACTCGCGTTTTCAAGGTCGGTGTCCCTTATAACTTGAAAACTACTGCACCGATCGTTTTGAAATTTTGAACACTATTTCTGTATATAATTTACGAGGTAACGCTAGAGAGTTTTTCTTTCAAATTTGTTAATATTTTTTATTTTACTATAACAAATTAACCGATTTTTTCGCAAAAAATCAGGTTTTTTCCTTCAAATTGTTCCCAAAAAGTGAAAATTTGAAATTTCGAAAAAACCCCACAGCGTTACCTGGGAAAAGCGATTATCTAACGATATAATTTTGGTTTTGTGATATCAGATGATCCAGCACCGATTTATGAGGGACACCGCAATTCAACTTTTTTCCGAGACACTTCAGAATAATTGCTGCCACAAAATTCTTCAAATGTCATTAATATACCATTGGTTTTAATAAATAGATTTTACCTGTTTCATATAAAAAAATTAACCCTATCCTCCCTTAAGGGGCTACCATACAATATGAATGCAAAAAGTCTAAAAATCAACAAATGAAGACTTAGCTGCCAAAAACGGCTAAAAATAAACAAATGAAAACTTAGCCTCCTAGAAAGAGCCCGTAAAATGATGAAATATATGATCAATTATTCAACTTCAACATTCTCCGGAACTTACTTACTCCGTATTTCTACCCCTTAAGGGGGCTGCTGCACATGAATTACCTCTTTACCTATTTTTATCTTTAAGGGGTCTGCCACGCAAAAAGAATGCAAAAACCTTAAGAATCTACAAAATAATTATTGGCGAAGTATTGTACAATAATAACGGTATCTCACATGCGAAAAGGCATCCTCGTGCAGCAGTATGATACACAAATAATATTTCTTCTATTAAAATTACTTAATGAATATCAGAATTAAAATTGTGATTGGAAAAAAAGCACACATACACACACACAGAGAAAACAAAATAATATAAAAATAAATATGAAGATTACAAAATCTCAAATAATATGATTATTAGGATTAAATATACAATACACAAAAAATGAATTTACAATATATTGACGGCGTCAATAAATTTGTCAATTTTATTAAAATTACTACTTATTGTTATTAAATTAGTATTTGTTTTTTTTTCATCCATACAAAAAACAAAAAGAATTCTACAAAAATTATATTTTCAACATTTGTTTTAGGAAGTAAAGCGAAATCACAAACAGATACAAATAACCTGTTCGTTGTCATACTAAATAAATACAGTGTATTATCTTATTGTCATACTACAGTATGGTAGGTACTCGCAGTACATACGAGTATAATAGGAGTATTTATTTAATTCGTTTTTAGAATTGCAAAAAAAAAAAAAAAAAAATTATAATAACAATAAATAAGACACAGTAATAAGAAAAGAAAACATTTAAAAAGAAGCAAATAAAATTGTGTTATTTATTTAGCATTTTATTTGTTTATATTTATTTAGGTTTTTGTTGTTGTTGTTGCATTAATAATGTCGTTATTTTTTTTAATACATCTAATTGTAAACAACTTTTAGGCAAGTACCTACGTATTTATTTTTTGAATTTTTGTTGTTGCTGCTGCTAATGTTGCTTTTGTTGCTGTTATGTTGTTGTTGTTGCTTAATATTAATTGTCAATTTTCGAAAAAACATATGTCAAATGTTCTTTCCTCATTTTTTTGTTGGCCTGTATTTTGTGTCTTGTTGTATTATTTTTTAGTTTAAATACACAATTATTTAAATTTTGTCATGTTGTTTTTGTTGTTGTTATTGTTATTTTCTTAACTTACAAGTTTAACATGCGTCTATAAATTTGTGCGTGTGCAGGCCTGTTTTATTTTTTTTTTTGGTTCTCCTATTTTTTGTTTTTGTATCAACTAAATATCAAGTTGAAAAAAAATACAAAATAAATAAATGTTGTACAGTAAGAGCAAAAAAAAAAAAATAATAATGAAAACAACACCTTAAAAACACAAGTCAACGTTTAGTTAACTGTCAAACGTCATTATTATCATATTATGACCTCAAAAATATATAAAAAATAAATTTTAAAAAACAGTAGCTATGTACGAGTGTCTATGATAAATTTATATGTACATACACTTAAGTTTATATTGCAAGTGATCTCGATATTTATATGTTTAAATAGCGGTCGTAATAGGCCTAGTTTCGTATAGCAAATATGGTTACCTCACAGTAGTTGTTATGCTTTGTACTGGAGCTATGTGAACTAGTGGGCATGGTGTCTTTTTTTTAATCGATTACTTCAACACTAAACTATTATGAACTCATGTAACAAATATGGCTGCCGCATATTAATTTTTAATGAGAATATTGCAGCCATGGGTGCCGTGGCTCAGTGGTTAGTGCGTTGGCATTCTGATCTGTAGGTTGTGCCTTTAATCAGATCAGGGTTTAATTATATCGAATAGATTTTTCTTTCTAACGCTACCCACCTGTCGGCAAGCAATTTGCAATTCTTCCGGCAGTCACAATTTGCCATGGAAAAGCTTCTAAAAGAACTCTGTGACAGCTAAGTCAGCTAAGTCTTCCATTTTGGGCAAAAAAAGTTTGTAATCATTGTAGTTTGTAGCGCTCGCCATTCACAGTAACATTCCTGCTTTTGTCGTCTTTGAAAAAGTACGGTTCAATGATGCCACCGGTCCGTAATCCACACCAAACAGTGCATTTTCGGGATGAATTGGTAGTTCTTACAGTGCTTTTGGCTGCTCTTCACACCAAATATGTCAATTTTGATTGTTCACGTATCCATTCATCCAGAAATGAGCTTCGTCGCTGAACACAATTTTCCGATAAAAAAGAGGATCTTCATCCAACTTTGCCAGCGCTCATTCTCCAAAAATTAGCCATTGTGGTAGGTTGTGGGGCTTCAATTTTTGCACCAGCTGTATTTTAAAAGATTTTACACCCAAATTCTTCCGCAAAATTTTCCACGTGGTGGAGTAACAGAGGCCCCATTGCTGCAAACGGCGCTGAATCGACAATTCACGGTCATCAACAACAGTGGCGGATACAGCTGCGATATTTTCCTCTGTCCGTATTGTACTGCTAAAAAAAATTCCCTCTTTATACGTGCTTAAATTTTTTTTATTATTTTAATTTATTGATTTTACTTTTATTTCAATTTATTTTTTTCTTATTTTATTAAACAGTTTGTTTTAAGTGTGAACTCTTTTTTTAATTGCTTAATTTAAGTTCTAATTTCATGTATAATACAGATAGAATTTAAAATTCTAAACACACACTATAACAAAAAAAAAATTAAACGACACGTTAACGAAATAGGACGCATAAATAAGTGACAGAAAAAGAAAATGGGAACAAGAATATTATTAGGTATAAGGTAATTTTAAAAAAATTTAAATTGTTTTGTTTTCAATACAATCTAATTCTAGTGGATTCTTCTTTTATTTATTATTTTCGGTGGAGAAATTACAAATTTTCTGCTTGTTTAGGTTATCCAAGAAGTGGCCTATTATTCAACATAGACTTCTTTCAGCTGTATACACTTTCTTGAACGATTTTCAAGCTTTTAGAGCTCTTTTTTGCATTTCAATGTTCTCATTCTTGTAAAATATTTACCCAGCAAGTCACTTTTCTTAATTTGGAAACAAGAAAAAATAATAAAGTACAAAATCTGGTGAAGAAGGTGGACGTAAAATTAATTCAATGTGTATTTCGTATATTTTTGGAATCATTACTTTGAAAATAGCCTCGAAAATATTTCTGTAATGCCTCTGTATTGTTGCAATATTTACATAAGCAACTGTCAAATTACCGTTATTCGAAATTTTTTATGAGCTCCGTTTCTGAAAATTACCTTGAAAAATTACGTTTTCGAATTTTTTAGTTTCCGCTATTAAAGCAATAACCTAAATATTAAGTCGAGAGGTCTTCAGACACATTTAAGTAATTAAGTAATTGCAAATATTTTGCTATAACATATTTATCCATAAAATTATTGTTAGAAAAATCAGTCCACTTCTAGTAAGTAAGTAAGTAATTAAAATACTATAATTAGTGTTAATAGTTTTTAAAAAATTATGTATATATAAATTTAATATATGTACCACCATTCGCTATTGTCACCGACTTCTTCATCATCGGTGATATGACATTAAAATAACTATTACAATACTCCTCCACAAATAAAAGAACTACAAAAACAGCACATATCATCATTACAATCATGACAATCATTGTCACAATACTTCTACTGGTACTAAAAAAATAACTACAGCTATGTACTACTATTACAATTGCTAAAAGCAATTATACAGAACAACAAAAAGGAAATATATTTCTTATGTTTAAAAACAAATTTTCCAAATGAAATAATTTTCCATCAACATACGCACATTGTTACAATTTTGTTTTATCGTTTTCACTTTCGAAATGAATTCAGCGAAGTTTTTTTTCTATTTACCCTGTGGGAAAAAAATCTGTATTTATTTATAAACGGAATCACTTCAAATTTAATGTGGAGTACTTTTTTGATAAAAAAAAAAGATTTCTAAAATTTCAGAATGATAATGTTATCTTTTATACAAATTAATCAATTTATTAAAAAAAAAAATTTTATATGTGGACTACGTTTACTTATTATCGAAATTACTTAAAATTTCGTACCATATTTTGGTGAAAAATGAGAATTTCAAAATGATGCGTTGAAAAATAATGCTACTTTCATTACAAATTCGACGCTTTTTGCAAAATAACTTAACATTTAGCATGGAGTAACATTTTTATACAAAAAAAAAAAGACTGAAATATCGAGACAATTATAGCTTTTTTATATGGCGACTTAGTCTATTTAACAAGCAAATAATTTCAAATTAACTGTAAAGTACTTTATTTTGCGAAGAAAAAACAGATAAAGATGAGATAAAAAAAAAATCATCTCAGTTAAAATGCTTTTTATCGCCAAACTTAGCATAGTGACTATTACCACTGAGTTCCCCATATGAGTTACCTATGTGCCATCTCGCAAGAAACTCGTCGAAAAATTGATAATCGAATTTGGTCGACATCGCCAAATCATCAAAGGTCTTACTCTTGTTCGGAAATAGAATATTTTATTTGTTTGAGGGGTATTTTTATTGGCTCAATATGATTTGCGTCGCATTCGGTGTCCACATTTTTTGGAAAGGACATTTCTTTCGAGAATTTTAAGCCAAAGTTTACCTTACAGGGAATGTTAATGAGTACTATTTACTTACTTACGCTCAAACGCCTGTCAATACTTCTCCCATACTTCAACCGAATTCTTGGTCTTCTTTTTCGTCTGACTCCTCCAGCGGGTTTTAAATATAATACCTTGTTCGGATAGTGTTCTTCCATTTATTCGATATGACTGAGGCAGCACAGGCGCTATATTTTGATCCACTTTACTGTATCAATATTTGTTGTACCTGAATCGGTACTCGCCACCAACGCAATACGTGCAAAGATTTTGCGTAGCACTTTTTTCTCGAAATCTTCAGGTCAAAATATCTCATCTGAAGTGGAGCTTGTCCAGACTTCAGTGCCATATGTAAGAACAGATATGATGACGGACTTGTAGAGTGTAGTTTCCGTTCAAGTCAACATCCTTGTTCGTAATCAAATCAGAGTGTGGGAGAGTAGAAAAATAGTAGAGACCACCCTCAATTATAATTGGAGGGATATTGGAAGGTATGTATGACCCCAGAATCTCATTTTTAAGGACTGCTGATATTTTTTGTTGTTGGATCTTCTCCGGTATTTGATGGACTGTAAAACTGTAGTTTGTGATGGTCTTACCAGATCAGAAACCATACGGATGTGGTATCATTATGATTGTTGAGGATGAGCTTTAGTTGTTCACTAGCATTATCTCATTATCTCATTACCTCAATAATTAATGAATTGTAGATGGTAATGCAATGGAATACATTTTTTGCAGCCAACTTATGCTGCATTCAATCTATAGCGATTGTTGTTTAGTATTCAGCTCATTTCATTTAATTCAAATCTGCATTGTGATCAATCTCAGGGTCTTGTTCAAAGAGATGTAGGTTTTTGATATTGAAATTCCACATTTTAAAGCGGCAACAACATTTTCCAATTCATTCTTGCTTTATTGCGACAAAAAGTTCAATAACTTTGGCACCTCAACAATTTTTGCTACACTACATAGATTTTAATGTGTCATCTGTCAACATTTCCAACAGAGTTGCCCAAAATTTCCCATTTTAAAAGCACTAAACGGTTCTTCTCGCCTTGAGCATACACGATACTAACGTCTTCCATCTCAATCTTGCAATTTCATAGGCATTTTTTTGCTACAGTGAAACTGTCACCTGTCAAAGTTACAATAGAGCATTGCCAAATTTCCTACAGGGATGCTCAGACATACAGCACGCACATATGCATATGAGCCATAGACAGAATTTTCCGGACAACGCGCACCATTTCGAAACTGATCATCAACATCATCATCACTACTAAATGTAGAGAGAGAATTATCATTGTTAGAGCGGCGTCCGGCGAAGAATTTCAAAATAGGTGGGCGCTATGACAACGACAACACTACATACATACATGTATGTAGTCGTACATAGTGCTGTTATTGCTATGACAGCGGCTGCGATAGCACGGAAGCCTAAAACATCTAGACAGCGTCACATGAAGTGTCTGAATATATGAATATACTTACCTACATATGGCAAGTATAAAATACACAGTGTATAAAGGGATAGTAAGGAGGAGACGGAGGTAGTGGTGTTGGTGGTGGTTGTGGTGGTGCTGCTGCTGCTGGTGATTGTTTGAGATTGCGGTTCGTGTCAACTTATGTTGAAAGATATACGGTTGCCCGTTTTGATTTCGATGTCGAAGATCTTGCTGTCGCTGATGCTGTTAATGCTTGCTCGTGCACATTTAAATTAAAAATACAAAAACAAACAAAAAATTCTTGAAATTATCATTTTTTTTTTTTTTTAAATTTTCAAGAAATATTTTTGTATGTTTTTTATTCAATTTGTTTTTTTTTTTTTTGTACTTCTGTATTTTCTTACGTTTTGTTCAATAACGCGCTAGCTGACTGCTTTTTAGAGATTTAGCAATAGCAATGAATTTTGATAATTTATGGCATTATTAGTGACATTAAAATTTCACAAAATGATACACAAACAAATAAACGACAACACATTCACAACAGCAACAACAACAGTAACAACAACAACAACAACAACAACAACAACAACAACAACAACAACAACAGTAAAAACAAAAACTGTTTCGTTAAATATTTTCAAAAAAATAAGGAAAAAGAAGTCGGAACAACAACAAGAATATGGTTTATACATAATTGTTGTTAATTTCGTTGGCAACAGTACAATAACATCATAATATTTATTAGCCAAGACATACTATATATTAGTTAGTTAGTATGACTATATGATGTTAATGATGACTAAACTTAATATTAATTTGACAAAAAACAATATCTTGAAAATTTTATTTTAATACTTAATGCTTTGATTTAAATTATTTTAATACATAAATAATTTTTTCATATTTTTTAATGATTTTAAAAGATTCTTTTTATTAGCTACTAGCTTTATTTTATTTTGTTTATTCATATTTTTTTGTTCTCAAAAGAAAAGTTCCCCTTTTTTATGAATAAATTTATAGAATAAAATACATAGAAAGTCAACATTTCCATAGCATTATTTTCAATAAAATTTAAGATATTCAGGGATATTATAAAAGTCAATAGTTGTAAAAATCGGATTAGAAGCCGTTATAAATCGTTCATCGAATAAAGCCTATAAGTCGACGCAATCGACGCAATCAGCCTCACGCTTCATCTACGAAAATTCTATTTAAAACTTAAGCACTTACAATCGTATGCCATGACAACACTGTTTTAAAATACTAAATTTTCTACTTAAGCTACTAGTGCCAAATATCCAATGCAAGAATACTTACAGAATTACAACTGAATATCGATAATGACTGCATTTAAAGTGTCCATTTGGGAACTTTTCAGTATTGGAACCTTCCGCGGAACTCCACGGGGCTATGACTGTATCGAAATCAGCATAAAGCACATACATCTTGTAGTCAAAACATATCGCATATGCCCTGAGAACATAAAACATTGATCGTCAATAGGATTTTCTCAACGAAGATTTAAAGAAACATACTTTTTAGCAAAGAGTAATATCTCAAGTATAGCTCAGAACCGATGTAATAAAGTACAGATCCCATTAGCTGGTTTGTTCATAATCTCATTTCCATCAATTCTGAGAAGACATGAAATCAAAGTCTTTGCTTGAAAGAAATTTTTACATTGGAATCCTTTTTCAACGCTGGTCTAGAGGTTCTCCAGTTCCTGGGCCTTTCTCTTCAGAATCTGACAGCACGTGAAATTTCTAACTGGCGACAGTCTATGGTTATGCAAATTTTCTCAACAAACATTCTGATAATTTGATTCATTTGTCTTCTTCTGAGTGCCTTAAACATGAGTTAGGGCACTAATAAAAACAGTACAAACTAAATAGACACCTTTTAAATGATTGATGCCAAATCTTGGAACCTTCAAATGGCGCAAGCGTGGAGCTCGAACAAATCCAGTTACACAAACATGAAAGATCTTGTACAGGAGACGATATAAATATTTCTCTATGTATTCAGGGTTACGAATCTTCTTAGGGGTCTCCCATATAAAATTAATGCTCTTCCAATGTTTTAAAAAACGAACTTAATATTCTCTGAATTTTATAAAAATATCAGTTGTAAGAAAGGGGGTAAGATAGGGTGTAAATATTTTTGCAAGCACAGAAAATTGAATGGTAGTAAGTCGCTCTAGAAGCGACACTTGGAAATTTATAGGGCTATTTGTCGTTTTTTAGTTCATTTTGTGTGGACGGAACCCACCTGTCGGCAAGCAATTGCCAATTCTTCCGGCAGTAACAATATGTCATGAAAATGCTTTTAATGCTACAAAATTAATAGAAGTCCTATCTAATACTAATGTATGAGAAGCTTGCCCAAAGTATCCGGTGAGTAAAATCTTCAGCAGATGTTGTTCAAAAAGTTTTGAGAATAACAAGCTATCTAATCTGTCTTGGGCACATTACATTGCTATTGGATAATCACGATTGCATTTTAAATAGGTGCCAGTTAGTTGATTTGTCGGACATCATTTAATTATTTTAAGTGACCGGAAATCTTTGAGCTTCCTTTGTCATCATCAAATCATGTGTTAAAGCATGCATATTCTTATCTATAAAGTAAAAAATGTATTTTTAAATACATAAATAATGTACCTAAATATACATACAGTTTACTTCAAATTTAGTGATTAACTGCAAAAACATGACATAAGGCAACAGATTTCTATATATAATTCAATAAAGGTTATCAATATTTGTCGAATATATTCAAATAATTTTCAATTTCCTTAAGAAATAATGAACAAATAATAAATATAAGAAAATAAAACATGAAAACAAATTGAAATTAGAGAAAGCGTGTATAAAGTTTATGGAAATATTTATTTCTACTTAATGGACCCTGACTCTATAAAGGTTTAAAGTCTACTAATGTTTAATCTGATTATAGATCTTTGAACATATGAGAGTAGTGGAAATTAAATGTAGGAGATATTCTCTATTAATGACGTAGCTCTGTTTAGAAATAATTATTATATATATTATAATTATATTTAAGCGTACCTCATCTGGATTTGGAGATTTTATGGTGGACGCTATGATCCTTCGGTGTTTTTAGGTTTTTTGAAAGTCAACGACTTTTTACTGACTGACAGACTGAGACTGTGAGGGTAGTCAGACGATTCCATCTCCATTTTTCAACTACTAGACTGAAAAAACCAATTGATCGTTTCGCAATTTTCGCATTTAGGATTTTCGGTTAAAAAATATTGGATGTTCGGAAAAGTTCGGTTACAAATTTGGCCATTTTGACCCTTTGAAACATTTTTTCCTATATTTGAAACGGGAATTATTAAACCAAATATGTGCCGTCTTGATCGATAACCTTTTCAATTTTTGGGGTAAAGCCATTATTTCATCTGTATAGAACATCCGGGTTTTCTGAGCGAAAAACTGAATTTTAATTTACATTATTGAGAGAGTTCTGCAGGGTGAAGGTGAAAGGTTCCGGCAATATGGTGGATGCACAAGAACTTACCTGCCAAGCTCTCTCAGTTTCTGTCGGGTCTTCAAAAATGTGTGTGGTCTGGCGCTGTCATGATAGAACACAATACATTTTCTGTTGATCATTTCTCGCCGTTTGAATTGCATTGCATACAGTAAATCAATTAAAACGGCAGTAGAGATCAGACCGTAGAGATCAGAATCAATCGTTCCACCAGGTTGTAGAAGCTCATAATGAACAATTCCCTTTCAATCCCACCAGACACACAGCATTACCTCTCTTGGTGTCAATCCTGGCTTTGCCACCGTTTGCAAAGCTTCACCTCGTTTCGTTCATGATCTTTTTCGCACATTATTGTTGTACGTGATCCACTTTTTCAGTGATTGGTCGACCAGATTGTCAGATCTTAAACTTCGCTGCTTTTTTTCTATTTCAGCATCATCTCTTTGACTCCTTTTGACCATAGAGATCAAAATTCCGGATACTTATTTTATAAATTTTTTCAAATATTTTAATTTAAAATACGCACATAAGTACATACTTATATACTTGGTGGTGATTAAATAATGGAATAATTTACAAACCAATTTTAAACTCATTAAAAAACTGATAAGGGAAATATTGTATTTTCAATATTTTATTTTTGCGTTTTTCCTAATTTAGATTTATATATAATATACGTATATATATATACTATATATATATATATATATATATATATATATATATATATATATATATATATATATATATATACATTTTATTTTTAATACCTACTAATAAGACAAAGACTATTTTCTTCAGTAATTTTAATTAACACCAAATTTTCAAAGCTATTGTCAAGAGTATGATCCGTTTCTTATGTTACTCTTGGATAATGTTTATACTAAAAACGGCGCATGTCAGTAATAATAATAAAAATAACTACATTTCTACATAAATATTTATGTATAGCCATGACAGTATTAAAATTTGTCGCTAGTTTGTGAAGATAAAGTAGAAAAGTCATCTGAATGAAAAACAAAAGTCATTTGAAAATAATCATGTTGGACACAAACTATGTACTATATATGTAGCAGCTAACTGTGTATTGTCAAGAATTTATAAAAAAATCACAATGAAAAAAAAAAATACACAAATTTGCATAATTTTAATTTAACTATTAACTATTTTATGATGCGGTAACAAACAAACAAAATACAAAAATATTTTTATGCAAATTTAAGTTTATTTGAAGCACCTGCTAAACATACATACATTAAAGAGACTAATTTGAAAACCGTGTTTTTATTTAATTTCCATATTTTAATAAAATAAAAATTTATTCGAAATTGTCATATACATTTAGAGGGAGCTAGAGAGAGAGAGGGATGCTTATTACGTATTTATTTGTCGGATAAATGATGACGTAAGTGATGATTTTTACCTTACACAATCAGCTGAGGTGACAGGTGACAACAAAAGTATTTGGGCTTATTACGTTGTTCGGTTTTTACATAAAATTAAAAATAGATTATTAAATGTACCCACCTGCCGGCAAGAATTGGCAATTTTTCCGGCAGTAACAATTTGCCAAAAATACTTCTTAAAAGAGCTCTGTGACAAAACTAAGTTAAAGTGATGTCACAAGAGTTCTGCCATTCGGAACCGCCTAATATAAGTAGGTCCCTTCTAAAGTTTTCCAAATTTAACACGCACAACAGTATTGGAAGAGAAACTCGGTGTTATTACAATGGGCCTTTCTGGCCTAAGTGTGTCCTCTAAGAGAGGACAGCCACATAACCTAACCTAATGGGGATCGATAATATATTTTATCCCTTTAGGGGCGACCGCATTGTAGCGGGATTCAAAACTCTCAGAAAGTATCAATTTCGTAAGGAAGCCTTCCTGAGGCGTAAATATTTTGTAAAATTTTGAAAGAACAAAACTAAGTAGGTTCTAATGGTTCTAATGGTTCTACATCGAACCACTTTAGAGGCGATATCTGAGCAGCTATGTTGTTCTTTCTCCATTTTCACGTGTATTTGGTTAAGTTTGTGAGGGAGCCTCCACAAGAGGTGTAGCGAGGGGTAGAAATATTATGCAGAAATGTTAGTAAAGCAAAAATTAATGTACCTTAGCATATACCTATCTTAGCCCTTGGTAGCTTGAGTAGCGAATTTTAGCAAATCATCATTTTGTAAGGCAGCCCCCCTAAGGGATTGAACAAAGGGGTAAATCTATTTTGCTAATATTATGCAGAAGGGATACAAATGAGGGTTGGATTAAACTTTGCTTTATATTAATTTAATAAATAAGCCTTGAGGATGACTCTAAAAATGGGTCATGACTTTATACCCAATATAATATACTTTATACATAATATACAATTGAATTGAAAATATTTTCATTTTTAAACTAGTCCAATAAAATTATTATAATTTTTTTTTGTACCATTTTATTATCTAATGATTTTGTGATTTTTTGTTTTGTTGTTGTTATTGTTGAAATTGGATTTTAATTAAATTAATTTTTGCTTAGCATTTCTGTTGAATTTAATTCGAATGTCATTATTAAAATTCATTCATTTGAATTTCTAACAGGTTCTTTTATGCCAATAACGTCACCTCTCTTCCAGTTAATAATGAAGCATATTAATAAGCAGTATTGTGTGGTAAATGAATGTAGCAATTAAACGATCTACAATAAAACATATAATTATTTATTTCTTGGTGACCCAGTAAAATCAATAAAATTCAAAAATTTTTTGCTTTGTGTAAGTTTAA
This sequence comes from Megamerina dolium, assembly GCA_963854835.1. Lineage (NCBI taxonomy): Eukaryota > Metazoa > Arthropoda > Insecta > Diptera > Megamerinidae > Megamerina > Megamerina dolium. The sequence goes on from OY978525.1 coordinate 35,075,911, forward strand.
TGTTGAAGTATAAGACGAAATCTTGATCTATGCAATACGATCTCATGCTAATGATAGAGCTAAATTAAATGATGATCATGTATTGAAATGACTGATTATTTCAGAAATAATATTTCAAGGTGTTATTTCAGGTATCTGAATTTTTATTTTATGAGGGCATTTTCGTAAAACGTCAAAAAAACAAAATCGTTTCAAAAGTTTGTCCACCTCTTGGCAAGCTATTGTTTGTTCTTCCGATAGCAGAGGCCGTTCTGAGAGAACTGAAACTGATATCCGTTCAGAATCGACCGAGATATGCAAGTAGATTCTTCATGAATTTTTCTAACAGAAATAGTGCCTCTAGGCTCCAAAAGATCATTATCCCATTTTCTAGGTTAGTGCACTGATCCTTTGAATCGTAAGTTGTGGCTTCGATAGCGAAAAGATTTATCTTTCTTGGCATTTTTTACAACCATAAGATTTTACCATGAAAGAGTTCTATGACAGTGGTTAGAAAATGTAGTGTCACAAGGGATCTGCCATGCGGAACTGGATAATATACGTAAGTAGTCCAAGTTTAAAATGCACACAGTAATGGCAGTAATGCTCCGCCAAGAAATGTCCTTTAACATACATGTTAAAAAATAAGTTTGGTGGTGACGTTTAAGGTGCCGAGATCCTCTCAAGGTAAGCTGTAAATTCAAGGAGATTGTGTATATTCCTTTCTTTTTTTCATCGATCTACCATCGATCGTTTTATAAGTTATTAATCCCCTTCATAGGCGAGCAGAAGTGTTATGTGAAAGATCCGCTACTATATCCCTTTCACTAGGTGAGATATAGTAATTAGTATATGCAAGACATGCTGCTGGTGTATGCCGACGATATTGATATAATCGGTATCAACTCGCGAGCTGTCAGTGCAACATTCTCTGAATTGGAATGAGAGTGACGTCGAATATGTCTTACGGTGAACGAGTGCAAGACGAAGCACCTAGCGTCTACAAACAAAGAGTCCCGGCGTCTTGGACAACACCTCACTGTTGACAATTACACTTGCGAGGTGGTAAAAGGCTGCGTCTATCTTGGAACCAGCATCAACAACTGTAATAACGCTTGGAGATCATGCGTAGGATAAATCTTGCTAACAGGTGTTGCTTTGGGCTGATTAAGCAATTGAGTAGTCGAGCCCTCTCTCGAAGATCGAAAACCACACTCTACAAGTCTCTCATAATTCCTGTCCTAACATATGGTGCAGAAGTCTGGACAATTTCCACCACGGATAAGAGGATGCTTGGAGTTTTCGAGAGAAAAGTTCTGTATGAGCTGTACGCTGACATTGACATAGTCAGGCGAATCAAAATCTAGCGGCTGCGCTGACTGGGTTATGTCGAGCGAATGGAAGAAGACGCTCCAGCGAAGAGGGTATTTAATTCGACACCCGCTGGAGGACGCAAAAGAAGAGGAAGACCAAACCCCCGTTGGAAAGAACAAGTGCTGAGTAACCTAGCTTCGCTTGGAATATCCAATTGGCGCCAACAAGCGAAGAACAGAGAAGAATGGCGCCGCATTATATATTCTGCCTAAATCGATCATCGGTTGTTATGGCCACATAAGAAGAAATTAATATACAACACATTTAAATAAATTACAAAGAGTGTACACTTAGGTGATTCGCTTCCCATACGAAAAAAAAAAAATAATAATAAAATAAGTGTCAAAATTTCACCCCCAGTTGGAAACATTATGTTGAAAAATTATCAGGACAAAAAAAAAATTTTTTCTTAACCCGTTTAGAACCACAAAAATGGTTTTTTTTCGTCGGTTGTTGATTGTCCGATTTTTAAAAATGATAGCTTGATATTACATGTAACAATTTAATTTAACATATTATTTATCTGTGATTGATATAATGTTATTAGTTGAGTATTCAACTGATATTAATTCGTCATCCGTGTAGAACTCTATACAAGGCGGCTCTGTAATTTTAAATTTTCTCTCACTTATCATCGTTGTGCGAACATCACTATATCATGAATAGCAAGTGGTTTCTTTCTCCATTAAGTACAATTTAAGTCTGCCGGATATTTCTCACAGACAATAAGTTGCTGAGTTAATGTTTTAGGCCCAATTCTTGGCTCTTTTTGCTTGCCAAAGAAATTAAATACACCCTCTACATATTTACTACAATTTAGCATTGCAATTTGTATATCGTACTAAATATTTTCTCATTTAAACATAATATTTTCAATCATAATGACATCGTTCGTATTTAATTTAATTTTTTAATTATAATTATATTTTATTTTACTACAATAGAAAATACATACATATATAGAAAAATAGACAACGAGAAAGAGAGAGAGAGAGAGAGCGAGAAAGATAAAAAATTAGAAAATATAATTTATTGTTATTACCAATACCATTCCAATATTAAGCCATATACATTTGTAATATCGTAGTACGTAGATTAGACTTTTTAATATTTCTTCGGTTGAATATTTTTTTTGCTTTCATATTGTCAACAATTTGAATAATAAAAAAAATAAATATTATTAACAAAATATTAAGGAGAAACAAAAAATCATTGGGAACATGAACACGAATGAAGAAGAAGTGAAAATATTTAACTGAATTTTGTTTGCAGCTGTTGACAATATTTAAAGCCAAAAAAAAAAGAAATATTTATGCCTGCGATCAAAATAAAAATTACACGTGTCAAAATTTTAAATATTTTACTCTTTTTGGTTCAATCTCTTTTCTTGTTCTTGTTTTTTACGAATAGTTGACATTTTTTATTGGCGGATTGACATACATAAATTTTAATATGCCTTACTAATTAATTAAATATGTTAAAAAATTGTTTTTTTTTTTGTTAAAACGAATGAAATGGTAAAGACTATCCCCCTCCTAGTCATCGAAGTGGGTGTCGTAGCTCAGTTGTTAGTGCGTTGGCCCTCTGATGAGTAGGTCGTGAGTTCGATCCCCGATTGTGAAAATTTTAATATCGAAAAGATTTTTCCTTTGAACAGTGCCTTCAGTAACACTTTGCCAAGAAAAACTCATTAAAAGAGCTCCGTGGCAAAGCTCAGGAAAATTGATGTCACAAGGGTTCTGCAGTTCGGAATTGGCTAATATAAGTAGGTTCCTCTAATACTGTACACATTTAACACTCAAAGTACTACAAGAGAAGTTCATATACAAATACCTATGCACCTATTTAAGTAGGTGTGTCGATTCGTGTCCATTTTGCTTAGAATTCTTATCAGGCTTACGTTGAATTGTGAGTGATAGTTTCAAAAATTCCCCCGAACTTCCCGCACAATATCAAAATGAAGAATAATTAATTTAAATTATGGTCTAACTAAATCATATTATATTGTATTTTTACTAAATTAGTTGCAATTTCGAATTCAACGTGTACAGGTTGTGAGCTTTCCAAAAACTCGTACGTGTAGAAAAAAATAGAGACATTTTTTAATTGAAATTGAACGAAAATTCGATGATAATGTTATCAACTCTATGTGTCTTTCTTGCATTGATATCGAACTTTAGTGTTTGGGGGCGTACTCCTATTTTAAATGTCGGAGGTGAATATGTCGATGCCGAGTGCCTGACAACTCCTTGGAGTGATTGGAGCATTTGCAGTGCATTGTGTGGCAAAGGTACACAGGAGAGTACAAGAACCTATATAGATCGGGAAATTGCACTGGCGAAGGATTGTACGTTGATCTTAACGCAAACCAGGCCATGTCAAAATTTGTGTGAATAAGGTATTTACGAATATGTAAAATAGAATAATAAAACAAATATGTATTATCATATAAATATTTAGATCATCTTAACCAAAGCCCGACCATGTGAAGGAAGGAACTATGAGTGAGACCGATGATCCATAAATTTTATTATACTTATAACATATTTTCTTTCTCTCTTTCATATTCACTTATGTATTGGATGATTTATAGCAAGCACTTTTTTCTTAAAAATAAATTAAATAAAAAATATATTTTGGAATACAAAAAAAAAACATTTCTTTATATCTTTCAAAATCTTAGACGTAACGAATCTGTTAAAATCTGCAGTTTTTCTATGGGTTTCTCCAAGATTTGATGTAATCTGGTCTATGGTGGCGCTGTGGTAGGTCTGAAAAAAAAGATTTTTTTCTTCTGTAAGCCAGATCTCTGGTCTGGTGGTGTTTTCGAAAGGTAACGTGTCTAAATGCTTCAACCGGGTGGGGCTAGCGCAATCTTTATTGAACTCATCGCAAGTCAACTCACTGGCTGTCATGTAGTTTGATCTGAGAGCTATGTGATGATACCTTTATTTGTTAATAAGGGGTAGTCATATAGCTTGCTCTGCTTACTATGTGATGGCGCTTTCATTATTGTTAATGGGGGCCCTCCATGTGGCAACCACCGGGCAACGTCCTCCTGGCACCCGTTGGGAGGCGGCTGAAGTGAGTGGCGAAAATCTCCTCGATTAGAGGTTGTGCGTTGGGTTTGGGACCCGCCACATAAAAAAACCCCCCCAATGAAAAAAACAGACATGCCTCGGATAAGGACTACCGTTTTTGTTTATGACCCCCGCAAACGAAAAAAGGACAACGATTTACGGATATGCACCTGGAATGTCCGGTCCATTTGTAGGGAGGGTGCCTCTATTCAGCTGGTTGATGTCCTCGAAAAATACAGAGCTGACATCACCGCTCTCCAGGAAATGCGAAGAACGGGACAGGGTTGCTCCAAAAGAGCGTCCTGTGATATTTACTACAGTTGCCATGCGAAATATACGAATTAAGATGCGGATTTTTGGTCAGCAAGAGACTACGACATCTTGTCTCACAGTTCACGCCTGTGAACGAACGGCTGGCCACAATCCGCATCAAGGCAAAATTTTTTAACATCAGCCTTCGACGGATGAAAAGGACAATGTGACCAAGGAGAGCTTCCAGCGCCTCGAAGAAGCTTATGACCGCTGCCCCCGCCACGATTTCAAAATCGTGCTTGGCGACTTTAATGCCAAGGTGGGGAAGGAAGGTACCTTTGGTCCAACTGTCGGAAAATTCAGCCTCCACCAGAATACCTCCGATAACGGAATGAGGCTGATCGACTTCGCCGCAGCACGAATCATGGTAATTGGTGGTACCAGATTCGTACAAGAAACCAAATTGATCATGTGGTGATTGACGGAAGGCATGCTTCCAGTGTGATGGACGTGAAATCGATCCGTGGTGAAAACATCGACTCGGATCACTACCTTGTTGCAGCTAAGGTGCGCACACGCTTATGTGTCGCAAATAACAAGAGAAGTCCCACACAGAGAAAGCTCGACGTCAGTAAGCTGCGATCACCAGAGACAGCAGATGCATTTTCCACTCGACTATCGGATTTGCTTATGCAGAACACTCCCCCACTTGATGATACATGCGCACGGTGGACACATATATCCCACTCCATGACTACTGCTGCCGAGGAGGTAATCGGTTACTACCGGCCTCTGAGGAATGAGTGGTATGATCAGGACTGTCGCGACGCTACCGCAGAGAAAGACGCCGCCTACAGAAAAACCCTGCGTGCAGGCGCAACGCGAGGTGTTAAGGAGCGGTACAGAGAGAAAAGGAGTGCAGAGAGATGTCCTTTCAGGCGGAAGAAGAGGGAGTTGGAAAGACGCGAGTGTGAGGAGATAGAGATGTGTACCGACAAGAATGAGACTCAAAAATTCTTCGAAAAGATCAAGCGCCTGAGTGGAGGTTTAAATCCCGGTGCCTCTTCTTGTCGTGATGGAAATGGGAATCTGATTATAGATGTCCAGAGTGTACTGAGCCTATGGAGGGAACTGAACCACGTTACTGAATGGCGATGCCAAGAACAATTCCGCCAGTGGAGGAGATTGCTCGATAACCCCAATTACAGATGATGGTGTTGATGTTCCACCATCCGACTATGACGAGGTTGAAACGGCCATTTTAAGGCTGAAGAACAACAAAGCTGCAGGTGCTAATGGCCTGCCTGCCGACTTGTTTAAGACCGGAGGCGATTAGCTGCTCACCTGCATGCACCAGCTCATAAACAGAATATGGTCGGATGAAAGCATGCCTGATGATTGGAGGCTCAGTGTTTTCTGCCCTGTACATAAAAAAGGAGACCCCACAATTTACGCCAACTATCGTGGAAAAGGTCTCCTGAGCATCGCATACAAGGTTCTATCGAGCGTACTGTGTGAAAGGTTGAAGCCTATGCTCAGCAACCTGATTGGACCTTATCAGTGTGGCTTCAGACCTGGTAAATCCACCATCGACCAGATTTTCACATTGCGCCAAATCCTGGAGAAGACTCAAGAAAAACAGATCGACACACACCACCTATTTGTTGATTATAAAGCCGCTTTCGACAGTCCGGTAAGGGATTACCTCTACGCAACCATGTCTGAGTTCGGTATTCCTGCAAAGCTCATTCGACTTTGTAGAATGACACTGCATAACTTCCGTTGTGTAGTGAAAATTGGGAAGGACCTCTCCGCACCGTTTAATACCGAACGGGGTTTCAGACAAGGTGATTCGTTATCGTGCGACTTCTTCTTCTTGTTCATGACTACGCTTTTGAAGTAGTAAGGGACTTTGTCTATCTTGGAACCAGCATCAACAACTGTAATGACGTCAGCCTGGAGATCATGCGTAGGATAACTCTTGCGCTCAGGTATTACTTTGGGCTGATTAAGCAATTGAGAAGTCGAGCCCTCTCTCGAAGAACGAAAACTACACTCTACAAGTCTCTCATCATGCCTATCCTAACATATGGCGCTGAAGCCTGGACAATTTCTACCTCGTATGAGCGAATGCTTGGAGTTTTCGAGAGAAAAGTCCTACGCAAGATCTTTGGACCTATTTGCGTTGGTGGCGAGTACCGAATAAGGTACAACCATGAGCTGTACGAGCTGTATGCCGATATTAACATAGTAACGCGCATCAAAATCCAGCGACTGCGCTGGCCGAGTGAATGGAAGAACACGCTCCAGCTAAGAAGGTGTTATATTCGGAACCCGCTGGAGGACGACGCAGAAGAGGAAGACCTAACTTCCGGTGGAAAGACCAAGTACTGGAGAACCTAACGGCGCTTGGAATTTCTAACTGGTGCCAGCTAGAGATGGCTGACGAAGCATATTATTTTCGGCCTAAATCGATATTCGGTTGTTATGGCCACATAAGTAAGTAAGTAAGCCAGATCTCTTCTCAGGAATTTTTTCATTCAGGTGTTTTATCTCTCTCCTTTTTCATCCCAAAAAACGGATGCCACAACCTTTTTCGCCGAACTTTCTGACTTCATCTGTTTTGAAGCTGAACAACCAGATAAAAAAAAAATATGTGGCATTTATAAACCTCGAATGGCTCTTTGGCCGATCTTCTCTCCCAGTATTGTTGTGCATCTTAAATTTTGGACAGTATTAGAAGGGACCTACTTATATTAGCCGTTTCCGAACGACAGAACCCTTGTGACATCACCTTTTCTATGATACAGCAATAGTGTGCTCTCGAAATCTGGTTAGCATAATGGCGCATAAAAGTCATTGAATCAAAGAGCGTACAAGTAACCTTCACTCTAAGGCTAGATACATGTCCCCCACTTAAAATAAATGGCCAATCAGTTCCACAATGCTCCTCAACAAAGTATTTGGGTGTTCACATAGAGGCAAGAAAACTCAGATCAAGCTAAGAATTAATGAGTTATGGTGGCTGTTACACAAAAGCTCAAAGTTGAACCTCGAATACAAAGTGCTATTATATAAAGTAATGCTAAAGCCAATCGGGACTTATGGTATTCACTTATGGGGCACCGCAACTCCCTGAAGTATCGAAAAATTGCAGCGAATACAATCTAAGTGCTGCGAATTATTGTAAACGCGCTTTGGTATATGAGGAACGTTAACATCCATCGAGATTGGAATGTATCCACAATTTCTGAGGAATTTGCAAAGTCCTGTAGAAGCTACATTCAAAAATTACACAACCATCCGAATCCTCTTGCTAGGCAATTGCTGTTGATCATAGGCTATCGACGATGAAAAAGAAAAGATACATTGAATACCATGTGAATTTTGAATATCATATAATTTTAAGTTAATTTGTAGATTAGAATACTTATTGTGAGTTTCTCGCAATAGTAGAAAGATTCAATAAATTCATAGTAGTAAAAAAAAACCTTTTCTATGCTTTGTCTCAGAATTATTTGAGGAGCTTTTCCATGCAAATTATTAGTGCCAGATGAATTGGCAATCCTTGCCGACAGGTGGGTACCATTCGAAGGAAGAATCTTCTCGATATTAAAGTGGGCCAACATACTAACCACGGCCCGGCTACGGTACAACCAACTTTAGCCCACTGCAAACGTTCTTATTTCATTTTAGAACCATGTTTAAAACCAATCTCCACACAGTTGGAAATAAGGGCGAAAATTACTTTAACACTTTCACAATTTTTATAAGAATTTCTGTTGCTGATAAACCTTTCAAAACATACAAATTTTATAACTTCAGTTTTTGCTATTGCAAAAAAAATAAAAAAAAAAATACAATTACTTTACAATTACTCCAATGGCTTGTAAATAATGAATGAATTGACAAATCAAAATAAAAATTTGAGAGTGTTCAAATGAGAGATGAAATATTAAAATGGAGTATTAATTTTGATTCTTCTACTGATTGAAAGGTATCGTTTTCAATAATGTTGAACATGGCCCAAAAATAGGATCAAATTGACCTTATAGTATTTTTCTATGCGTTTGTATTTGCATAAAATGAAAATGAAATACAAAAAAAAGGAAACAAAAAAAAAATGCTGAAACAAATTTAATACTATATATATCTACGCTATTACTTATATTATGGTACACTATGTGTTTACATACTACTGGCGTTTTTAGAGCACAACGATTAAGTAACAAAAAATCACAACAACAACAAAAATGATATTAAAAAACAACAATATCAACAACAACAAAACTGTAACAAGAATGCAATGACAAAAAATAGCAACAAGAATAATTATTGGAAAAAAAATTACTATTTTCAAATTGTAACTCGAGTAGAGATCATAACCTCATCAAAAATATGTACGATTAACATACATCTCACATGTTTATGTACCTAAGTACTCGTATATTCAAAATAGCAAAGCACAAACTGATAAGTCAAGCACCGAGTTGTTCTTATGCATATAAAGTATATATATATAGTACATTAGAGCGGGTCGAATGGCAGCAAAATAAATGACAAATCGTATAGCAAAAATACATACTTTCGTTGATTCGTAAAGTATATTTGTCCACATGAAATCATCGGTCTAAGATCAAAATGGAAAATATTGCAGTAAACCATATTTCTGAAAGTACAATAAAATTTTAAGAGATCAGAGGGTGTTAAGGAATTAGACTTTTCAACAAAATTTTATCAAAAGAATTTTTAAATCGATAAGTAGGACATTTTATTTTCAACACTACTCGATGTGAAAGGGTCTCAAAGAAATTCACAATTACAAGGTTGAATATCCCAAATTTTTGGAATACCTAAGGTTACAATTTAA